>CANTFK010000966.1:0-368871 GCA_947646735.1 Peronospora farinosa | reverse complement strand
GTCTTATTTTGTCGAGTCTTAGCTTGTCGAGTCTTAGCTCGTTTAGTCTTTGTTCATTGAGTCTTCGTTTGTCGAGTCTGCGATCATCGAGTCTTCGTTCATCGAGTCTTCGCTCGTTAAGTTTATCGTTTATCAATTTTCAGGCCATCGAGTCTTCGTTCATCAATTCATCGAGTCTTCGTTCGTCAGGTCTTCGTTCATCGAGTCTTCGCTCGTCAGGTCTTCGTTCATCAAGTCTTATTTTGTCGAGTCTTAGCTTGTCGAGTCTTAGCTCGTTTATTCTTTGTTCATTGAGTCTTCGTTTGTCGAGTCTGTGATCATCGAGTCTTCGTTCATCGAGTCTTCGCTCGTTAGGTTTATCGTTTATCAATTTTCAGGCCATCGAGTCTTCGTTCATCAATTCATCGAGTCTTCGTTCGTCAGGTCTTCGTTCATCGAGGCTTCGCTCGTCAGGTCTTCGTTCATCAAGTCTTAGCTTGTCGAGTCTTAGCTCGTTTATTCTTTGTTCATTGAGTCTTCGTTTGTCGAGTCTGCGATCATCGAGTCTTCGTTCATCGAGTCTTCGCTCGTTAAGTTTATCATTTATCAATTTTCAGGCCATCGAGTCTTCGTTCATCAATTCATCGAGTCTTCGTTCGTCAGGTCTTCGTTCATCGATTCTTCGCTCGTCAGGTCTTCGTTCATCAAGTCTTAGCTTGTCGAGTCTTAGCTTGTCGAGTCTTAGCTCGTTTCGTCTTCGTTCATTGAGTCTTCTTTTGTCGAGTCTGCGATCATCGAGTCTTCGTTCATCGAGTCTTCGTTCGTCAGGTCTTCGTTCATCAATTCATCGAGTCTTCGTTCGTCAGGTCTTCGTTCATCAAGTCTTTTTTTGTCGAGTCTTAGCTTGTCGAGTCTTAGCTCGTTTATTCTTTGTTCATTGAGTCTTCGTTTGTCGAGTCTGTGATCATCGAGTCTTCGTTCATCGAGTCTTCGCTCGTTAGGTTTATCGTTTATCAATTTTCAGGCCATCGAGTCTTCGTTCATCAATTCATCGAGTCTTCGTTCGTCAGGTCTTCGTTCATCGAGTCTTCGCTCGTCAGGTCTTCGTTCATCAAGTCTTATTTTGTCGAGTCTTAGCTTGTCGAGTCTTAGCTCGTTTATTCTTTGTTCATTGAGTCTTCGTTTGTCGAGTCTGTGATCATCGAGTCTTCGTTCATCGAGTCTTCGCTCGTTAGGTTTATCGTTTATCAATTTTCAGGCCATCGAGTCTTCGTTCATCAAATCATCGAGTATTTGTTCGTCAGGTCTTCGTTCATCGATTCTTCGCTCGTCAGGTCTTCGTTCATCGAGTCTTCGCTCGTCAGGTCTTCGTTCATCAAATCATCGAGTATTCGTTCGTCAGGTCTTCGTTCATCGATTCTTCGCTCGTCAGGTCTTCGTTCATCGAGTCTTCGCTCGTCAGGTCTTCGTTCATCAAGTCTTATTTTGTCGAGTCTTAGCTTGTCGAGTCTTAGCTCGTTTAGTCTTTGTTCATTGAGTCTTCGTTTGTCGAGTCTGCGATCATCGAGTCTTCGTTCATCGAGTCTTCGCTCGTTAAGTTTATCGTTTATCAATTTTCAGGCCATCGAGGCTTCGCTCGTCAGGTCTTCGTTCATCAAGTCTTAGCTTGTCGAGTCTTAGCTCGTTTAGTCTTTGTTCATTGAGTCTTCGTTTGTCGAGTCTGCGATCATCGAGTCTTCGTTCATCGAGTCTTCGCTCGTTAAGTTTATCGTTTATCAATTTTCAGGCCATCGAGTATTCGCTCGTCAGGTCTTCGTTCATCAAGTCTTAGCTTGTCGAGTCTTAGCTCGTTTAGTCTTCGTTCATTGAGTCTTCGTTTGTCGAGTCTGCGATCATCGAGTCTTCGTTCATCGAGTCTTCGTTCGTTAGGTCTTCGTTCATCAATTCATCGAGTCTTCGCTCGTCAGGTCTTCTTCATCGAGTCTTCGCTCGTCAGGTCTTCGTTCATCAAGTCTTATCGTGTGAGTCTTAGCTTGTCGAGTCTTAGCTCGTTTAGTCTTTGTTCATTGAGTCTTCGTTTGTCGAGTCTGTGATCATCGAGTCTTCGTTCATCGAGTCTTCGCTCGTTAGGTTTATCGTTTATCAATTTTCAGGCCATCGAGTCTTCGTTCATCAAATCATCGAGTATTTGTTCGTCAGGTCTTCGTTCATCGATTCTTCGCTCGTCAGGTCTTCGTTCATCAAGTCTTAGCTTGTCGAGTCTTAGCTTGTCGAGTCTTAGCTGGTTTAGTCTTTGTTCATTGAGTCTTCGTTTGTCGAGTCTGCGATCATCGAGTCTTCGTTCATCGAGTCTTCGCTCGTCAGGTCTTCGTTCATCAAATCATCGAGTATTCGTTCGTCAGGTCTTCGTTCATCGATTCTTCGCTCGTCAGGTCTTCGTTCATCGAGTCTTCGCTCGTCAGGTCTTCGTTCATCAAGTCTTATTTTGTCGAGTCTTAGCTTGTCGAGTCTTAGCTCGTTTAGTCTTTGTTCATTGAGTCTTCGTTTGTCGAGTCTGCGATCATCGAGTCTTCGTTCATCGAGTCTTCGCTCGTTAAGTTTATCGTTTATCAATTTTCAGGCCATCGAGTCTTCGTTCATCAATTCATCGAGTCTTCGTTCGTCAGGTCTTCGTTCATCGAGTCTTCGTTCGTCAGGTCTTCGTTCATCAAGTCTTAGCTTGTCGAGTCTTAGCTTGTCGAGTCTTAGCTGGTTTAGTCTTTGTTCATTGAGTCTTCGTTTGTCGAGTCTGCGATCATCGAGTCTTCGTTCATCGAGTCTTCGCTCGTCAGGTCTTCGTTCATCAAATCATCGAGTATTCGTTCGTCAGGTCTTCGTTCATCGATTCTTCGCTCGTCAGGTCTTCGTTCATCGAGTCTTCGCTCGTCAGGTCTTCGTTCATCAAGTCTTATTTTGTCGAGTCTTAGCTTGTCGAGTCTTAGCTTGTCGAGTCTTAGCTCGTTTAGTCTTTGTTCATTGAGTCTTCGTTTGTCGAGTCTGCGATCATCGAGTCTTCGTTCATCGAGTCTTCGCTCGTTAAGTTTATCGTTTATCAATTTTCAGGCCATCGAGGCTTCGCTCGTCAGGTCTTCGTTCATCAAGTCTTAGCTTGTCGAGTCTTAGCTCGTTTAGTCTTTGTTCATTGAGTCTTCGTTTGTCGAGTCTGCGATCATCGAGTCTTCGTTCATCGAGTCTTCGCTCGTTAAGTTTATCGTTTATCAATTTTCAGGCCATCAAGTCTTCGTTCATCAATTCATCGAGTCTTCGTTCGTCAGGTCTTCGTTCATCGGGTCTTCGTTCGTCAGGTCTTCGTTCATCAAGTCATAGCTTGTCGAGTCTTAGCTTGTCGAGTCTTAGCTCGTTTCGTCTTCGTTCATTGAGTCTTCTTTTGTCGAGTCTGCGATCATCGAGTCTTCGTTCATCGAGTCTTCGTTCGTCAGGTCTTCGTTCATCAATTCATCGAGTCTTGTTCGTCAGGTCTTCGTTCATCGATTCTTCGCTCGTCAGGTCTTCGTTCATCAAGTCTTATCGTGTCGAGTCTTAGCTTGTCGAGTCTTAGCTCGTTTATTCTTTGTTCATTGAGTCTTCGTTTGTCGAGTCTGTGATCATCGAGTCTTCGTTCATCGAGTCTTCGCTCGTTAGGTTTATCGTTTATCAATTTTCAGGCCATCGAGTCTTCGTTCATCAATTCATCGAGTCTTCGTTCGTCAGGTCTTCGTTCATCGATTCTTCGCTCGTCAGGTCTTCGTTCATCAAGTCTTATTTTGTCGAGTCTTAGCTTGTCGAGTCTTAGCTCGTTTATTCTTTGTTCATTGAGTCTTCGTTTGTCGAGTCTGTGATCATCGAGTCTTCGTTCATCGAGTCTTCGCTCGTTAGGTTTATCGTTTATCAATTTTCAGGCCATCGAGTCTTCGTTCATCAATTCATCGAGTCTTCGTTCGTCAGGTCTTCGTTCATCGAGTCTTCGTTCGTCAGGTCTTCGTTCATCAAGTCATATTTTGTCGAGTCTTAGCTTGTCGAGTCTTAGCTCGTTTCGTCTTTGTTCATTGAGTCTTCGTTTGTCGAGTCTGTGATCATCGAGTCTTCGTTCATCGAGTCTTCGTTCATCGAGTCTTCGCTCGTTAGGTTTATCGTTTATCAATTTTCAGGCCATCGAGTCTTCGTTCATCAATTCATCGAGTCTTCGTTCGTCAGGTCTTCGTTCATCGAGTCTTCGCTCGTCAGGTCTTCGTTCATCAAGTCTTATTTTGTCGAGTCTTAGCTCGTTTAGTCTTTGTTCATTGAGTCTTTATTTGTCGAGTCTGTGATCATCGAGTCTTCGTTCATCGAGTCTTCGCTCGTTAGGTTTATCATTTATCAATTTTCAGGCCATCGAGTCTTCGTTCATCAATTCATCGAGTCTTCGTTCGTCAGGTCTTCGTTCATCGATTCTTCGCTCGTCAGGTCTTCGTTCATCAAGTCTTAGCTTGTCGAGTCTTAGCTTGTCGAGTCTTAGCTTGTCGAGTCTTAGCTTGTCGAGTCTTAGCTTGTCGAGTCTTAGCTCGTTTAGTCTTTGTTCATTGAGTCTTCGTTTGTCGAGTCTGCGATCATCGAGTCTTCGTTCATCGAGTCTTCGCTCGTTAAGTTTATCGTTTATCAATTTTCAGGCCATCGAGTCTTCGTTCATCAATTCATCGAGTCTTCGTTCGTCAGGTCTTCGTTCATCGAGTCTTCGTTCGTCAGGTCTTCGTTCATCAAGTCTTAGCTTGTCGAGTCTTAGCTTGTCGAGTCTTAGCTGGTTTAGTCTTTGTTCATTGAGTCTTCGTTTGTCGAGTCTGCGATCATCGAGTCTTCGTTCATCGAGTCTTCGCTCGTCAGGTCTATCGTTCATCAAATCATCGAGTATTCGTTCGTCAGGTCTTCGTTCATCGATTCTTCGCTCGTCAGGTCTTCGTTCATCGAGTCTTCGCTCGTCAGGTCTTCGTTCATCAAGTCTTATTTTGTCGAGTCTTAGCTTGTCGAGTCTTAGCTTGTCGAGTCTTAGCTCGTTTAGTCTTTGTTCATTGAGTCTTCGTTTGTCGAGTCTGCGATCATCGAGTCTTCGTTCATCGAGTCTTCGCTCGTTAGGTTTATCGTTTATCAATTTTCAGGCCATCGAGGCTTCGCTCGTCAGGTCTTCGTTCATCAAGTCTTAGCTTGTCGAGTCTTAGCTCGTTTAGTCTTTGTTCATTGAGTCTTCGTTTGTCGAGTCTGCGATCATCGAGTCTTCGTTCATCGAGTCTTCGCTCGTTAGGTTTATCGTTTATCAATTTTCAAGCCATCAAGTCTTCGTTCATCAATTCATCGAGTCTTCGTTCGTCAGGTCTTCGTTCATCGGGTCTTCGTTCGTCAGGTCTTCGTTCATCAAGTCATAGCTTGTCGAGTCTTAGCTTGTCGAGTCTTAGCTCGTTTCGTCTTCGTTCATTGAGTCTTCTTTTGTCGAGTCTGCGATCATCGAGTCTTCGTTCATCGAGTCTTCGTTCGTTAGGTCTATCGTTCATCAATTCATCGAGTCTTCGTTCGTCAGGTCTTTTCATCGATTCTTCGCTCGTCAGGTCTTCGTTCATCAAGTCTTATCGTGTCGAGTCTTAGCTTGTCGAGTCTTAGCTCGTTTATTCTTTGTTCATTGAGTCTTCGTTTGTCGAGTCTGTGATCATCGAGTCTTCGTTCATCGAGTCTTCGCTCGTTAGGTTTATCGTTTATCAATTTTCAGGCCATCGAGTCTTCGTTCATCAATTCATCGAGTCTTCGTTCGTCAGGTCTTCGTTCATCGATTCTTCGCTCGTCAGGTCTTCGTTCATCGAGTCTTATTTTGTCGAGTCTTAGCTTGTCGAGTCTTAGCTCGTTTATTTATTTGTTCATTGAGTCTTCGTTTGTCGAGTCTGCGATCATCGAGTCTTCGTTCATCGAGTCTTCGCTCGTTAGGTTTATCGTTTATCAATTTTCAGGCCATCGAGTCTTCGTTCATCAATTCATCGAGTCTTCGTTCGTCAGGTCTTCGTTCATCGAGTCTTCGTTCGTCAGGTCTTCGTTCATCAAGTCATATTTTGTCGAGTCTTAGCTTGTCGAGTCTTAGCTCGTTTCGTCTTTGTTCATTGAGTCTTCGTTTGTCGAGTCTGTGATCATCGAGTCTTCGTTCATCGAGTCTTCGTTCATCGAGTCTTCGCTCGTTAGGTTTATCGTTTATCAATTTTCAGGCCATCGAGTCTTCGTTTCATTCTCATCTTTTCGTCAGGTCTTCGTTCATCGATTCTTCCTCGTCAGGTCTTCGTTCATCAAGTCTTATTTTGTCGAGTCTTAGCTCGTTTAGTCTTTGTTCATTGAGTCTTTATTTGTCGAGTCTGTGATCATCGAGTCTTCGTTCATCGAGTCTTCGCTCGTTAGGTTTATCGTTTATCAATTTTCAGGCCATCGAGTTCGTGTAGGTCTTCGTTCATCAATTCTTATCGAGTCTTCGTTCGTCAGGTCTTCGTTCATCGATTCTTCGCTCGTCAGGTCTTCGTTCATCGAGTCTTAGCTTGTCGAGGTTCTTAGCTTCGGCCTCGAGTCTTCGCTCGTCGGGTCTTCGCTTGTCGAGTCTTAGCTTGTCGAGTCTTAGCTCGTTTAGTCTTCGTTCATTGAGTCTTCGTTTGTCGAGTCTGCGATCATCGAGTCTTCGTTCATCGAGTCTTTGCTCGTTAGGTTTATCGTTTATCAATTTTCAGGCCATCGAGTCTTCGCTCGTCAGGTCTTCGTTCATCAAGTCTTATCTTATCGAGTCTTGCTTGTAGTCTTAGCTTGTCGAGTCTTAGCTCGTTTAGTCTTTGTTCATTGAGTCTTCTTTTGTCGAGTCTGCGATCATCGAGTCTTCGTTCATCGAGTCTTCGCTCGTTAGGTCTATCGTTCATCAATTCATCGAGTCTTCGTTCGTCAGGCTTCGTCATCGAGTCTTCGCTCGTCAGGTCTTCGTTCATCAAGTCTTATCGTGTCGAGTCTTAGCTTGTCGAGTCTTAGCTCGTTTATTCTTTGTTCATTGAGTCTTCGTTTGTCGAGTCTGTGATCATCGAGTCTTCGTTCATCGAGTCTTCGCTCGTTAGGTTTATCGTTTATCAATTTTCAGGCCATCGAGTCTTCGTTCATCAATTCATCGAGTCTTCGTTCGTCAGGTCTTCGTTCATCGGGTCTTCGTTCGTCAGGTCTTCGTTCATCAAGTCATAGCTTGTCGAGTCTTAGCTTGTCGAGTCTTAGCTCGTTTAGTCTTCGTTCATTGAGTCTTCTTTTGTCGAGTCTGCGATCATCGAGTCTTCGTTCATCGAGTCTTCGTTCGTTAGGTCTATCGTTCATCAATTCATCGAGTCTTCTTCGTCAGGTCTTTTCATCGATTCTTCGCTCGTCAGGTCTTCGTTCATCAAGTCTTATCGTGTCAGTCTTAGCTTGTCGAGTCTTAGCTCGTTTAGTCTTTGTTCATTGAGTCTTCGTTTGTCGAGTCTGTGATCATCGAGTCTTCGTTCATCGAGTCTTCGCTCGTTAGGTTTATCGTTTATCAATTTTCAGGCCATCGAGTCTTCGTTCTCAATTCATCGTCTTCGTTCGTCAGGTCTTCGTTCATCGATTCTTCGCTCGTCAGGTCTTCGTTCATCAAGTCTTATTTTGTCGAGTCTTAGCTTGTCGAGTCTTAGCTCGTTTATTCTTTGTTCATTGAGTCTTCGTTTGTCGAGTCTGTGATCATCGAGTCTTCGTTCATCGAGTCTTCGCTCGTTAGGTTTATCGTTTATCAATTTTCAGGCCATCGAGTCTTCGTTCATCAATTCATCGAGTCTTCGTTCGTCAGGTCTTCGTTCATCGAGTCTTCGTTCGTCAGGTCTTCGTTCATCAAGTCATATTTTGTCGAGTCTTAGCTTGTCGAGTCTTAGCTCGTTTCGTCTTTGTTCATTGAGTCTTCGTTTGTCGAGTCTGTGATCATCGAGTCTTCGTTCATCGAGTCTTCGTTCATCGAGTCTTCGCTCGTTAGGTTTATCGTTTATCAATTTTCAGGCCATCGAGTCTTCGTTCATCAATTCATCGAGTCTTCGTTCGTCAGGTCTTCGTTCATCGATTCTTCGCTCGTCAGGTCTTCGTTCATCAAGTCTTATCTTGTCGAGTCTTAGCTCGTTTAGTCTTTGTTCATTGAGTCTTTATTTGTCGAGTCTGTGATCATCGAGTCTTCGTTCATCGAGTCTTCGCTCGTTAGGTTTATCGTTTATCAATTTTCAGGCCATCGAGTCTTCGTTCATCAATTCATCGAGTCTTCGTTCGTCAGGTCTTCGTTCATCGATTCTTCGCTCGTCAGGTCTTCGTTCATCAAGTCTTAGCTTGTCGAGTCTTAGCTTGTCGAGTCTTAGCTTGTCGAGTCTTAGCTTGTCAAGTCTTAGCTTGTCGAGTCTTAGCTCGTTTAGTCTTTGTTCATTGAGTCTTCGTTTGTCGAGTCTGCGATCATCGAGTCTTCGTTCATCGAGTCTTCGCTCGTTAGGTTTATCGTTTATCAATTTTCAGGCCATCGAGTCTTCGCTCGTCAGGTCTTCGTTCATCAAGTCTTATCGTGTCGAGTCTTAGCTCGTTTAGTCTTTGTTCATTGAGTCTTCGTTTGTCGAGTCTGTGATCATCGAGTCTTCGTTCATCGAGTCTTCGCTCGTTAGGTTTATCGTTTATCAATTTTCAGGCCATCGAGTCTTCGTTCATCAATTCATCGAGTCTTCGTTCGTCAGGTCTTCGTTCATCGGGTCTTCGCTCGTCAGGTCTTCGTTCATCAAGTCTTAGCTTGCCGAGTCTTAGCTCGTTTAGTCTTAGCTCGTTTCGTCTTTGTTCATTGAGTCTTCATTTGTCGAGTCTGTGATCATCGAGTCTTCGTTCATCGAGTCTTCGCTCGTTAGGTTTATCGTTTATCAATTTTCAGGCCATCGAGTCTTCGTTCATCAATTCATCGAGTCTTCGTTCGTCAGGTCTTCGTTCATCGATTCTTCGCTCGTCAGGTCTTCGTTCATCAAGTCTTATCGTGTCGAGTCTTAGCTCGTTTAGTCTTTGTTCATTGAGTCTTCGTTTGTCGAGTCTGCGATCATCGAGTCTTCGTTCATCGAGTCTTCGCTCGTTAGGTTTATCGTTTATCAATTTTCAGGTCATCGAGTCTTCGCTCGTCAGGTCTTCGTTCATCAAGTCTTATCTTGTCGAGTCTTAATTCGTTTCGTCTTTGTTCATTGAGTCTTTGTTTGTCGAGTCTGCGATCATCGAGTCTTCGTTCATCGACTCTTCGCTCGTTAGGTTTATCGTTTATCAATTTTCAGGCCATCGAGTCTTCGTTCATCAATTCATCGAGTCTTCGTTCGTCAGGTCTTCGTTCATCGATTCTTCGCTGTCAGGTCTTATCGTGTCGAGTCTTAGCTCGTTTAGTCTTTGTTCATTGAGTCTTCGTTTGTCGAGTCTGTGATCATCGAGTCTTCGTTCATCGAGTCTTCGCTCGTTAGGTTTATCGTTTATCAATTTTCAGGCCATCGAGTCTTCGTTCATCAATTCATCGATCTTCGTTCGTAAGGTCTTCGTTCATCGATTCTTCGCTCGTCAGGTCTTCGTTCATCAAGTCTTATCGTGTCGAGTCTTAGCTTGTCGAGTCTTAGCTCGTTTAGTCTTTGTTCATTGAGTCTTCGTTTGTCGAGTCTGTGATCATCGAGTCTTCGTTCATCGAGTCTTCGCTCGTTAGGTTTATCGTTTATCAATTTTCAGGCCATCGAGTCTTTGTTCATCAATTCATCGAGTCTTGTTCGTCAGGTCTTCGTTCATCGGGTCTTCGTTCGTCAGGTCTTCGTTCATCAAGTCTTAGCTTGTCGAGTCTTAGCTCGTTTAGTCTTAGCTCGTTTCGTCTTTGTTCATTGAGTCTTTATTTGTCGAGTCTGTGATCATCGAGTCTTCGTTCATCGAGTCTTCGCTCGTTAGGTTAATCGTTTATCAATTTTCAGGCCATCGAGTCTTCGTTCATCAATTCATCGAGTCTTCGTTCGTCAGGTCTTCGTTCATCGATTCTTCGCTCGTCAGGTCTTCGTTCATCAAGTCTTATCGTGTCGAGTCTTAGCTCGTTTAGTCTTTGTTCATTGAGTCTTCGTTTGTCGAGTCTGCGATCATCGAGTCTTCGTTCATCGAGTCTTCGCTCGTTAGGTTTATCGTTTATCAATTTTCAGGCCATCGAGTCTTCGTTCATCAATTCATCGATCTTGTTCGTCAGGTCTTCGTTCATCAGGTCTTCGTTCGTCAGGTCTTCGTTCATCAAGTCTTATCGTGTCGAGTCTTAGCTCGTTTAGTCTTCGTTCATTGAGTCTTCGTTTGTCGAGTCTGCGATCATCGAGTCTTCGTTCATCGAGTCTTCGCTCGTTAGGTTTATCGTTTATCAATTTTCAGGCCATCGAGTCTTCGTTCATCTTCTCTCTTTTCTCTCTTTTCGTCAGGTCTTCGTTCATCAAGTCTTAGCTTGTCGAGTCTTAGCTCGTTTAGTCTTTGTTCATTGAGTCTTCGTTTGTCGAGTCTGTGATCATCGAGTCTTCGTTCATCGAGTCTTCGCTCGTTAGGTTTATCGTTTATCAATTTTCAGGCCATCGAGTCTTCGTTCATCAATTCATCGAGTCTTCGTTCGTAAGGTCTTCGTTCATCGAGTCTTCGCTCGTCAGGTCTTCGTTCATCAAGTCTTATCGTGTCGAGTCTTAGCTTGTCGAGTCTTAGCTCGTTTAGTCTTTGTTCATTGAGTCTTCGTTTGTCGAGTCTGCGATCATCGAGTCTTCGTTCATCGAGTCTTCGCTCGTTAGGTTTATCGTTTATCAATTTTCAGGCCATCGAGTCTTCGTTCTCTTCATCTCTTTTTCAGTCTTCGTTCGTCAGGTCTTCGTTCATCAAGTCTTAGCTTGTCGAGTCTTAGCTCGTTTAGTCTTCGTTCATTGAGTCTTCGTTTGTCGAGTCTGCGATCATCGAGTCTTCGTTCATCGAGTCTTCGCTCGTTAGGTTTATCGTTTATCAATTTTCAGGCCATCGAGTCTTCGTTCATCAATTCATCGAGTCTTCGTTCGTCAGGTCTTCGTTCATCGGGTCTTCGCTCGTCAGGTCTTCGTTCATCAAGTCTTAGCTTGTCGAGTCTTAGCTCGTTTAGTCTTAGCTCGTTTCGTCTTTGTTCATTGAGTCTTTATTTGTCGAGTCTGTGATCATCGAGTCTTCGTTCATCGAGTCTTCGCTCGTTAGGTTTATCGTTTATCAATTTTCAGGCCATCGAGTCTTCGTTCATCATTCCTCTTTTTCAGTTTTTCATCATTCTTCGCTCGTCAGGTCTTCGTTCATCAAGTCTTATCTTGTCGAGTCTTAGCTCGTTTAGTCTTTGTTCATTGAGTCTTCGTTTGTCGAGTCTGCGATCATCGAGTCTTCGTTCATCGAGTCTTCGCTCGTTAGGTTTATCGTTTATCAATTTTCAGGCCATCGAGTCTTCGTTCATCAATTCATCGAGTCTTCGTTCGTAAGGTCTTCGTTCATCAATTCATCGAGTCTTCGCTCGTCAGGTCTTCGTTCATCAAGTCTTATCTTAGTCTTAGCTTGTCGAGTCTTAGCTCGTTTAGTCTTCGTTCATTGAGTCTTCGTTTGTCGAGTCTGTGATCATCGAGTCTTCGTTCATCGAGTCTTCGCTCGTTAGGTTTATCGTTTATCAATTTTCAGGCCATCGAGTCTTTTTCTCTTCTATTTTTTTTCTATCTTCGCTCGTCAGGTCTTCGTTCATCAAGTCTTAGCTTGTCGAGTCTTAGCTCGTTTAGTCTTGCTGTTTCGTCTTTGTTCATTGAGTCTTTATTTGTCGAGTCTGCGATCATCGAGTCTTCGTTCATCGAGTCTTCGCTCGTTAGGTTTATCGTTTATCAATTTTCAGGCCATCGAGTCTTCGTTCTCAATTCATCGAGTCTTCGTTCGTCAGTCTTGTTCATCGAGTCTTCGCTCGTCAGGTCTTCGTTCATCAAGTCTTATCTTGTCGAGTCTTAGCTCGTTTAGTCTTCGTTCATTGAGTCTTCGTTTGTCGAGTCTGCGATCATCGAGTCTTCGTTCATCGAGTCTTCGCTCGTTAGGTTTATCGTTTATCAATTTTCAGGCCATCGAGTCTTCGTTCATCAATTCATCGGTCTTTTCGTCAGGTCTTCGTTCATCAGGTCTTCGCTCGTCAGGTCTTCGTTCATCAAGTCTTATCGTGTCGAGTCTTAGCTCGTTTAGACTTCGTTCATTGAGTCTTCGTTTGTCGAGTCTGCGATCATCGAGTCCTCGTTCATCGAGTCTTCGCTCGTTAGGTTTATCGTTTATCAATTTTCAGGCTAATTTTTTTCTTCTCTTTTTTTCATCGAGTCTTCGTTCGTCAGGTCTTCGTTCATCAAGTCTTAGCTTGTCGAGTCTTAGCTCGTTTAGTCTTTGTTCATTGAGTCTTCGTTTGTCGAGTCTGCGATCATCGAGTCTTCGTTCATCGAGTCTTCGCTCGTTAGGTTTATCGTTTATCAATTTTCAGGCCATCGAGTGTTCGTTCATCGTTCATCATCTTCTTCGTCAGGTCTTCGTTCATGATTCTTCTTCATCAAGTCTTATCTTGTCGAGTCTTAGCTCGTTTAGTCTTTGTTCATTGAGTCTTCGTTTGTCGAGTCTGTGATCATCGAGTCTTCGTTCATCGAGTCTTCGCTCGTTAGGTTTATCGTTTATCAATTTTCAGGCCATCGAGTCTTCGTTCATCGATTCATCGAGTCTTCGTTCGTCAGGTCTTCGTTCATCGATTCTTCGTTCATCAAGTCTTATCTTGTCGAGTCTTAGCTCGTTTAGTCTTAGCTCGTTTAGTCTTTGTTCATTGAGTCTTCGTTTGTCGAGTCTGTGATCATCGAGTCTTCGTTCATCGAGTCTTCGCTCGTTAGGTTTATCGTTTATCAATTTTCAGGCCATCGAGTCTTCGTTCGTCATTCTTTTTTTCTGGTCTTCGTTCATCAAGTCTTATCGTGTCGAGTCTTAGCTCGTTTAGTCTTCGTTCATTGAGTCTTCGTTTGTCGAGTCTGCGATCATCGAGTCTTCGTTCATCGAGTCTTCGCTCGTTAGGTTTATCGTTTATCAATTTTCAGGCCATCGAGTCTTCGTTCATCTTCATATCTTCGTTCGTCAGGTCTTCGTTCTCGATTCTTTTCATCAAGTCTTATCTTGTCGAGTCTTAGCTCGTTTAGTCTTAGCTCGTTTAGTCTTTGTTCATTGAGTCTTCGTTTGTCGAGTCTGCGATCATCGAGTCTTCGTTCATCGAGTCTTCGCTCGTTAGGTTTATCGTTTATCAATTTTCAGGCCATCGAGTCTTTTATCAATTCTCTTTCTCTCATTCATCGATTCTTCGCTCGTCAGGTCTTCGTTCATCAAGTCTTATCTTGTCGAGTCTTAGCTCGTTTAGTCTTCGTTCATTGAGTCTTCGTTTGTCGAGTCTGTGATCATCGAGTCTTCGTTCATCGAGTCTTCGCTCGTTAGGTTTATCGTTTATCAATTTTCAGGCCATCGAGTCTTCGTTCTATTCATCAGTCTTCGTTCGTCAGGTCTTCGTTCATGATTCTTCTTCATCAAGTCTTATCGTGTCGAGTCTTAGCTCGTTTAGTCTTAGCTCGTTTATCTTTGTTCATTGAGTCTTCGTTTGTCGAGTCTGTGATCATCGAGTCTTCGTTCATCGAGTCTTCGCTCGTTAGGTTTATCGTTTATCAATTTTCAGGCCATCAAGTCTTTGTTCATCAATTCATCGAGTCTTCGTTCGTCAGGTCTTCGTTCATCGAGTCTTCGCTCGTCAGGTCTTCGTTCATCAAGTCTTATCTTGTCGAGTCTTAGCTCGTTTAGTCTTTGTTCATTGAGTCTTCGTTTGTCGAGTCTGCGATCATCGAGTCTTCGTTCATCGAGTCTTTGCTCGTTAGGTTTATCGTTTATCAATTTTCAGGCCATCGAGTGTTCGCTCGTCAGGTCTTCGTTCATCAAGTCTTATCTTGTCGAGTCTTAGCTCGTTTCGTCTTCGTTCATTGAGTCTTCTTTTGTCGAGTCTGCGATCATCGAGTCTTCGTTCATCGAGTCTTCGCTCGTTAGGTTTATCGTTTATCAATTTTCAGGCCATCGAGTCTTCGTTCATCAATTCATCGAGTCTTCGTTCGTCAGGTCTTCGTTCATCGGGTCTTCGTTCGTCAGGTCTTCGTTCATCAAGTCTTAGCTTGTCGAGTCTTAGCTCGTTTAGTCTTAGCTCTTTCGTCTTTGTTCATTGAGTCTTTATTTGTCGAGTCTGTGATCATCGAGTCTTCGTTCATCGAGTCTTCGCTCGTTAGGTTTATCGTTTATCAATTTTCAGGCCATCGAGTCTTCGTTCATCAATTCATCGAGTCTTCGTTCGTCAGGTCTTCGTTCATCGATTCTTCGCTCGTCAGGTCTTCGTTCATCAAGTCTTATCTTGTCGAGTCTTAGCTCGTTTAGTCTTTGTTCATTGAGTCTTCGTTTGTCGAGTCTGCGATCATCGAGTCTTCGTTCATCGAGTCTTCGCTCGTTAGGTTTATCGTTTATCAATTTTCAGGCCATCGAGTCTTCGTTCATCAATTCATCATCTTTTCTTCGTTCATCAGGCTTCTTCGTCAGGTCTTCGTTCATCAAGTCTTATCTTGTCGAGTCTTAGCTCGTTTAGTCTTTGTTCATTGAGTCTTCGTTTGTCGAGTCTGCGATCATCGAGTCCTCGTTCATCGAGTCTTCGCTCGTTAGGTTTATCGTTTATCAATTTTCAGGCTTCTTTTTCATCAATTCATCAGTCTTCGTTCGTCGTCTTCTTCATCGAGTCTTCGCTCGTCAGGTCTTCGTTCATCAAGTCTTAGCTTGTCGAGTCTTAGCTCGTTTAGTCTTTGTTCATTGAGTCTTCGTTTGTCGAGTCTGCGATCATCGAGTCTTCGTTCATCGAGTCTTCGCTCGTTAGGTTTATCGTTTATCAATTTTCAGGCCATCGAGTCTTCGTTCTCATTTCTTTCTTCGTCAGGTCTTCGTTCATCGATTCTTCGTTCATCAAGTCTTATCGTGTCGAGTCTTAGCTCGTTTAGTCTTTGTTCATTGAGTCTTCGTTTGTCGAGTCTGCGATCATCGAGTCTTCGTTCATCGAGTCTTCGCTCGTTAGGTTTATCGTTTATCAATTTTCAGGCCATCGAGTCTTCGTTCTTATTTCGTTCGTCAGGTCTTCGTTCATCGATTTTTTTCAAGTCTTATCTTGTCGAGTCTTAGCTCGTTTAGTCTTTGTTCATTGAGTCTTCGTTTGTCGAGTCTGTGATCATCGAGTCTTCGTTCATCGAGTCTTCGCTCGTTAGGTTTATCGTTTATCAATTTTCAGGCCATCAGTCTTTTTCTCTTCATCATCTTCGTTCGTCAGTCTTCGTTCATCGAGTCTTCGCTCGTCAGGTCTTCGTTCATCAAGTCTTATCTTGTCGAGTCTTAGCTCGTTTAGTCTTCGTTCATTGAGTCTTCGTTTGTCGAGTCTGTGATCATCGAGTCTTCGTTCATCGAGTCTTCGCTCGTTAGGTTTATCGTTTATCAATTTTCAGGCCATCGAGTGTTCGCTCGTCAGGTCTTCGTTCATCAAGTCTTATCTTGTCGAGTCTTAGCTCGTTTCGTCTTTGTTCATTGAGTCTTCGTTTGTCGAGTCTGCGATCATCGAGTCTTCGTTCATCGAGTCTTCGCTCGTTAGGTTTATCGTTTATCAATTTTCAGGCCATCGAGTCTTCGTTCATCGATTATCAGTCTTCTTCGTCAGGTCTTCGTTCATCGATTCTTCGTTCATCAAGTCTTATCGTGTCGAGTCTTAGCTCGTTTAGTCTTTGTTCATTGAGTCTTCGTTTGTCGAGTCTGTGATCATCGAGTCTTCGTTCATCGAGTCTTCGCTCGTTAGGTTTATCGTTTATCAATTTTCAGGCCATCGAGTCTTCGTTCGTCATTATCATCTTTTCTCAGTCTTCGTTCATCAGGTCTTCGTTCATCAAGTCTTATCGTGTCGAGTCTTAGCTCGTTTAGTCTTAGCTCGTTTAGTCTTTGTTCATTGAGTCTTCGTTTGTCGAGTCTGTGATCATCGAGTCTTCGTTCATCGAGTCTTCGCTCGTTAGGTTTATCGTTTATCAATTTTCAGGCCATCAAGTCTTTTTCATCAATTCATCGAGTCTTCGTCGTCAGTCTTCGTTCATCGAGTGTTCGCTCGTCAGGTCTTCGTTCATCAAGTCTTATCTTGTCGAGTCTTAGCTCGTTTAGTCTTCGTTCATTGAGTCTTCTTTTGTCGAGTCTGCGATCATCGAGTCTTCGTTCATCGAGTCTTCGCTCGTTAGGTTTATCGTTTATCAATTTTCAGGCCATCGAGTCTTCGTTCATCAATTCATCGAGTCTTCGTTCGTCAGGTCTTCGTTCATCGGTCTTCGTTCGTCAGGTCTTCGTTCATCAAGTCTTAGCTTGTCGAGTCTTAGCTCGTTTAGTCTTAGCTCGTTTCGTCTTTGTTCATTGAGTCTTCATTTGTCGAGTCTGTGATCATCGAGTCTTCGTTCATCGAGTCTTCGCTCGTTAGGTTTATCGTTTATCAATTTTCAGGCCATCGAGTCTTCGTTCATCAATTCATCGAGTCTTCGTTCGTCAGGTCTTTTCATCGAGTCTTCGCTCGTCAGGTCTTCGTTCATCAAGTCTTATCTTGTCGAGTCTTAGCTCGTTTAGTCTTCGTTCATTGAGTCTTCGTTTGTCGAGTCTGCGATCATCGAGTCTTCGTTCATCGAGTCTTCGCTCGTTAGGTTTATCGTTTATCAATTTTCAGGCTACTTTTTCTCATTCATCGAGTCTTCGTTTCAGTCTTCGTTCATCAGGTCTTCGTTCGTCAGGTCTTCGTTCATCAAGTCTTATCGTGTCGAGTCTTAGCTCGTTTAGTCTTTGTTCATTGAGTCTTCGTTTGTCGAGTCTGTGATCATCGAGTCTTCGTTCATCGAGTCTTCGCTCGTTAGGTTTATCGTTTATCAATTTTCAGGCCATCGAGTCTTCGTTCTCCTTCTTTTTTTTTTCGTCAGGTCTTCGTTCATCAAGTCTTAGCTTGTCGAGTCTTAGCTCGTTTAGTCTTTGTTCATTGAGTCTTCGTTTGTCGAGTCTGCGATCATCGAGTCTTCGTTCATCGAGTCTTCGCTCGTTAGGTTTATCGTTTATCAATTTTCAGGCCATCGAGTCTTCGTTCATCAATTCATCGAGTCTTCGTTCGTCAGGTCTTCGTTCATCGGTCTTCGTTCGTCAGGTCTTCGTTCATCAAGTCTTAGCTTGTCGAGTCTTAGCTCGTTTAGTCTTGCTTTTCGTCTTTGTTCATTGAGTCTTCTTTTGTCGAGTCTGCGATCATCGAGTCTTCGTTCATCGAGTCTTCGCTCGTTAGGTTTATCGTTTATCAATTTTCAGGCCATCGAGTCTTCGTTCATCAATTCATCGAGTCTTCGCTCGTCAGGTCTTCGTTCATCGATTCTTCGCTCGTCAGGTCTTCGTTCATCAAGTCTTATCTTGTCGAGTCTTAGCTCGTTTAGTCTTCGTTCATTGAGTCTTCGTTTGTCGAGTCTGCGATCATCGAGTCTTCGTTCATCGAGTCTTCGCTCGTTAGGTTTATCGTTTATCAATTTTCAGGCTAGCAAGTCTTCGTTCATCAATTCATCGAGTCTTCGTTCGTCAGGTCTTCGTTCATCAGGTGTTCGCTCGTCAGGTCTTCGTTCATCAAGTCTTATCTTGTCGAGTCTTAGCTCGTTTAGTCTTTGTTCATTGAGTCTTCGTTTGTCGAGTCTGTGATCATCGAGTCTTCGTTCATCGAGTCTTCGCTCGTTAGGTTTATCGTTTATCAATTTTCAGGCCATCGAGTCTTCGTTCATCAATTCATCGAGTCTTCGTTCATCGAGTCTTCGTTCGTCAGGTCTTCGTTCATCAAGTCTTAGCTTGTCGAGTCTTAGCTCGTTTAGTCTTTGTTCATTGAGTCTTCGTTTGTCGAGTCTGCGATCATCGAGTCTTCGTTCATCGAGTCTTCGCTCGTTAGGTTTATCGTTTATCAATTTTCAGGCCATCGAGTCTTCGTTCATCATTCATCAGTCTTCTTCGTCAGGTCTTCGTTCATCGATTCTTCGTTCATCAAGTCTTATCGTGTCGAGTCTTAGCTCGTTTAGTCTTTGTTCATTGAGTCTTCGTTTGTCGAGTCTGTGATCATCGAGTCTTCGTTCATCGAGTCTTCGCTCGTTAGGTTTATCGTTTATCAATTTTCAGGCCATCGAGTCTTCGTTCATCAATTCATCGAGTCTTCGTTCATCGAGTCTTCGTTCGTCAGGTCTTCGTTCATCGATTCTTCGCTCGTCAGGTCTTCGTTCATCAAGTCTTATCGTGTCGAGTCTTAGCTCGTCGAGTCTTAGCTCGTTTCGTCTTTGTTCATTGAGTCTTTTTTTGTCGAGTCTGTGATCATCGAGTCCTCGTTCATCGAGTCTTCGCTCGTTAGGTTTATCGTTTATCAATTTTCAGGCTATCATCTTTGTTCTCTTCATCGAGTCTTCGTTCGTCAGGTCTTCGTTCATCAAGTCTTAGCTTGTCGAGTCTTAGCTCGTTTAGTCTTTGTTCATTGAGTCTTCGTTTGTCGAGTCTGCGATCATCGAGTCTTCGTTCATCGAGTCTTCGCTCGTTAGGTTTATCGTTTATCAATTTTCAGGCCATCGAGTCTTCGTTCATCAATTATAGTCTTTTCTAGGTCTTTTCATCAGGTCTTCGTTCATCAAGTCTTATCGTGTCGAGTCTTAGCTCGTTTAGTCTTCGTTCATTGAGTCTTCGTTTGTCGAGTCTGTGATCATCGAGTCTTCGTTCATCGAGTCTTCGCTCGTTAGGTTTATCGTTTATCAATTTTCAGGCCATCGAGTCTTCGTTCTCAATTCATCAGTCTTCGTTCATCGAGTCTTCGCTCGTCAGGTCTTCGTTCATCAAGTCTTAGCTTGTCGAGTCTTAGCTCGTTTAGTCTTTGTTCATTGAGTCTTCGTTTGTCGAGTCTACGATCACTTTCGAGTCTTCGTTCATCGAGTCTTCGCTCGTTAGGTTTATCGTTTATCAATTTTCAGGCTACAGTCTTTGTTATCAATTCATCGAGTCTTTTCGTCTCTTGTTCATCGAGTCTTCGTTCGTCAGGTCTTCGTTCATCAAGTCTTAGCTTGTCGAGTCTTAGCTCGTTTAGTCTTTGTTCATTGAGTCTTCGTTTGTCGAGTCTGCGATCATCGAGTCTTCGTTCATCGAGTCTTCGCTCGTTAGGTTTATCGTTTATCAATTTTCAGGCCATCGAGTCTTCGTTCATCATTCATCAGTCTTCGTTCGTCAGGTCTTCGTTCATCATTCTTTTCATCAAGTCTTATCGTGTCGAGTCTTAGCTCGTTTAGTCTTCGTTCATTGAGTCTTCGTTTGTCGAGTCTGTGATCATCGAGTCTTCGTTCATCGAGTCTTCGCTCGTTAGGTTTATCGTTTATCAATTTTCAGGCCATCGAGTCTTCGTTCATCAATTCATCGATCTTCTTCATCAGTCTTCGTTCGTCAGGTCTTCGTTCATCAAGTCTTAGCTTGTCGAGTCTTAGCTCGTTTAGTCTTTGTTCATTGAGTCTTCGTTTGTCGAGTCTGCGATCATCGAGTCTTCGTTCATCGAGTCTTCGCTCGTTAGGTTTATCGTTTATCAATTTTCAGGCTTTCATCGAGTCTTCGTTCGTCAGGTCTTCGTTCATCAAGTCTTAGCTTGTCGAGTCTTAGCTCGTTTAGTCTTTGTTCATTGAGTCTTCGTTTGTCGAGTCTGCGATCATCGAGTCTTCGTTCATCGAGTCTTCGCTCGTTAGGTTTATCGTTTATCAATTTTCAGGCCATCGAGTCTTCGTTCATCAATTCATCAGTCTTCGTTCGTCAGGTCTTCGTTCATCAGGTCTTCGTTCATCAAGTCTTATCTTGTCGAGTCTTAGCTCGTTTAGTCTTCGTTCATTGAGTCTTCGTTTGTCGAGTCTGCGATCATCGAGTCTTCGTTCATCGAGTCTTCGCTCGTTAGGTTTATCGTTTATCAATTTTCAGGCCATCGAGTCTTCGTTCATCAATTACTTTCCTTCTTTCAGGTCTTCGTTCATCAAGTCTTATCTTGTCGAGTCTTAGCTCGTTTAGTCTTCGTTCATTGAGTCTTCGTTTGTCGAGTCTGCGATCATCGAGTCTTCGTTCATCGAGTCTTCGCTCGTTAGGTTTATCGTTTATCAATTTTCAGGCCATCGAGTCTTCGTTCTCATTCATCAGTCTTTTCATCGAGTCTTCGCTCGTCAGGTCTTCGTTCATCAAGTCTTAGCTTGTCGAGTCTTAGCTCGTTTAGTCTTTGTTCATTGAGTCTTCGTTTGTCGAGTCTGCGATCATCGAGTCTTCGTTCATCGAGTCTTCGCTCGTTAGGTTTATCGTTTATCAATTTTCAGGCTACAATCTTTTTCATCATTCATCAGTCTTTTCTCATCTTTTCATCGAGTCTTCGTTCGTCAGGTCTTCGTTCATCAAGTCTTAGCTTGTCGAGTCTTAGCTCGTTTAGTCTTTGTTCATTGAGTCTTCGTTTGTCGAGTCTGCGATCATCGAGTCTTCGTTCATCGAGTCTTCGCTCGTTAGGTTTATCGTTTATCAATTTTCAGGCCATCGAGTCTTCGTTCATCATTCTCAGTCTTCTTCGTCAGGTCTTCGTTCATCGATTCTTCGTTCATCAAGTCTTATCGTGTCGAGTCTTAGCTCGTTTAGTCTTTGTTCATTGAGTCTTCGTTTGTCGAGTCTGTGATCATCGAGTCTTCGTTCATCGAGTCTTCGCTCGTTAGGTTTATCGTTTATCAATTTTCAGGCCATCGAGTCTTCGTTCATCATTCTCATCTTTTCATCGAGTCTTCGTTCGTCAGGTCTTCGTTCATCAAGTCTTAGCTTGTCGAGTCTTAGCTCGTTTAGTCTTTGTTCATTGAGTCTTCGTTTGTCGAGTCTGCGATCATTTTTTCGAGTCTTCGTTCATCGAGTCTTCGCTCGTTAGGTTTATCGTTTATCAATTTTCAGGCTAATTTTGTTATAATTATCATTTCTTTCAGTTTCGTTCATCGAGTCTTCGTTCGTCAGGTCTTCGTTCATCAAGTCTTAGCTTGTCGAGTCTTAGCTCGTTTAGTCTTTGTTCATTGAGTCTTCGTTTGTCGAGTCTGCGATCATCGAGTCTTCGTTCATCGAGTCTTCGCTCGTTAGGTTTATCGTTTATCAATTTTCAGGCCATCGAGTTTCGTTCTCTTCATCATCTTCGTTCGTCAGGTCTTCGTTCATCGATTCTTCTTCTCAAGTCTTAGCTTGTCGAGTCTTAGCTCGTTTAGTCTTCGTTCATTGAGTCTTCGTTTGTCGAGTCTGCGATCATCGAGTCTTCGTTCATCGAGTCTTCGCTCGTTAGGTTTATCGTTTATCAATTTTCAGGCCATCGAGTCTTCGTTCATCAATTCATCGAGTCTTCGTTCGTCAGGTCTTCGTTCATCGAGTCTTCTTCTCGGTCTTCGTTCATCAAGTCTTATCTTGTCGAGTCTTAGCTCGTTTAGTCTTTGTTCATTGAGTCTTCGTTTGTCGAGTCTGCGATCATCGAGTCTTCGTTCATCGAGTCTTCGCTCGTTAGGTTTATCGTTTATCAATTTTCAGGCCATCGAGTCTTCGTTCATCAATTCATCGAGTCTTCGTTCATCGAGTCTTCGTTCGTCAGGTCTTCGTTCATCGATTCTTCGCTCGTCAGGTCTTCGTTCATCAAGTCTTATCGTGTCGAGTCTTAGCTCGTCGAGTCTTAGCTCGTTTCGTCTTTGTTCATTGAGTCTTCTTTTGTCGAGTCTGTGATCATCGAGTCCTCGTTCATCGAGTCTTTGCTCGTTAGGTTTATCGTTTATCAATTTTCAGGCCATCGAGTCTTCGTTCATCTTCATCGAGTCTTCGTTCGTCAGGTCTTCGTTCATCAAGTCTTTTACTTAGTCGAGTCTTAGCTCGTTTAGTCTTTGTTCATTGAGTCTTCGTTTGTCGAGTCTGCGATCATCGAGTCTTCGTTCATCGAGTCTTCGCTCGTTAGGTTTATCGTTTATCAATTTTCAGGCCATCGAGTCTTCGTTCATCAATTCTCGTCTTTTCTCAGGTCTTCGTTCATCAGGTCTTCGTTCATCAAGTCTTATCTTGTCGAGTCTTAGCTCGTTTAGTCTTTGTTCATTGAGTCTTCGTTTGTCGAGTCTGTGATCATCGAGTCTTCGTTCATCGAGTCTTCGCTCGTTAGGTTTATCGTTTATCAATTTTCAGGCCATCGAGTCTTCGTTCATCAATTCATCGAGTCTTCGTTCATCGAGTCTTCGTTCGTCAGGTCTTCGTTCATCGATTCTTCGCTCGTCAGGTCTTCGTTCATCAAGTCTTATCAGTCTTAGCTTGTCGAGTCTTAGCTCGTTTCGTCTTTGTTCATTGAGTCTTCTTTTGTCGAGTCTGTGATCATCGAGTCCTCGTTCATCGAGTCTTCGCTCGTTAGGTTTATCGTTTATCAATTTTCAGGCCATCGAGTCTTCGTTCTCTTCTCGAGTCTTCGTTCGTCAGGTCTTCGTTCATCAGATTCTTCGTTCATCAAGTCTTATCTTGTCGAGTCTTAGCTCGTTTAGTCTTTGTTCATTGAGTCTTCGTTTGTCGAGTCTGCGATCATCGAGTCTTCGTTCATCGAGTCTTCGCTCGTTAGGTTTATCGTTTATCAATTTTCAGGCCATCGAGTCTTCGTTCATCAATTCATCGAGTCTTCGTTCGTCAGGTCTTCGTTCATCAGGTCTTCGTTCATCGATTCTTCGTTCATCAAGTCTTATCGTGTCGAGTCTTAGCTCGTTTAGTCTTTGTTCATTGAGTCTTCGTTTGTCGAGTCTGTGATCATCGAGTCTTCGTTCATCGAGTCTTCGCTCGTTAGGTTTATCGTTTATCAATTTTCAGGCCATCGAGTCTTCGTTCATCAATTCATCGAGTCTTCGTTCATCGAGTCTTCGCTCGTCAGGTCTTCGTTCATCGATTCTTCGCTCGTCAGGTCTTCGTTCATCAAGTCTTATCGTGTCGAGTCTTAGCTTGTCGAGTCTTAGCTCGTTTAGTCTTTGTTCATTGAGTCTTCATTTGTCGAGTCTGCGATCATCGAGTCCTCGTTCATCGAGTCTTCGCTCGTTAGGTTTATCGTTTATCAATTTTCAGGCTATCTCTTTTTCATCAATTCATCGAGTCTTCGTTCGTCAGGTCTTCGTTCATCAAGTCTTAGCTTGTCGAGTCTTAGCTCGTTTAGTCTTTGTTCATTGAGTCTTCGTTTGTCGAGTCTGCGATCATCGAGTCTTCGTTCATCGAGTCTTCGCTCGTTAGGTTTATCGTTTATCAATTTTCAGGCTACAGTCTTTTCATCATTCATCGAGTCTTCGTTCGTCAGGTCTTGTTCATCGAGTCTTCGTTCGTCAGGTCTTCGTTCATCAAGTCTTAGCTTGTCGAGTCTTAGCTCGTTTAGTCTTTGTTCATTGAGTCTTCGTTTGTCGAGTCTGCGATCATCGAGTCTTCGTTCATCGAGTCTTCGCTCGTTAGGTTTATCGTTTATCAATTTTCAGGCCATCGAGTCTTCGTTCATCATTCTCAGTCTTCGTTCGTCAGGTCTTCGTTCATCGATTCTTCGTTCATCAAGTCTTATCTTGTCGAGTCTTAGCTCGTTTAGTCTTTGTTCATTGAGTCTTCGTTTGTCGAGTCTGCGATCATCGAGTCTTCGTTCATCGAGTCTTCGCTCGTTAGGTTTATCGTTTATCAATTTTCAGGCCATCGAGTCTTCGTTCATCAATTCATCGAGTCTTCGTTCATCGAGTCTTCGTTCGTCAGGTCTTCGTTCATCGATTCTTCGCTCGTCAGGTCTTCGTTCATCAAGTCTTATCGTGTCGAGTCTTAGCTCGTCGAGTCTTAGCTCGTTTCGTCTTTGTTCATTGAGTCTTCATTTGTCGAGTCTGCGATCATCGAGTCCTCGTTCATCGAGTCTTCGCTCGTTAGGTTTATCGTTTATCAATTTTCAGGCTATCAAGTCTTTGTTCATCAATTCATCGAGTCTTCGTTCGTCAGGTCTTCGTTCATCAAGTCTTAGCTTGTCGAGTCTTAGCTCGTTTAGTCTTTGTTCATTGAGTCTTCGTTTGTCGAGTCTGCGATCATCGAGTCTTCGTTCATCGAGTCTTCGCTCGTTAGGTTTATCGTTTATCAATTTTCAGGCCATCGAGTCTTCGTTCATCAATTCATCATCTTCTTCTCGTCTTCGTTCATCAGGTCTTCGTTCATCAAGTCTTATCTTGTCGAGTCTTAGCTCGTTTAGTCTTTGTTCATTGAGTCTTCGTTTGTCGAGTCTGCGATCATCGAGTCTTCGTTCATCGAGTCTTCGCTCGTTAGGTTTATCGTTTATCAATTTTCAGGCCATCGAGTCTTCGTTCTCACCTCTTCTCAGTTTCGTTCGTCAGGTCTTCGTTCATCAAGTCTTAGCTTGTCGAGTCTTAGCTCGTTTAGTCTTCGTTCATTGAGTCTTCGTTTGTCGAGTTCTGTCGATCATCGAGTCTTCGTTCATCGAGTCTTCGCTCGTTAGGTTTATCGTTTATCAATTTTCAGGCCATCGAGTCTTCGTTCATCAATTCATCGATCTTCGTTCGTCAGGTCTTCGTTCATCAGTCTTCGTTCGTCAGGTCTTCGTTCATCAGGTCTTCGTTCATCAAGTCTTAGCTTGTCGAGTCTTAGCTCGTTTAGTCTTTGTTCATTGAGTCTTCGTTTGTCGAGTCTGCGATCATCGAGTCTTCGTTCATCGAGTCTTCGCTCGTTAGGTTTATCGTTTATCAATTTTCAGGCCATCGAGTCTTCGTTCATCAATTCATCGATTCATCGAGTCTTCGTTCGTCAGGTCTTCGTTCATCGAGTCTTCGCTCGTCAGGTCTTCGTTCATCAAGTCTTATTGTCGAGTCTTAGCTTGTCGAGTCTTAGCTCGTTTAGTCTTTGTTCATTGAGTCTTCGTTTGTCGAGTCTGTGATCATCGAGTCTTCGTTCATCGAGTCTTCGCTCGTTAGGTTTATCGTTTATCAATTTTCAGGCCATCGAGTCTTCGTTCATCAATTCTCATTCATCGAGTCTTCGTTCGTCAGGTCTTCGTTCATCGAGTCTTCGTTCGTCAGGTCTTCGTTCATCAAGTCTTAGCTTGTCGAGTCTTAGCTCGTTTAGTCTTTGTTCATTGAGTCTTCGTTTGTCGAGTCTGCGATCATCGAGTCTTCGTTCATCGAGTCTTCGCTCGTTAGGTTTATCGTTTATCAATTTTCAGGCCATCGAGTCTTCGTTCATCAATTCATCTTCTTCATCGAGTCTTCGTTCGTCAGGTCTTCGTTCATCGAGTCTTCGCTCGTCAGGTCTTCGTTCATCAAGTCTTAGCTTGTCGAGTCTTAGCTTGTCGAGTCTTAGCTCGTTTAGTCTTTGTTCATTGAGTCTTCGTTTGTCGAGTCTGCGATCATCGAGTCTTCGTTCATCGAGTCTTCGCTCGTTAGGTTTATCGTTTATCAATTTTCAGGCCATCGAGTCTTCGTTCATCAATTCATCGAGTCTTCGTTCGTCAGGTCTTCGTTCATCGAGTCTTCGTTCGTCAGGTCTTCGTTCATCAAGTCTTAGCTTGTCGAGTCTTAGCTCGTTTAGTCTTTGTTCATTGAGTCTTCGTTTGTCGAGTCTGCGATCATCGAGTCTTCGTTCATCGAGTCTTCGCTCGTTAGGTTTATCGTTTATCAATTTTCAGGCCATCGAGTCTTCGTTCATCAATTCATCGAGTCTTCGTTCGTCAGGTCTTCGTTCATCAGGTCTTCGTTCATCAAGTCTTATCGTGTCGAGTCTTAGCTCGTTTAGTCTTTGTTTATTGAGTCTTCGTTTGTCGAGTCTGCGATCATCGAGTCTTCGTTCATCGAGTCTTCGCTCGTTAGGTTTATCGTTTATCAATTTTCAGGCCATCGAGTCTTCGTTCATCAATTCATCGAGTCTTCGTTCATCAGGTCTTCGTTCATCAGGTCTTCGTTCATCAAGTCTTAGCTTGTCGAGTCTTAGCTCGTTTAGTCTTTGTTCATTGAGTCTTCGTTTGTCGAGTCTGTGATCATCGAGTCTTCGTTCATCGAGTCTTCGCTCGTTAGGTTTATCGTTTATCAATTTTCAGGCCATCGAGTCTTCGTTCATCAATTCATCGAGTCTTCGTTCATCGCAGGTCTTCGTTCGTCAGGTCTTCGTTCATCAAGTCTTAGCTTGTCGAGTCTTAGCTCGTTTAGTCTTTGTTCATTGAGTCTTCGTTTGTCGAGTCTGCGATCATCGAGTCTTCGTTCATCGAGTCTTCGCTCGTTAGGTTTATCGTTTATCAATTTTCAGGCCATCGAGTCTTTGTTCATCAATTCATCGAGTCTTCGTTCGTCAGGTCTTCGTTCATCGATTCTTCGTTCGTCACGTCTTCGTTCATCAAGTCGTATCGTGTCGAGTCTTAGCTCGTTTAGTCTTTGTTCATTGAGTCTTCGTTTGTCGAGTCTGCGATCATCGAGTCTTCGTTCATCGAGTCTTCGCTCGTTAGGTTTATCGTTTATCAATTTTCAGGCCATCGAGTCTTCGTTCTCAATTCATCGAGTCTTCGTTCATCAGTCTTTTCGTCAGGTCTTCGTTCATCGATTCTTCGCTCGTCAGGTCTTCGTTCATCAAGTCTTATCTTGTCGAGTCTTAGCTCGTATTTAGTCGTTTCGTCTTTGTTCATTGAGTCTTTATTTGTCGAGTCTGTGATCATCGAGTCCTCGTTCATCGAGTCTTCGCTCGTTAGGTTTATCGTTCATCAATTTTCAGGCATATTTCTTTCTTCATCGAGTCTTCGCTCGTCAGGTCTTCGTTCATCAAGTCTTAGCTTGTCGAGTCTTAGCTCGTTTCGTCTTTGTTCATTGAGTCTTCGTTTGTCGAGTCTGCGATCATCGAGTCTTCGTTCATCGAGTCTTCGCTCGTTAGGTTTATCGTTTATCAATTTTCAGGCCATCGAGTCTTCGTTCATCAATTCATCGAGTCTTCGTTCGTCAGGTCTTCGTTCATCGATTCTTCGCTCGTCAGGTCTTCGTTCATCAAGTCTTACCGTGTCGAGTCTTAGCTCGTTTAGTCTTTGTTCATTGAGTCTTCGTTTGTCGAGTCTGCGATCATCGAGTCTTCGTTCATCGAGTCTTCGCTCGTTAGGTTTATCGTTTATCAATTTTCAGGCCATCGAGTCTTCGTTCATCAATTCATCGAGTCTTCGTTCGTCAGGTCTTCGTTCATCGATTCTTCGCTCGTCAGGTCTTCGTTCATCAAGTCTTAGCTTGTCGAGTCTTAGCTCGTTTAGTCTTTGTTCATTGAGTCTTCGTTTGTCGAGTCTGCGATCATCGAGTCTTCGTTCATCGAGTCTTCGCTCGTTAGGTTTATCGTTTATCAATTTTCAGGCCATCGAGTCTTTGTTCATCAATTCATCGAGTCTTCGTTCGTCAGGTCTTCGTTCATCATTCTTCGCTCGTCAGGTCTTCGTTCATCAAGTCTTATCGTGTCGAGTCTTAGCTCGTTTAGTCTTTGTTTATTGAGTCTTCGTTTGTCGAGTCTGTGATCATCGAGTCTTCGTTCATCGAGTCTTCGCTCGTTAGGTTTATCGTTTATCAATTTTCAGGCCATCGAGTCTTCGTTCATCAATTCATCGAGTCTTCGTTCGTCAGGTCTTCGTTCATCGAGTCTTCGCTCGTTAAGTTTATCGTTTATCAATTTTCAGGTCATCGAGTCTTCGCTCGTCAGGTCTTCGTTCATCAAGTCTTATCTTGTCGAGTCTTAATTCGTTTCGTCTTTGTTCATTGAGTCTTTATTTGTCGAGTCTGTGATCAATCGAGTCTTCGTTCATCGAGTCTTCGCTCGTTAGGTTTATCGTTCATCAATTTTCAGGTCATCTAGTCTTCGCTCGTCAGGTCTTCGTTCATCAAGTCTTATCGTGTCGAGTCTTAGCTCGTTTAGTCTTTGTTCATTGAGTCTTCGTTTGTCGAGTCTGTGATCATCGAGTCTTCGTTCATCGAGTCTTCGCTCGTTAGGTTTATCGTTTATCAATTTTCAGGCCATCGAGTCTTTGTTCATCAATTCATCGAGTCTTCGTTCGTCAGGTCTTCGTTCATCGATTCTTCGTTCGTCAGGTCTTCGTTCATCAAGTCTTACCGTGTCGAGTCTTAGCTCGTTTAGTCTTTGTTCATTGAGTCTTCGTTTGTCGAGTCTGCGATCATCGAGTCTTCGTTCATCGAGTCTTCGCTCGTTAGGTTTATCGTTTATCAATTTTCAGGCCATCGAGTCTTCGTTCATCAATTCATCGAGTCTTCGTTCGTCAGGTCTTCGTTCATCGATTCTTCGCTCGTCAGGTCTTCGTTCATCAAGTCTTACCGTGTCGAGTCTTAGCTCGTTTAGTCTTTGTTCATTGAGTCTTCGTTTGTCGAGTCTGCGATCATCAAGTCTTCGTTCATCGAGTCTTCGCTCGTTAGGTTTATCGTTTATCAATTTTCAGGCCATCGAGTCTTCGTTCATCAATTCATCGATTCTTTGGTTCGTCAGGTCTTCGTTCATCGATTCTTCGCTCGACAGGTCTTCGTTCATCAAGTCTTACCGTGTCGAGTCTTAGCTCGTTTAGTCTTTGTTCATTGAGTCTTCGTTTGTCGAGTCTGCGATCATCGAGTCTTCGTTCATCGAGTCTTCGCTCGTTAGGTTTATCGTTTATCAATTTTCAGGCCATCGAGTCTTCGTTCATCAATTCATCGAGTCTTCGTTCGTCAGGTCTTCGTTCATCGATTCTTCGCTCGTCAGGTCTTCGTTCATCAAGTCTTACCGTGTCGAGTCTTAGCTCGTTTAGTCTTTGTTCATTGAGTCTTCGTTTGTCGAGTCTGCGATCATCGAGTCTTCGTTCATCGAGTCTTCGCTCGTTAGGTTTATCGTTTATCAATTTTCAGGCCATCGAGTCTTTGTTCATCAATTCATCGAGTCTTCGTTCGTCAGGTCTTCGTTCATCGAGTTCTTCGTCTCGTCAGGTCTTCGTTCATCAAGTCTTATCTGTCGAGTCTTAGCTCGTTTAGTCTTTGTTCATTGAGTCTTCGTTTGTCGAGTCTGCGATCATCGAGTCTTCGTTCATCGAGTCTTCGCTCGTTAGGTTTATCGTTTATCAATTTTCAGGCCATCGAGTCTTTGTTCATCAATTCATCGAGTCTTCGTTCGTCAGGTCTTCGTTCATCGAGTCTTCGTTCGTCAGGTCTTCGTTCATCAAGTCTTAGCTTGTCGAGTCTTAGCTCGTTTAGTCTTTGTTCATTGAGTCTTCGTTTGTCGAGTCTGTGATCATCGAGTCTTCGTTCATCGAGTCTTCGCTCGTTAGGTTTATCGTTTATCAATTTTCAGGCCATCGAGTCTTCGTTCATCAATTCATCGAGTCTTCGTTCGTCAGGTCTTCGTTCATCGAGTCTTCGTTCGTCAGGTCTTCGTTCATCAAGTCTTAGCTTGTCGAGTCTTAGCTCGTTTAGTCTTTGTTCATTGAGTCTTCGTTTGTCGAGTCTGCGATCATCGAGTCTTCGTTCATCGAGTCTTCGCTCGTTAGGTTTATCGTTTATCAATTTTCAGGCCATCGAGTCTTCGTTCATCAATTCATCGAGTCTTCGTTCGTCAGGTCTTCGTTCATCGAGTCTTCGTTCGTCAGGTCTTCGTTCATCGAATCTTCGTTCGTCAGGTCTTCGTTCATCAGGTCTTCGTTCATCAAGTCTTATCGTGTCGAGTCTTAGCTCGTTTAGTCTTTGTTCATTGAGTCTTCGTTTGTCGAGTCTGTGATCATCGAGTCTTCGTTCATCGAGTCTTCGCTCGTTAGGTTTATCGTTTATCAATTTTCAGGCCATCGAGTCTTTGTTCATCAATTCATCGAGTCTTCGTTCGTCAGGTCTTCGTTCATCGAGTCTTCGTTCGTCAGGTCTTCGTTCATCGAATCTTCGTTCGTCAGGTCTTCGTTCATCAGGTCTTCGTTCATCAAGTCTTATCGTGTCGAGTCTTAGCTCGTTTAGTCTTTGTTTATTGAGTCTTCGTTTGTCGAGTCTGTGATCATCGAGTCTTCGTTCATCGAGTCTTCGCTCGTTAGGTTTATCGTTTATCAATTTTCAGGCTATCAAGTCTTTGTTCATCAATTCATCGAGTCTTCGTTCGTCAGGTCTTCGTTCATCAGGTCTTCGTTCGTCAGGTCTTCGTTCATCAAGTCTTAGCTTGTCGAGTCTTAGCTCGTTTAGTCTTTGTTCATTGAGTCTTCGTTTGTCGAGTCTGCGATCATCGAGTCTTCGTTCATCGAGTCTTCGCTCGTTAGGTTTATCGTTTATCAATTTTCAGGCCATCGAGTCTTTGTTCATCAATTCATCGAGTCTTCGTTCGTCAGGTCTTCGTTCATCGAGTCTTCGTTCGTCAGGTCTTCGTTCATCGAATCTTCGTTCGTCAGGTCTTCGTTCATCAGGTCTTCGTTCATCAAGTCTTATCGTGTCGAGTCTTAGCTCGTTTAGTCTTTGTTCATTGAGTCTTCGTTTGTCGAGTCTGTGATCATCGAGTCTTCGTTCATCGAGTCTTCGCTCGTTAGGTTTATCGTTTATCAATTTTCAGGCTATCAAGTCTTTGTTCATCAATTCATCGAGTCTTCGTTCGTCAGGTCTTCGTTCATCGAGTCTTCGTTCGTCAGGTCTTCGTTCATCAAGTCTTAGCTTGTCGAGTCTTAGCTCGTTTAGTCTTTGTTCATTGAGTCTTCGTTTGTCGAGTCTGCGATCATCGAGTCTTCGTTCATCGAGTCTTCGCTCGTTAGGTTTATCGTTTATCAATTTTCAGGCCATCGAGTCTTCGTTCATCAATTCATCGAGTCTTCGTTCGTCAGGTCTTCGTTCATCGAGTCTTCGTTCGTCAGGTCTTCGTTCATCGAATCTTCGTTCGTCAGGTCTTCGTTCATCAGGTCTTCGTTCATCAAGTCTTATCGTGTCGAGTCTTAGCTCGTTTAGTCTTTGTTCATTGAGTCTTCGTTTGTCGAGTCTGTGATCATCGAGTCTTCGTTCATCGAGTCTTCGCTCGTTAGGTTTATCGTTTATCAATTTTCAGGCCATCGAGTCTTTGTTCATCAATTCATCGAGTCTTCGTTCGTCAGGTCTTCGTTCATCGAGTCTTCGTTCGTCAGGTCTTCGTTCATCGAATCTTCGTTCGTCAGGTCTTCGTTCATCAGGTCTTCGTTCATCAAGTCTTATCGTGTCGAGTCTTAGCTCGTTTAGTCTTTGTTTATTGAGTCTTCGTTTGTCGAGTCTGTGATCATCGAGTCTTCGTTCATCGAGTCTTCGCTCGTTAGGTTTATCGTTTATCAATTTTCAGGCTATCAAGTCTTTGTTCATCAATTCATCGAGTCTTCGTTCGTCAGGTCTTCGTTCATCGAGTCTTCGTTCGTCAGGTCTTCGTTCATCAAGTCTTAGCTTGTCGAGTCTTAGCTCGTTTAGTCTTTGTTCATTGAGTCTTCGTTTGTCGAGTCTGCGATCATCGAGTCTTCGTTCATCGAGTCTTCGCTCGTTAGGTTTATCGTTTATCAATTTTCAGGCCATCGAGTCTTCGTTCATCAATTCATCGAGTCTTCGTTCGTCAGGTCTTCGTTCATCGAGTCTTCGTTCGTCAGGTCTTCGTTCATCGAATCTTCGTTCGTCAGGTCTTCGTTCATCAGGTCTTCGTTCATCAAGTCTTATCGTGTCGAGTCTTAGCTCGTTTAGTCTTTGTTCATTGAGTCTTCGTTTGTCGAGTCTGTGATCATCGAGTCTTCGTTCATCGAGTCTTCGCTCGTTAGGTTTATCGTTTATCAATTTTCAGGCTATCAAGTCTTTGTTCATCAATTCATCGAGTCTTCGTTCGTCAGGTCTTCGTTCATCGAGTCTTCGTTCGTCAGGTCTTCGTTCATCAAGTCTTAGCTTGTCGAGTCTTAGCTCGTTTAGTCTTTGTTCATTGAGTCATCGTTTGTCGAGTCTACGATCATTTTTTTTCGAGTCTTCGTTCATCGAGTCTTCGCTCGTTAGGTTTATCATTTATCAATTTTCAGGCCATCGAGTCTTCGTTCATCGATTCATCGAGTCTTCGTTCGTCAGGTCTTCGTTCATCGATTCTTCGTTCGTCACGTCTTCGTTCATCAAGTCGTATCGTGTCGAGTCTTAGCTCGTTTAGTCTTTGTTTATTGAGTCTTCGTTTGTCGAGTCTGTGATCATCGAGTCTTCGTTCATCGAGTCTTCGCTCGTTAGGTTTATCGTTTATCAATTTTCAGGCCATCGAGTCTTCGTTCATCAATTCATCGAGTCTTCGTTCGTCAGGTCTTCGTTCATCAAGTCTTAGCTTGTCGAGTCTTAGCTCGTTTAGTCTTTGTTCATTGAGTCATCGTTTGTCGAGTCTACGATCACCGTTTTTTTCTCGAGTCTTCGTTCATCGAGTCTTCGCTCGTTAGGTTTATCGTTTATCAATTTTCAGGCCATCGAGTCTTCGTTCATCAATTCATCGAGTCTTCGTTCGTCAGGTCTTCGTTCATCAGTCTTCGTTCATCAGGTCTTCGTTCATCAAGTCTTAGCTTGTCGAGTCTTAGCTCGTTTAGTCTTTGTTCATTGAGTCTTCGTTTGTCGAGTCTGCGATCATCGAGTCTTCGTTCATCGAGTCTTCGCTCGTTAGGTTTATCGTTTATCAATTTTCAGGCCATCGAGTCTTCGTTCATCGATTCATCGAGTCTTCGTTCGTCAGGTCTTCGTTCATCGATTCTTCTTCGTCATCTTCGTTCATCAAGTCTTATCGTGTCGAGTCTTAGCTCGTTTAGTCTTTGTTCATTGAGTCTTCGTTTGTCGAGTCTGTGATCATCGAGTCTTCGTTCATCGAGTCTTCGCTCGTTAGGTTTATCGTTTATCAATTTTCAGGCCATCGAGTCTTCGTTCATCAATTCATCGAGTCTTCGTTCGTCAGGTCTTCGTTCGTCAGGTCTTCGTTCATCAGGTCTTCGTTCATCAAGTCTTAGCTTGTCGAGTCTTAGCTCGTTTAGTCTTTGTTCATTGAGTCTTCGTTTGTCGAGTCTGCGATCATCGAGTCTTCGTTCATCGAGTCTTCGCTCGTTAGGTTTATCGTTTATCAATTTTCAGGCCATCGAGTCTTCGTTCATCGATTCATCGAGTCTTCGTTCGTCAGGTCTTCGTTCATCGAGTCTTCGTTCGTCAGGTCTTCGTTCATCAAGTCTTATCTTGTCGAGTCTTAGCTTGTCGAGTCTTAGCTCGTTTAGTCTTTGTTCATTGAGTCATCGTTTGTCGAGTCTACGATCATCGTAGTCCTTCGTTCATCGAGTCTTCGCTCGTTAGGTTTATCGTTTATCAATTTTCAGGCCATCGAGTCTTTGTTCATCAATTCATCGAGTCTTCGTTCGTCAGGTCTTCGTTCATCGATTTTTGGTCTTCGTTCATCAAGTCTTAGCTTGTCGAGTCTTAGCTCGTTTAGTCTTTGTTCATTGAGTCTTCGTTTGTCGAGTCTGTGATCATCGAGTCTTCGTTCATCGAGTCTTCGCTCGTTAGGTTTATCGTTTATCAATTTTCAGGCCATCGAGTCTTCGTTCATCAATTCATCGAGTCTTCGTTCGTCAGGTCTTCGTTCATCGATTCTTCGTTCGTCAGGTCTTCGTTCATCAAGTCTTATCGTGTCGAGTCTTAGCTCGTTTAGTCTTTGTTTATTGAGTCTTCGTTTGTCGAGTCTGTGATCATCGAGTCTTCGTTCATCGAGTCTTCGCTCGTTAGGTTTATCGTTTATCAATTTTCAGGCCATCGAGTCTTCGTTCATCAATTCATCGAGTCTTCGTTCGTCAGGTCTTCGTTCATCAAGTCTTAGCTTGTCGAGTCTTAGCTCGTTTAGTCTTTGTTCATTGAGTCTTCGTTTGTCGAGTCTGCGATCATCGAGTCTTCGTTCATCGAGTCTTCGCTCGTTAGGTTTATCGTTTATCAATTTTCAGGCCATCGAGTCTTCGTTCATCAATTCATCGAGTCTTCGTTCGTCAGGTCTTCGTTCATCGAATCTTCGTTCGTCAGGTCTTCGTTCATCAGGTCTTCGTTCATCAAGTCTTATCGTGTCGAGTCTTAGCTCGTTTAGTCTTTGTTCATTGAGTCTTCGTTTGTCGAGTCTGTGATCATCGAGTCTTCGTTCATCGAGTCTTCGCTCGTTAGGTTTATCGTTTATCAATTTTCAGGCCATCGAGTCTTCGTTCATCAATTCATCGAGTCTTCGTTCATCGAGTCTTCGTTCGTCAGGTCTTCGTTCATCAAGTCTTATTTTGTCGAGTCTTAGCTTGTCGAGTCTTAGCTCGTTTAGTCTTTGTTCATTGAGTCATCGTTTGTCGAGTCTACGATCACCGTGTCTTTGTTCGTCGAGTCTTCGTTCATCGAGTCTTCGCTCGTTAGGTTTATCATTTATCAATTTTCAGGCCATCGAGTCTTCGTTCATCGATTCATCGAGTCTTCGTTCGTCAGGTCTTCGTTCATCGATTCTTCGTTCGTCACGTCTTCGTTCATCAAGTCGTATCGTGTCGAGTCTTAGCTCGTTTAGTCTTTGTTTATTGAGTCTTCGTTTGTCGAGTCTGTGATCATCGAGTCTTCGTTCATCGAGTCTTCGCTCGTTAGGTTTATCGTTTATCAATTTTCAGGCCATCGAGTCTTCGTTCATCAATTCATCGAGTCTTCGTTCGTCAGGTCTTCGTTCATCGAGTCTTCGTTCATCAAGTCTTAGCTTGTCGAGTCTTAGCTCGTTTAGTCTTTGTTCATTGAGTCTTTATTTGTCGAGTCTGTGATCATCGAGTCTTCGTTCGTCACGTCTTCGTTCATCAAGTCTTAGCTTGTCGAGTCTTAGCTCGTTTAGTCTTTGTTCATTGAGTCATCGTTTGTCGAGTCTACGATCACCGTGTCTTTGTTCGTCGAGTCTTCGTTCATCGAGTCTTCGCTCGTTAGGTTTATCATTTATCAATTTTCAGGCCATCGAGTCTTCGTTCATCGATTCATCGAGTCTTCGTTCGTCAGGTCTATGTTCATCGATTCTTCGTTCGTCACGTCTTCGTTCATCAAGTCGTATCGTGTCGAGTCTTAGCTCGTTTAGTCTTTGTTTATTGAGTCTTCGTTTGTCGAGTCTGCGATCATCGAGTCCTCGTTCATCGAGTCTTTGCTCGTTAGGTTTATCGTTTATCAATTTTCAGGCCATCAAGTCTTCGTTCATCAATTCATCGAGTCTTCGTTCGTCAGGTCTTCGTTCATCGAGTCTTCGTTCGTCAGGTCTTCGTTCATCGAGTCTTCGCTCGTCAGGTCTTCGTTCATCAAGTCTTAGCTCGTCGAGTCTTAGCTCGTTTCGTCTTTGTTCATTGAGTCTTTATTTGTCGAGTCTGTGATCATCGAGTCTTCGTTCATCGAGTCTTCGTTCATCAATTCATCGAGTCTTCGTTCGTCAGGTCTTCGTTCATCGATTCTTCGCTCGTCAGGTCTTCGTTCATCAAGTCTTAGCTTGTTGAGTCTTAGCTTGTTTAGTCTTTGTTCATTGAGTCTTCGTTTGTCGAGTCTGTCTGTGATCGTTGAGTCTCAGCTTGTCAGGTCTTTGTTCATCAAGTCTTAACTGGATACTTTTGACCCCTGACGTCAGCAGGTGTTAGACGGCTTAAGCTACGCAAATTGAAGCTGGCCTGAGGGGTCATGTAAGTGTCAAGACACCCAACATCCGCTACAAGAAGCGGAATCTCTACGGGGAACACGAGAAAGGGGCTTAAGGACCAAGAAACAGGTAGACACCGAAAGGGGTACATAGTACCAGGTGCATCGCTCTCGACACATTCGATTGAGCCCAAGAAACCCTGGGCCCGAGTGAAGTATACCACCCAAGTCCCTCCATACAAGGAACAAGTCTATAAGTCTTCTGCGTCTAACGAGGAGCAAGACCAGCCAAGCCGACGGGTACACAAGGTGAGACCCAAGGCCAACACGACACGGTATCGGGGTAATCCCTCCGTAAGTCGGCAGTCCGGCGCTGTGTGTGTTTGTGGATCTCCTACCCTGTTTATAATTCCATTCCACCATAATGTGTATGTGAACCACATATCGATGGGGCAGTTAGCAAAATAAGCTTATAATCAACCACCTCCAAATATACACTCTTCTGTCTTTTCTTGGGTCTTCGCAGGTGAACTTCCTAAGCCTAGTCAAGCTTCGCTCCAAATACAAGATTCAACAAGACTAAGCAGCAAGCAACTAGCAACGTCTCCATCCTCCATTTTAGCGCCGATGTTACTAAGCTTGGCGCCATTTGTTAGAGTTTACCGATCAAGATGCTATGTATTGATTACCGGTTAGCTGAACACCTGTCTAATTCGATCATGCATAATTACGGGTAGTATTTACCAAATGTGTTGATGGTCATCGGTTTCACCAAAGGTTGGGTAACCGTGAACGATCCAATCCAAACCGCCTATTCAGCTTAGTAATTACGACGTAGTTTTTACGGTAATTACTTAGAGTTGATTAACGCGTAGGATGATTGGACGCGAGTAAATCAGGTTGATTAGATGCACCATGTGATTCGATGCAGTCTAGGGTAGGCAGAGTTAATACCTATGTATCAATCACTTTCGAATCCTCCTTCTGCCGAGCAAGTGTTCTCTGCTCCGCTCCTCAAGCCTCTTCGCTCCCCCCGGTCTCTTTCGGTCTTCTCGTCACACCAGTGCCATACCATCAACAAAATGATTAGACTTGTAGGATGATGAGACGCTTGACATAATTTATATGTGGTTCACATATAAATTATGTAGTCGGCAAGTAAGCCCCAATAATCAATCACTTCCAAATCTTCCTTCTTCCCAACAAGTGTCTTCTCTCCGGTCTTCCTGAGTGAACTCCCTTCGCCTGCGTTCAAGCTTCTCATCGTTCAAGACTCATACCGTACAACACCAGTGTTCATAGTGACGCAGAACGTTACATCCTTTTGCCGTCTTGATGCTGACAGCTGTCGCTTCAGGTAGATACGTCCTGCCTTCTGTGAGCCACCGTAGACATTCCTCAAGCGTGCGTATTTGACGTACGCCTTGTCCTGTCTTCAGCCACATAATAACAATCTGCGTCCATGTGAAACAATATTAGTCCAAACGCAATGTTGCTCACGTTGATGTTGGCGCGAGTCCGCGAAGCTTGGAGTCGTATCCCGCTTATATGACAGGATGACTTTGTCAGGAACCCCTCATCCTTGTACCTACACCAAGTTGCACAGTTGTCTCCATCGAACTCTTGATGAAGACACTGTTGCTTCAGGACGTGGTGCTTGGACTCGTGACCTGCTGTAGCTTGAGCGGTGGAGCAAAGAGAAGAGCAAGCGACGATACCGGAGGTAATTGATTGATCGGAGCTACATTCTGCTACATAATTTTATGTGGACCACATAGCAATCACGACAGCCGCCTAGTCAACCTTCTTGTCCAATCAAATCTAATTTAATTACCATAAAAGCTAGCCGTATACACTAAGCCTTATAGTCCAGGCAGTAGTATTGGAAACCATCAGCACGCCTACAGTGCTGTTATTGTCTTGCAAGTGATTATCAATGCCTACAAATTTGAAAAATATAAAATTATAGAGGTTTATATATATTTATTACAAAAATACAAGATTAGAAAGGTTGTGACAGAGTATACCCTCTAGGCCGTTTGTTGCGTTTTTGAATATTTCAAGCGTTACTTTATGGATATAGAGCATTTAGCTTCTATATTTGAAATAGAAGCAGCTCATACAATGAAGATAGAGCGCATGCTAAAACGACTGATATTTCGGACACGATGTCATTGTAAAGTGACATCCCCACTGCAGCTGCAGCTGCCTAACGTTTGTCAATGCATTTAACTGTTAAAACAATACCGCTCAGACTATTAAGGTACAATTAATAGGTTAAATCGGCGTTATATGGCCCTCAGCTATATACTTATTGCTACAACTTGATATTTGGGTTGTGTCTTACTTCCACAAAAAAAGTATTTTATTTATTTTGCGGCGAGTTCTAATTAAACATTTAATTTTATAAAGAGCACATGTTGTAGCAGCAACAAATTACTAGCAAGCAAAAACACGCATTTCATAAATAAAGATTAACTCTCATGCACAAAAATGTTGCTTCTAAATATGCATGGCTATATTGCTTTTTGCATATCTAGTGTGAAACAAATTCGTTTACATAAATGATACATCTATTGGCAATACGTTATATGTGCTCTCTCATTAAGCGTATGATCTATAACTAAATAACATGCTGTAAAACAAAATTTTTCTTAAACGTCCGTAGTGATACTGAGCCAGTTAATGTAAAAGCTCGGAAAAAATGCGCAGCCGAACAATTTGTTAAAATGTTCCTCTTTCACTTTATAAGGCTTTTTTTGAGTAGCTACATAAATTACCAAAGTACATTCTATTAAAATCTACATTATGATCTACTAATATGTTAATGATAATTACTTTTAAACAAACTTAATACCGGCTCACGCGTCAAGCAAGGACAATTACATCAATTTATTAAACGCAAAAAACCTTTGCATATGTATAAAGCATTGTTTTTACAGAATCTTTAATATAAAAAGAAAAATTAATTCAGTAATACGCAAAACAAATTTTATATCTACCTGTGCAACACAACCCGACCTACTTTGTATAATTTCCATTTTGAGTCAATTTTTAAGCTTACATATTAGCTGTTCCCAAAAAAATAAAATAATACAATTATTTACGAAATTCATATATATAAACAATCGTTATAGCATTCTTAAGCTTTATGGTTATTGCGTTGAAATTTGGGTGGTAATACAGGACGCGTCATCATGCTATAAATAAAATTATAAAAACGCTAGCCTTTTGTATAAACTGTTAGACATTCATACGTTGTAAAAGTCTAAAAAAATTATAGTTTTTAGTATTTAATCTGATCTTTGGTTGTAACGAGCTTTTTAATTCCTCAGTCACTTTGTATATAAAATAATATCATAGGCTTCTAAAATATCTGTGACACTTAAGGTTAATACATTTTTTTCTTTTGTTAAATATTTCATAAACAAACAATATTGCTTTTTAAAAGTTTTGCATTTAAAAATACTTGCCACATGTTGTACGGACTAGGCAGAATGTACCTTTTAATTTACTAGAAGCTGGGCAAGCGTGAAAACAAACATATATTTATGAGCTTGCAATTTTGAGCACGTCTTAAAAAATCTTACTTTTCTGTCACGGTTTTTCATTTTTAACAAGATTTAATTACAAAAAAGACACATATTTAGTTTAATGTAAAGACTGAAAAGCTATGAGCTAATTTTGAAGCGACAAAATCTTAAATAAGTTATTTGGCAATTAAACATTTATATATGAAAGTGGACAAATATAAAAAATACTACGTTGTAAATAGACAGTGTGTTGCTTGCGCCGTCTGTGTAACCACGCCATAATTTTAAATAAGAAATACCAATTATATATATATTTTTTTATCTATAAAATCGTGTATACCTACGTATATAACAATGTAGCACTGATAAGTAAAAAAAGGTCGACAGGATCATTATCCTCTTTTGACCAACTGATTCGAAAAGGCCCACGCGAGCGACATTAACATTATACGTTTAAATCCGCTACTATCACAAGAATATGGTACAACGACATTGTTGCTTGCTTTTGTCGGTGACGATGGTCTCGTGCAAATCTGCAATATGGATTTAATGCCGCCTTTGCTAGCATAGCCACGAAAAGCAGAGCAGGCTGGTAGAAACTCAATGATAAATACGTAATTATCCTAAGGCGAAAAGTGTTAATGTTCTAATTGTTTGCAGAGCGGTTGCTCTGTAATTCGTACATGTCCTAGCATGTTTCACTGCATTTGTAGAATGTGAGCAGAAGTCGCACATCTCAAGCAGAGACTGACCCTAGTAGGTTCGGTCCCGTCATCTTGACTTTCCAGTCATCACTTACGCTCGTCTTGTTTTTGCCAGCGGAGCTTGAGCAGTGCCAGGCGTAGCTGCAGGCGAATGGAGTTTGACGCGGAATAGTCCAAAGGGGTACGCCCATTGCGATCCACTCGGTCGGGGTCAGCTCCTGCTGCCACTAGGGATTTCAGGATGTCGCCGAAATCGTTGGCAGCCGCGCTGTGCATAGCCGTTGTTCCATCCGTGGGCTGGATGGCATTGGGATCGGCACCTCGTGCCAGCAGCAGCTTGACGACGTCGACGTGGCCTTTTGATACGGCTCCACGCAGGGGCGTCGTCTTGTTGATGCCTGACGTCGCTTTCATTTCGGCTCCGTGATTCAGCAGCAGCTCCACGAGGTCCTTGTGGCCACAATACGCGGCGATGAATAGAGCACGTAGACCATTTTGTGCTTGCGCTTCGAGTTGTGCGCCGTGGTTCAGAAGCTCATGGGCCACCCCCACATGGCCGCGCTCAGCTGCGATGTGCAGCGCCGTCATAGTGCCTGGAGCTTCCATGTTTGCATCAAAAGACAACAAGCAACGCACCACGTCTCCATGACCTGATTCAGCTGCCAGATGTAGTGGCGAAGAATAGCGCTGTGTGCAGGCAGCGTCCACATCCGCACCGTTCAGTAGTAAACTGTTAACTACAGTGAGATACCCATGCTTGGCTGCGTAATGCAGCGCAGTATAACCCGTAGTCATCGTCACAGCGTCCAACTTTGCACCGCACCACAAAAGATGTAGCACAACAGCAAGGTGACCCTGCCGAGCTGCAAGCACCAACGGGGTTGCTTGCTTCTTCCCGCCGACGGCCTCAATGTCTGCCCCACGAGCTAGCGCGTGCTCTACCATTTGCAGGTAGCCGTGCTCTGCTGCACAGCATAAAACATGCGACGCTGCATCGGGCAAGCTAGAAGTGCACTCGTCATGGGTCAGTAGAAAACGCACGATTTCCACGTGTCCGCGTCGGGCTGCCAGCACAATTGGGTGCCTAGATGGCTCAAGTACCGCAAGATCAGTCAGGCTAGCTGCTCCTCGCGTAAGCAAATACTGCACCATGTCCAGATGGCCGTTTTTGGCTGCCAGACAAAGCGCGACTTGATTCGATCTACAGGACGAGACCTTCTTCTTCAGCTCATCCGGTGTCCGTGACCCACCCTCGGTCGCTTCTTCATCCAAATCATTTCCTTCCATATTCACTCCAACCAATTTTTTGCGCCTCCGACGTCTTCGCCAACGCGAGTCATTGCCTGCAGCCTCATTAACTGCAGCGAGGTAATCCGTTGTCACAGCATCGATGTGTGCTCCATAGGTAATCAGCAGCTCTGCAATCTGGACATGACCATTTTCAGCTGAGCAATGCAGTGGTGTCGTGCCGTGCTCAGTTGCGGCATTCACATTTGCCCCACATTCGAGCAGCATTGCAGCCACATGTGCGTGTCCCTGGTATGCCGCCTCATGCAGCGGAGTGGTGCCATCTACTGTACGTTGGTCGACTGGCAGGCCTTGGTCAATCATGTATGAGGCCACATCAACAAAGCCTGACGCCGACGCCAAGTGCAATGCGGTAGCACCACCCGGCAACGCGGCTGACAAACTAGCGCCGCGAGAAAGGAGCACCTTGATCGTCTCCAATTGTCCGTGCATAGCCGCAACGAGCAATGGCGTGGCGCCATCAGTGACGCTGGGCGCACTCGTTTCTTTTGTAAGGAGCCTCTTTTCCACAAGCTGCTCGGGCGATGAACATGTGGAAGAACTGCTGCTGCTTTTATCAATCCCAAATCCTTCAGTTACAGTGAAAGCGCTGCAATCGCTAGAGACAAAGGACTTAACAGGAACGTTCTCGAGGGACTCGGAATCTAGGCAACGCTCCTGTCCGCTCTTTTTTGATGACGATGAACTGAGGAGTGGGTCCTCCGAGTTCTCAACCTGTTGTTGGAGGAGTTTAGCTACACTCGCGTGCTCATTCATCTCAGCGATAAAGGCAGCATCATTACCATCTACGTCACGTGCCAACACATCTGCTCCATGTGACACTAGCGTCTGCACGAGGGAGAGCGATCCAGTCCAGGCAGCGAACATGAGCGCGGTGAAGCCTTCGGGTGTTGCGGTTTCCAAGTGAGCACCTGCCTGCAATAGCTCATACACAGCATCATCGTAACCACCGACGCACGCAAGGTGTAATGCCGTAAAGCCATCTTCATCTGCAGCATTGAGCCATGCGTCCAACGAAGAGGAACAAGACGGGCATTTGGTGATATCGACACTGGACGATTGATAGAACGCGCTGGTGCGTGCGGTCTGAATAAGCGTGGTGAGCTGTTTGACGTTTCCTGTCTGCGCTGCCCGTTGCAGCAGCTGTGCGAAGCTGGTACTACTGATAGAGGCAGAGGGTGGTGACGTGAAGGTAGACATGGACTCCTCATCCTCCGTGACGGGGCTGCCTCCGCTCTGGGTGCTGGATCTCGTGGCGTGCATGTGGCGATAGCTGCAAAGAGAGAAGCAAACGACAACGACTAGTGTAGCCTGGAAGATGAGAAAGGCCTACACGGAGATAGAGGACCTCTTGTGCTCGTGGGCTGGAGCGCGAAATGTCGCTCGTGGGGCACCAGATCGGAGTGCGTCACGTGGACAGACGAGCAAGGTGCGGTAGCAGGCGCCAGTTCGGCGCAGAAAGTGGTCGAGGCTCGCAAGAGGCGGATCAGGAGCGTGAGGTTCGCGATTCCGCGACTAGCTGTTTCACTTGGGAAAGCTGAGAGGCGTAGAATGATTGGCTGATTATTTTCCAGTGTGTGTGCTCATTAGGCGGTGGAAGTTGAAGTGATCCGATTGGATGGGCTAAGTCGGTACGTGTAGACGATTTAACAATTGACGACTCAGATAATTTACTGACTGGATATGTATAATAATACATTTCTTTGTCTCCGATTTATTTTACATGCAAAATATACATATCCTTTAGAATACACTTCTTCGTCAGCTAATACGTGTAAGGCAACTCACAGCAGTGTCACTCTCTTTGTCCACGTAGATCATTAAAGCCGAGCTCGTAACCATAAGCTGTATTCAGCAGTATACTTGCTTGTACGATGAGCAGCTAGAGCTTCACAAGTATAACGGGATCTTTTCATGGTTTGGGCTTCCTAAAACCCACCTTGGTTACTCGCACAGGAACGCTCTGTGAGTGGCTTGCCAAAGGCTGTGAGTTTTGCAGCGCTTTATCGTCTTTGACACATCTGCTTAAAGCTCCATTGGGTGTATGCACATACATACGTTCAGGACATCTTCGTTTACAGTCGTGCCGAGGACATTAGGTCAGACGAGGAGGCTATTTGCGAGCGGTGCTCGAGTGCATGTGCACAAAACGAGCCTATATCAACGCAGGCAAGTGTATTTTGGCGCAGAGGATATTCTCTTCTTAGGGTGCATCATTATGAAGCGTGACCTTAGATACAAATCCCGCCAACGGTCAAGACCATCGTGGACTGGTCGGTTTGGCCTGTCAATGGACCCGGTAAACATTACGGGCATCGCGTCTTTGACCCCAGTTGACAAGATGGCATCTCTAGTTGAGTGCAGATTTGGACATGTAGCGGCTGAATCGAAGGCACAACGAGCATTGGGATCGCTTTCGTGTCATCACGCTCGATTTACTCGTGTATACGGCTCTCTCTACCTTTTCAGTTCTCAGTCAGTGCAGGACCTCGAGGCATGCATGACGTGGCCAATTCTGGTGCAAATTTAGTCAACATTGCGCGTATGGGACACAACAAAAATATTAAACACATTGAACAGCATAGTCACAGACATGCTTGCAACATGACTAGACAAGGAGCATAGTTGTCACTGTTGCAATCTCTTTAACTTGGGAACATATCACGACAGTCAACTCCTTCAAGAGTGGAGCAAACATGTACCAAGGCTCCGCGACGACGTTGAACGCAGCGATGAGCTCTTGTGTTGTTGTTCTCTCGGGAGCAGCGGTCACACACCAGAATACAAGAGCTTCCCGAGCAGAAGTCGATTGTCTCATCCGTTTCTTTGCCCTGTCCTATTTTGTTCGTGCATGAAATTAATCAATACTAGTCAAAACGACATTCTAGCTACATTGCAATTTACTCTCGCATCCAAAGCAATTTATTCTCGCATACGAAGCGTTCCTAGCTCTTATGTTACCTCCCCACAAGGCTTGGAATTTGTGTACTACCATACTCCACATGGAAAAGCGAGCGAACGCTGGCCTCACTGTGACAACGGGGCATTTGCTGCTTCCCTTGCAGCTTCGCCAATCTTTAGACCCTCCAGTGTCCTAATCAGCAACGCTTTCTCCTCAATAAACTGGGGATCCTCTGCATTCGCATCACGCAAGAAAGTAAAAACACGGTATGACACATGTCAACCAAAAGCAATGCAATACCTTTGTTGTTCTGGAAGTTTTTCAGATATGCAATAAGTTTCTCACGGTTGTTCACAAGGATCTGAGAGATCGCTTCTGGCTTTTTAGGGTTGGCCACGAACACTTTAAACACATGAAAGGCCTCAAACTGGATGTTTGCACTTGTATCACGTAGTAAGTTCATCATCATCTTCAAGTTTTCCTTCTCCCTGTAATAAAACGCGACGTTTTCACCGGTAATTCTACGAACTTCTGTCAATGTTTTCACACGAACTTACCCAATATACTTCATCATGATGTCAAAATTGGACCGATCCAGCAGGATCTCCCCCAGTAATTTCAGTGATTGCCGTCGGGTGACATAGTTCTCGGACATCAGTAGGCTATTGTATTTCGCGAAGACGACGTCAAAGTTGGACGTAAAAAACGTAGCAGCTAGAGTCTTGTGGCGTGTAAACAAATCTTTAAAAGTCGCAAATGCGTCCGAGCCGACCTCAAAGTTGGGTAGGTGCACATACACATCGAAGAACTTCCACAGGTCGGGAGAGTACAGTATCTTGCCTGCCAGAATCTCGTGGCGAATTGACTGCAATATACAGCTCTGTTACTACATGCGCATCACAAAAAGATCTTACCTTAACACATTTCCAAATCAGTATAATTTACCTCACGAAGCATGGTGCCGCAATTAAGCGCCACTTCAGGGTTTTCGTAACCTGTCACAAGTGCCGAGAGGATCTCAGGCTTGCCTTCTGCGTGGCTTACAAAGCCCGCCAGGTCACGACGCATGAGATTGTTGTACACCTGCGCAAATTGCTTACGCGCCTCAAAAGGCAGCTTGTCCAGCCCCGTAATGAGCTTAGGAACGAGTCCGCTCGCAATCAGCAGCTCCGCCATTTGCACACACTTCTCTGGCTTTGCTTCCTGCTCTCCATCCCCATATAGTAACACCTTCATTTCACTCAAACGTTTCGTGACTTCTTCCACGGGCTAAGTAGCGCAAATAGTTGAAGGTCTCAGTAAAATAATGATAAAACGACAAGTGTCAACTACCTCATGGCTATCAACTCACTGTCCCGTCCTTGGAAGGTTTGGCAGGCGACGAAGGATCTGCTAGTGCATCCTTTAGTAGCTTTACAAGCTGCTCTGGGGTTTTCCGGCGCGAGAAGAGCGACATGGAAGAGGAAGGGGTGGTGGACGCGCGGGCGGCGGCGGCGACGACGGCTACTATTGCGGGACAAACCAAAAAAATACTGAACCTTTTTAGGCGAGTACTTTACGGAAGATTTGATTAATTAATAGTAGTATATTTTTTAATGAAATCAGTCTAATGCTACTATGAAATTAATATTCTGAGGACGTGGAATTTGTGCTTATTTCTGTAACGAAGTAGCTATTTGACCAATCAGTCGCTGAGGTACTATATACATATAAATAATAGTCGGTAGAAAAGCAGGGTATTTATTACTTTAAGGTAGAAGAGTAGTATTACTATGGTACTTCCTGATGATAAAATATATGATCACAATACTATAGCTCCGTCATTACAGGCTTGACTTTAATCAGCTCAATGTGATATGCATTCTACGTATTAACGAATAAGTAGGACCTAAAGATGTAATTCTGTTACACACACCCATTCACAAAAAGCTCAGTTCCTGTCGAGCAATCAAAATGTACCCTTAAAAACTTCTAAGCTGAACTACGTCTTTGGTATGTACAGGCTCACTCGATGCGTCTCAAACTTCACACAAGAAAAATGCTCACATGCGCATGTGCGCACGTGCGCTCGTGCGCTCGTGACGGTATTAATTAATGACTGAACAATTACACATCTTGACATCATTACATACTGAGGTCAGTTCCTGAGCAATATACGCAAATGCAGTTACTTTAGCAGCAACTGTTATTTGTTTCCCAGTCTCATGTAAACAACCGCTTCTGCTTGATTAGGCAGTACTATCCTGGTTAATGGCTTGGTCTTGAACGTGAGCTCATAGTTATTCTCGGTAGACAGAGGAGCGGTAGATTCTCGGAGGCACGGTCGATTGACTCTGCTACTCTTGGTTGTAAATCAGTACATGTGAGTCTCAAAAGAAGGCAAAACGATTAGTAGCGCTTCTACTTCTAGATACAAGCAATACGCACACTTTTCTTCTTTGAAAGAATAGCTTGGCCCAACGTAGCCACTGAAAATGTATAATATTGATAATGTTAATTAGCCCTCGCCTTGTCCGTGTAACTTCTGACATCAGTAGGGATTTTTTAGTACAATCATGAATACGTTAAGACCTCTTGATTCATCAGATCCAACACGTATGTGCAACTGCCCTGTTGCGCGTTCAGATATGGTGAGGGTGACAGCATGTATGTAGTTGTATAAGCTCATGCTCTAAACAAACAAAAAATGAATGTCTTGAGTTAATAGGCGGCAATGCAAGAAGTAGTGCAATGAAAAACCGCCAGACTTACTGACTTGTTGAGCGCTACTTCAATACTTCGGATGCTGTGATTGGTCGTTATAGAACCGGTTCAAAGTAGCGGTAGGGAGGCTAACCGCGCCATCGGCTGGGCGACATTTCTACTACATAGTTTAACCAAGTGAAGTGGGCTTACACACCCGAGTGAGAACCGCAACTCTTCCCGTTACTTTCGCTGCTGCCAGCTCCCTGCCAGTTTTCAATTTCGCTGCTTCTTTCTCCCACGTGAGTGCTACTATAGTGAAAGTGAGAGACAGAGAGAGAACCAAGTGCCTTCTTTATAGGAAATTTGTCCGAGATTCTACCACACTATTTGATTTTCGATAATCTCGTCTTCTGCCATGCTGCTTTCGTCTATGGACCATCTCGGTTACTATTCAATACCAAAAGAGAATGATTTTCTGGAACTTGATACCTCCTCGAGCCAGGATGGGTATGCGCTTCCACCTGAAGACATGGGTGTTGTGTCGTATATTAATGAAGAAAATAGTCCAAAGAATGGCACCAAGTCATCGCTATATAAAACGGAACTTTGTAAACGTTTCTCCGAGTTTGGCAACTGTCGCTATGGAGGTTCGTTTATTTTTCACTTCACTATTCTATACTCTCTTTAAATAGAAATTTACTGATACTATTTTACTACAGCCAAGTGCCAGTTTGCTCACGGTATCGCTGAGTTGCGTCATGTTGTGCGTCATCCGAAATACAAAACTACCAAATGCAAGTCGTACTGGGGATCGGGTCACTGTCTTTATGGCAGTCGCTGCCGGTTTATCCACGAAGAGACTGAAGGTTACGTGCAGCCACAATACAGTCCCCCGAACCATTTGGGTGGCGGCATGTTTTTTCACGAGAAGGACCGTCTTGGAGCTTTGAGTGCTGGTGTCATGGCTCCACCTCAGCCGTCCGTAGACCTCAGCTATGGTGGTGCTCTTTATAGTGAACAGCCCAATCCACCTCATCTGCAACAACTCCGTCCGCATCACCACCAAGTGATGTCTACTTACCCCAAGGACAACTATTCGTTTTTGTCCTCGCTGGACAAGAATTCTTCCTGGGGAGTGCCGGGCATATCCCCTTCCGCCAATCTTCACCCTAATTATGCTGGCAATGCTTGTCTTAAACAACAGAGCTCGCTTGGCAGTATTGGTCTGCCTGTTCAGCAGCGAGCCAATTCGGTGAATAACGCTGCTTCTAGTGCTTCGTCACCAAGCTACCCGGACCTCCAGGATGCCATCGACGCATTGATGAAGTTCTCTTTGACCCAGGACGATGACGACGAGCCAACTACGGACACCGTTACTACGCCCGAGACAACCCCGACCCCGACTGGTCGTGGACGCCGTCTTTCTAGTGTCTCTTCGCCTGCTCTCGCCTCAACCTCAACGGCAATCACTAAGACAAAGTCGGAGTTCTCCCTTCAGTCAGACGAGTTGTGGAAGGACTTTCCGACCGCTTCGCCGACGCCTTTTACCAGTGATGACCTGCAAGCGCAGCCGTGGTCGACTGGACTGTCACTGAGTCTTGATAGCAAACCATTCGACGGCGTTGGAGCTGCTGCTGCTGGGGACTCGAAGGACGCCTCAAGTAGTAGCAGTGACGACGAGGAGAGCCCCCGCCTGAGCGTGTTCGAGCGCTTCCATTAAGGCGTTGGAAGCGAAAAGGAGAGGTGGCGCTCTGTATCTATCTATGAGCTCGTGCGTGCGCGGCGTGCTTCCGTCCATCCTTATTTGGTTTGGTCTTCGTGCTGCTGCTCGCTGCCCGCTCGTGTGTTTTTTACCAGCCCCTATTTACTTCTCATATAAATATATTAAATGCTGCTTTGTTAGCAGCTGCTACCACATTTGTGTCTTAGCGCCGTGGCATGTCTTGCACCTTGTTCCGCTTCATATTTGCGCCGGCTTGAGCTGACGAAATGAAGCGTCTAGCATGACTGTCCAAACAACGGTTACAGACGCAACTTTGCTGAAAAATTACTTCCGTCGCTGCACGACTACACTGTATCTCAGTTTCCGTAAAGGAAAGCCTTAATCATTTTGGCGCCTTCGAAAATGAATCTTTAACCCGTTAACGCCGCGCTCGCGCAGCCTCGAGAAAATCTAGGCCTGCGTGCGCTTCGCCTTCCCAAAGACAAGTAAATGGCTTGTTTCTTCTTGGCCTTTAAGCATCACTATCCTCGGGTCGTGCAGCACCGTCGTGCATGCTGTGTCTTATAATGATGGCTATGTGTTAGCGCTTGGCCTTTAAGCATCACTATCCTCGGGTCGTGCAGCACCGTCGTGCATGCTGTGTCTTATAATGATGGCTATGTATTAGCGAGGCGGAGTCGGTCATCATAAGCACGATGCAGCCAAAGATTCGAATTGACAGCCCTTCAACCAACTGTCATCTTTTCTAGCATCTTTTACCAAAAGTCTGAGGCCAATGACCTCCGCCATAACGAGCCTGCCAAAGCAACAACTGTCACCAGAATGACGATCTTTCTTACATCAGGCTTAATGCAAGATTGTCTACGCAAGCTTGATGTGACCATACTAATAAAATGCACCTAAAGCTCAATCGCAACTGCATTTACTTTCAAGTCATATTTTCTTTCTTCTGTACGCAGCAGCAAGAGACCAAACACACTCCCTACAGCTCTTCGTGCTCAGCACCCTCCTTTTCTTCCAAGGCATCCGCCTTCTCTCCCTGCTCAACCTCGTCGCCATCCTCATTCACACCAAACTCCGCGCCGTCAAGCTCGAACTTTTGCGCGTTGTTCTTCAGGAACTCTGAGATACCCTCCACATCACGCGAGCCTTCGTACACAATCGGATTCTGCTTATCATTGGCAGGGAAAAAGATTAGCGTCGGGAAGCCACGAACGTCCACACCATCGTGATCAATCTCGTTAGCAGTGGCGTCCATCTTGGCAATCATGATGCTCTCCACGTCCGCAAACTCCTCGGCCAGCTCCTCGTACTTGGGAGCAAGAGACTTGCAGTGGCCACACCACGGAGCATAGAACTCAAGCATCACATCCTTCTCGTTATCAATCACACGCTGCTGGAACTCCTTACCCACAATAATCTTCACGGCTTCATCGCTGTCGTCCTCAGGTTCGGCAGACTTAAGCTCGGGCGTCAGTTTGCCTTCAATGTAGCTCTTTTCAAAAGCGGCCAGGTCATCGGCAAAACCCTTTCCGATCTTAGCAACAAGATCATCCCCCTTGTAGTCAAAGCCGTACTTCTTCATGGATCCGCCCATGTGCGCCAAGATGACAGCAGGCATGTCCTCATCCGTGAGACCAAAGTACTCCACAATTTGTTTCTCACTGTTGGGGATAATAACGTGTAGCAACTTGCCCTTGTTGGCATCAGCCGGCGTCTTTAAAGCAGCTTCAATGCCATCCATATAGTCCTTGCTCGGGTCTACGAAGAGCAACACGTGCTCATTCATCTCACCACCAAAGATCATACTGGCCTTGTCCTTCGTGAACGTGATGACAAGCGGTAGACTATTGGACTTGATAAACTTGCCCAAAGACTCGGCCTCAAACTCTCCATCGTATACAACTTTGCCTTCGTCAAACTTCTTGTACACCACCACCTTGTTCACAGCAGCAGCGTCCTCCGTAACGTCCGTACTAGTGGACGCCACGTATACGGCAATGGCGTCCGCATCAGCTAGCTTCTCCAGCATCTTGCGTGCCTCACCGTCCACAGCGTCGACCACGGCAAACACAACCACATCATTACTCTCCTTAATCTCTTCGAGCTGCTCAACAGTTTCAATGATCGTAACAGCAGGACCAGATTTCTTGATGACCCACTTTTCAATCTCCGGTGCCGTACGACCACCATCGAAGTCCGTGACGGCCTCCACATTACCCTTGAAGAACTTGAGAGTAGGGAACCCACGAATGGAAAACCTCTCGGCCAATTGGGCCTCAGCTGTAGCGTCCACCTTGGCAAGACGAATAGGTTTCTCCAACTGCTTGAGATTCGTGGCCGCTGCTGCATATTCGGGCGTTAATTGTTTACAGTGGCCGCACCACGGCGCATAGAACTCGACTAGAAGCGTATCGTGGCCTGATACGGCCTCATCAAAGTTGCTCTCGGTCAGGACCAAAACGTCGTCCTCTTCTTCAAATTCGGCTCCACGGGCTAGTAGTGCTACGGTGAACAGCAGTGCCAGCGCGCGACCTGCATGTTTCAGAAACATCATTTAGACCAAGCGAGTAACGACTGAGTGCGAAGTACTCGTAAAAATTCAAAATGACAAGAACTGATGTGGTGTACTGTCGTATCGACACGTGGAGACTTGAAAAGAGATCATCGAATATCCAAGGTGACGTGTCCCACATCACTGACGTCATTACCAACATTCATCGTTGTAACAGCCCTACCACCTTTAACTTTTGACCTATTTTTCGTGATCTTTGCGCGCCTTTGCGTTTGATTAGATCAATAATAAATCATGAATATTACTTTTGTCAGCAACGGCCTGAAGAATACTACTCACTTCAACAAAGACTCTTAAGCTTAGTGATATATATTGGCGTCTCGAGCGACATCAATGTACCACTAAACGCAATGTAGCATTACTAAATGTCAGGTGGGTTGTCTTTATAGGTAAGTATTGCTGGACTGAGTAATAAGAATTCGGCTGCGTCAAATTACTGAAGAAATAGACCGGTTCTTCCTCGAAGCCTCGGGACCACGGCGCGGCCATTGAACAACTCGAACTCCCTAGAACAGACAACACATTTGCCATCAGCTTCATCGTCTTAACCTGCTACAAGGAAGCTAAAACTCACTAAGTACATAAGATGGAAGCACTTCTCAAACTTTGCTTTCTCGTGATACGTCCTTGGCTGGCAGAGGGGCCTTTGGCTCCGGGAGCTTGCTGGAAAGGCTTACTGTAAAAAAAGGAATGAATGAATGAAACAATCATAAGTCCTATCGTGTGTAGTGACGTGCTATTATAACCTGTCAACTGTGGCATGTCAGATACTCTCAACTGTTTCATGTCATAAACTGGCATGTCACTCGCCAGTCTCGCTGTGCTACCTGTTATATCGTCACATGAATCCACACGTAGTTATGTGCAGTATTCGATTGGTGCTGACTGCAAGAATCGAATTCATTACGGTTGCACAGTGTACATGTTGGCCGATACCAAAGCGTCTCTAGATCACAGCAGCAATGTACTGAAAATTATTGTAGCTACACTCTACTACGCACTATCCATTTTGGCCGGTGCCGCAGCGTCTCTATATCACAGCAGCGATGTAATCACCCAGACCAATAGCAGTTGCGAGCAGCAGACCCTTGTACCGTGTGCTTTGTCTCTCCTGCTTGCGCTCATAAAAAATAAATCTGCAAGCAAGAGTGGCAAACGCGTCCACAAGTTAGCTTTCTGTTACACACGGAGTTTAATCCTCATCTTTTACTCAATTTGTACCTTTCATCGTAGAAGCCCTTCGCGTAAACGGCGAGCATATTGTGCAGTTCTGGAAACTCCACTTTCTAGTAGTATCCACAAACAAAATTAATTCCACTCGCCTTGCACCACACAAATTTGGTTTTACCTTCGAGTCTTCAAAGAGTTCCCAGTCGTATGTTTTGCGCTCTTTGTCCAGCTTGTTGGCAAAGTGAAACACGCATCGCACTTTCTCCGGTATTTTTGACTTGAAATCCTCCTCTACCATGCTCTTGGCAAAACATTTCTCGCGTTTCTTGGGCAGATTGTGCACCTAGTTGTAGCAAGCGCACTCTTTATGAGTGATATACGCGAAAAATTATTGCACAACCCAAGCCACTGCATCAGCTTACATGGGTCGCAAAAATCTCGGTCATGACCACCTTCTGCGTCTGAATCATAGAATCTAAAATGAGCTTCGACTCGGCCTCGTTCACAACATCATCGCCGTCTGCATCGTACAAGTGGAACAGACCTTGTGGCACATCATGATTAATATGGATCTCATACTACCAAAAAACAAATCGAAAAACTTACTCTTCAGCCATTCCGTTCCATTGCCGTGTACTGCAACTTGCAGTAACCTTGTTACCTCGTCAACGTGAATCTTTCCTGCAAAAGTTGTAGCAAAGAACTGTAAGATATCCACTTTTAATGAAGGTAGACTCATAACATCGCTCACCATCCTTGTCCTTGTCCAAAAGCTCGAAGCTGGCTGCAGTGCGTATGCACATGTGTCTTGCCAGCTTTATCTTGACTGCCTCTACGAAAGCGTCTGCCTTGGGACTAATGAGTTCCTCCTCTTCCATTGGTCCAATGTTTCCACAGTCCTGGAAAGCTTCGTCTTCTTGTGTCTGGAGATAAACACCAGCCTCTTTTACGAACGCACCAAAGGTTTCCTTGTCCAGCATAGTCAGATAGTTGATACTACAATACGTCTTTATCCACTGACAATACGCGTCATTCTTGTTCAAACAACGTGGAATAGGGTTCTCTGGAATCTTGGCCACTAGGTTCTGAACAGCCAGAATACTCCTGAGCTCCGGGATATCCTCTAGCGAAAATGGCACATCAAAAGGTCAGAACTGTAGACTCCTCATGACAATACAGAGGCCGAGCACACACATACCAATGGGCTGCTGTTGGAAAAGACGCCCGAGTGACAGACGCCCCAGCGACAGACGCGACGTCTTTGCCAGTCTTTGCATTTCGGTGACGAATGACTATGTGCATCCACACAAGTTTACACTCATTTAAGTACGACGCCATGCAGCGGCAAGTCAACTTGCGCTTGCTGACCTCTCGATGGGCTGCCACGATGAGCACTTCGATCACGAGTGGCCTTTTCAAAGTGAAAGGCGAACTCACAAAGGTTCTCTATATATATGCTGTCATCTTGTTGCAAATAGATCACCGTTTGACCAATTGCATTTACTTGTAGCTCGTTTCAGGAGCCATCCCGGCCGTAGGGGTGGAGGCGCAGGTTACGCACGCCTTCTCGATCGAAGACACTCGCGCCTTTGCTCGACTTTCAGGTGATAACAATTTACTGCACGTGGACGCTGACTTTGCTCTCAAGCACGCGTCCAAGAGCAAGCCCATAGTGCAAGGTCTTTTGGTCGGCAGTCTTTTTGCCACCATTTTCGGTCGCACTGTACCGGGCGCATTGTACGTCAAACAAGATATACGCTGGAAAGCGCCGCTACTGGTAGATGAAAAAGTGACAGCTCGCATCTGCGTGACGAAAGTTCGCAAGCGCTTTGTCGAGTGCGAGACTGTATGCACGAAGACGAGCGACGGCGTTGTCGTCGCCATTGGCAATGCTACAATGCTGCTGCCGTCTCCAGTCATTTAAGAGTTGATATCAAGCTAGCACGTTGCGGTTTCATGTGTCAAAATGCTGTGCGAAGAGTATAGTGTACATGTATGTAGATCATGAATAAGGTCGTATTTAGTTTGCTACCCATTTGAAGTTACAATGCTTCTGTCTTCGCCTCGAACTTCTTCTGTGTCAATAACAATATTCCTCTTTAAGAAGAAGATGAAGTAGCTATTGGCAGTTGACAATCTACGCCTCGCTCTTTTCCTTATTGGGCGACTCTCGCCAGATCGTCTTGACCACCTCCGTAATGCCCGGACCTTCCAGGTTGACGCGCAGTAAGCCCAAAAACATGAGCGACGTGGCGCCTAGCCAGCCAAGACGTGCTAGCGTGCGCACGTTTTTGGGCACATAGTCCGAGATGACATTGTTTATGCCAATGTGGGCGTGCACAGGCAGGATCACACCGACAGCGAGATCCACAGGCAGCACCAGCGGCGACGGGCTTAGCACGAAAGCGAGTGGCACGGCGAATATGAGGCTTACATTTGTCAGGTGCATCAACTTGGTCGAGAGTACGTGGTTGTCGGCTGGGAGGTGCGCTCATACCGAGAGAGAGAAAGAAAGAGCTGTATCAGTAAAGAGAGGATATGGAAGATAGACGTAACGGCCTTTAGCTTCAGTACCTTCCACAATTCCTGCGAGACCCGTGACCTCCTTGTTTTCCGTGTACTTGATGGGAGCGTCTAAATAAGAGAAAGTAATCGTGTTAGCCGACTGAAAGCTCCTGAGAAGTAGGTAGTAGTTAAGCAAGGCAGAGAAAGGACGAACTTTTACGGAAGTGGCGCACACCCGATGAGGGGCGTGGGGCCACGCGCGTAGTCAAGACGCTTCCAGATCGCAATAGGCTGCGGTGCATCATAGTTGTTACTGTCAGTGGCTGTTTTTAGCTCTTTTGAGAAATGCCTTTTGAGCTTCCACCGCATCCGCAAAACACAGGCATACAAATGTAAAGTTATATTTGGGGCAACTTCCGCTTCTAATGCAACCTTCATGCGACATTCGTCAGAGTGTCCAAGCAGTGCGACTGTTCAATGGAACGCCAGTCCTGTGAATCATGATGCTTTAATGGGTGTGGCTCTTCCAACACCTTAAACTTAATGTTTAGAAAACGCCACTTTCCAGTAGGGTCAAACAAAACTATTCACATGGCGCAATAATAAGGCGAATTTTCTCACCCAGTTTTCATCTTTGAGCACTGCTTATAATGAAAAAAAACGGTCTACGAACGGTACGGCGCGTAACGTTACACATGTAGCGTATGGGCTACTCATTGTCATATATAAATCATTGTTGACTTTGCAGCAGGTCAAAACCATAGCGCACGTGCTCTCAGCAAGAATGACGGTACACTTCTATCTCTCGGTGCTGATAAAGCTACTGCTAGAGGTTCTCTGCGTGGACTTTATTGCGGCGAAAAGATCATGGCGGCAATTCCAGACAACGACTAGTTAAACATTTGAGGTGGAATCACTTTGAACAATCCGGCAAGAGGCCTCGCTCTCGCCAGTCTTATTGAGACCAACAAATTGCAAAAATTTTGAAGGAGATGAGGATGTCGCTCTTGGCGAATGTCATACGTCTGCAAGAAGGTTTACACATGGAGCCTGATTCAAAGCGAAAACAATGCGCTTGTTGGCTCGTACGTTTCAATGCAGTGGGAAGGAGTGGTTTAGGAAGTTTCGTGTTGTGGAACGTTATTGACACGTTCAAGGTCGTTCGTTCATCGATATTTATCAGGCTACGACATTTTAACTAGGTTGACTTGTAGTGGTGTCCATCTTCCAAAATTTAGCAAGCAGGGCAAGTGCAATAACTAACGTTTTAAAGATGTAAGTTTTTGCTGCGAGTACGCAAGCTAGCACGCCTTGTGGTGAAAGGATTCAGAGTGCCCCGAGCCGTCTGTTACATTTGTTAAGCAAGTCACAAGGAATGACGAGTTGGGTGAGAAACTCAAAGCAAGATACACAAATGACTCTCGTACCAATTATGTATTCCGACCTGCCTTAAAAGGTCAGCAATTCCGTCGTCAAAGTAGTCGTATCACAGTGGTAGACGGGCACTTCGTAAGGAAGCTGCCACGTAACGGGGTTACACGACGGTTAGAACATCATTCCGAAAGTTTACGGTTGAATTCCCCTTTGTATTGCATATAATGCACTATTATACTTCTCTTTAGAGAGGTATTAAGTATGAGCGTTAAGATACGGTATTCGGTAATACCGTATCTTATCGATTGGGATTCGATAAATCACTAACGCTGTATTAAGTACATCATACACAGATGTTTAGACGATACGTCGTCCAATAGCAAAGTCTGCATATAATAATTACTATTATAGTAATTAATCTAGTGTAGTGTACTTAGAGTAGGACTATTCATAAAACCTTAAAGCATAAATAAAATCAGTTCTCCTTTTGAGTTTAAGATCGCAAGTCGTTCTGACTTGTTCTCTTGTGCACTTCTTGCGTTGGTTCTCTAAACCTCTAAGCTTCTAGCTTGTTCTTGCACTCTGTGCGTTGGTTCTCTGAACCTTAAGCTTCTTGCTTGACTGACTAAAGTCTGTTTCCTAGTTCCTTAGAACGGGGTGACTTTCAGTCGTTTAATTAGTTCCTTAGAACTCAGTGGCTTTTAGCCTTAAATTTATTTAGTTCTCTAGAACTAAGAGGCTTCCAGCCGAAAGTCTTCCTCTGGCTAAAGAGCTGTGCAGCTCCGCTACAGTCAGTCTTAGTAGACTTAGGTAGTCAGGATCCTGGCTACCTAAGTGTCTAAGACTGAGTGTAGCGGAGCTGCACAGCTCTTTAGCCAGAGGAAGACTTTCGGCTGGAAGCCTCTTAGTTCTAGAGAACTAAATAAATTTAAGGCTAAAAGCCACTGAGTTCTAAGGAACTAATTAAACGACTGAAAGTCACCCCGTTCTAAGGAACTAGGAAACAGACTTTAGTCAGTCAAGCAAGAAGCTTAAGGTTCAGAGAACCAACGCACAGAGTGCAAGAACAAGCTAGAAGCTTAGAGGTTTAGAGAACCAACGCACGAAGTGCACAAGAGAACAAGTCAGAACGACTTGCGATCTTAAACTCAAAAGGAGAACTGATTTTATTTATGCTTTAAGGTTTTATGAATAGTCCTACTCTAAGTACACTACACTAGATTAATTACTATAATAGTAATTATTTTATATGCAGACTTTGCTATTGGACGACGTATCGTCTAAACATCTGTGTATGATGTACTTAATACAGCGTTAGTGATTTATCGAATCCCAATCGATAAGATACGGTATTACCGAATACCGTATCTTAGCGCTCATACTTAATACCTCTCTAAAGAGAAGTATAATAGTGCATTATATGCAATACAAAGGGGAATTCAACCGTAAACTCTCGGAAAGACGCTACAACCATCGTGTAACCCCGTTACACCCTCCCCCATCAGACCGACGTTCCCATAGAATGTCACTCGACATCTTACCTCTTTGAGGTAGTGCTTTAGCGAACGTTTAAAACCTCACGGTTTGTTTACGGCACCTAACATGACGCCTCCTGGCAGTGAGTCACAGACTCTTCGGGACCTCGTTGACGACAACCTCGACGAAGCGGTTGATTACGAAAGTGACACCGTCTTTGTGGGACCCGATGGGTCCCCTTTAGCCACCCTCACGGGTGAAGATGACACAAGTCATGCACAGAATCCGTTCCCGGAAAGTGGTGCTGCAGATGCGCTAACAGCGTTACGTGACCTGCCTGACGTATCGTCAACTGCAACGGTTACCAACCCACTCGACGAGCAGCAACAGCAGACCATCGACCAAGAGGAAGGCGCCAAGAGCCGGACGAAGAATATGGCGAGACTTCAGGACCACCGACAGTACAGGTTCAAACCACCTACGGTGGAAGAACGCCTAAAGGAGGCATCTGGGCATTCCCTTTCTGGTTGGACCATTGGGCCTGAGGCCATTTCACCTGAGGATGTGTGCCACGCGAACGGCACTTCGACAACGATATCTGGAACCCCACATTACTACACAAAGCCAATACTTGGCACGCCTTAACAGGCAAGTGCGTGGTGCACCAGTTCCTCCCATAAAGGGTGTTCCCATCCTTCTGTTCGCGGGGAAAACCGAGGACGAAGAAGACACGGCTTTCAGCCGCTGGGCGCATTATGCGCGACGTTTATGCAGCATGTGGGCCCTACGGTCAAGTGCCGATGTGGCAGATGTTCGACTCGAGCGGAAGATGCGTTACGATTACGCTAAACTGAAGGCCCGGGGAAAATTGAAATCCCAACGAACGCATTATGCGTCTGCTACCCAGCATTCCAATGTTTCGGCTACACCTGTAGCCGCCGAGTCCACGACAGGCCAAGGCCGCTAACCCGCCTACACCCACCATTACTGGTGAGAAGCGTCAGCGCCAACAGGCTTACCCTGCGCACGACGCTCAAAAACGTCCACGGCGTATGGGCAGTCCTGCCGAAGGGGAATCTCAAACTCCCATGAGTTCCACGACTTGGGATAACCCCGCCACTTTACCAGATACTGGTTTTCACCATGGCGGCGACGCTTCTGCAGTACACGCTCCACATGAAACTGAAGGTTCCCCTGCGCATCGAGCAAAGCCGGAGGAGGCCGGTGTATCTGTACAAGCTCATGCCGAGCTTGTCCAAGAGGTGCGGTCCCTTCGTGAGAAAAGGCAGACGATGAACTCCCGTCTTGAGTCCCAGGAAGTGAGCCGAACCCGAATGCAGGGTCAGCTTGACCTGTTGGTGCAGATGCTCCGTCCCGCGACAATGCCAATGGTCTCGGCGCCAGCGCCTTAATATTTACTTGGGACGGATCCCGATACTTTTTGAGCATGCCGACATAGAACACAGGATGTGTACTCAATTTGCGCGGCAAGTTAAGCGTATACGCTGTGCCTTTCTTGGCAATGACCGTAAAGGGTCCGATAAAGCGCGGACGCAACTTCGTCTTAAAGACAGCGGATACTACATTGGTAGGTAGATTTTTAGCATTTAGTAATACTTGGTCTCCGACCTCATAATCATTAATACAACCTCTGCCTTTCGCATCTGCATATTCCTTTTTGTTTATCTTGACTATCAGCCATTTCATCTTGCATATGTCGTAAGACATTTAGTCGCGTTGCGAGAAACGCATTTACCGGTTTCTTAACAGTATTAGGGCTGACATCAGCAAGCCGATCGGCAACCTCTCCCCCACCAAGCCCTGAACCACTCGGTGGTAGCGTTAACGGAACGCTTGGGTGTGTGAGGCCATTCACATAGAACTGAGTGTAGCCGGTAGAGGCGTGCACGGAGTAATTGAGTGCAAACTCAACTACAGGGAGCATAGAGCTCCATCGCTTAGGCGTTTCAGCACAAACGCTGCGGAGGATATCTTCAACAACGCGATTTACGCGCTCGGTTTGACCATCGGTCTGCGGATGATCCGCTGTGGACATGTCCAAACGGGTGCCCAGCACCTGGAAGACGGACTTCCAAAATTTACTCGTAAAACGAGGATCACGATCGGAAACAATTGCCACTGGCAAGCCATGTTGGCGAAATAATCGATCGATAAACAGCTCCGCTGTACCCATACCATCGATCGATTCTGGCACAGCCGCTAAGTGAGCCATCTTGCTCAAACGGTCAACAAAGACCACAATACCTGTGTTGCCATGCGAATCTTTTGGTAGGCCAAACACAAAATACATACTAATGGACTCCCAGCACCCAGTGGAAATAGGCAAACTAGCCAGCGGCGCTGCCGAATGGGGCGAGGGTTTCACCCGTTGACACGTTTCACACGTACGCACATATGTGCTAACCCATTTATATAACTTTGGCCACCTGTGATGGGGCACCCTCCGACTATACTGATTACAGTATTGTCTACTTTCACTGATTACAGTGAAAGCAGGTTCCTCAATTACCTCTCTTACACAAGAGGCAGAGGAAGCTATACTTCTAAACAAACGCTTAGAAGTAGAGAAAAGAAGAACTGTATTTAATGTAGTTAACTATCTTAATAAAAATAATCTGTTATAACCTATGTTAACTATATTAAACTACAACTATGTATGTTGACAACTTGCCCTCCACTCATTGTGCGCGTCCGTCGGTCATTGGTAAGCGCGTTGGTTGATATGATGGCCCATATCAACCAATAAGAGGGCATCTCCAACTTCAAGGAGATCTAGGAACAATATTATAAGAAAAGGTAATATTGTCAAAATAGTATTAGTTATAATAACATTTTATTGACACTTCATATAAGTGTCAATATTATGTAACGGGCTAGCCCCGTTACACCACCAATAACGATGGCGTACTGTCCCGTAGGTCTTTTCACGGCCCAAATGATCACCGATGGCGGTGTCATGTACCTCATAGAGGATACGATACTTCAGTTCCTCGTCATGAGAAACCACAATACGCGGAGGATCCGCCATATCTGTACGATAGTACAACAGCCCCTGATCGATAGAATATCGATGAAGGCTCGCACGTAATCGTGCCGAAAATGTAATGTCCGAGTCTTTAAACTCCTCACTGCCAAGAGCATGTAGCAACGCTATACAGTGATCAACTTTAGCATACGCCGATCGAATGAGATCACTGATAGAAGACTACAACGTCGTAACATAAGCAAGCTCATAGTCAGGTCTGCGTGGCAACGCATCAGCCAAAGCATTTTGCTTGCCCGGCTTATATTTCACCTCGAAGTTATATTCGGCAAAGAATGACAGCCATCTGGCCATTCTCTGCGAGAGATGCGGCGACTGAGTCGCAGTGCGTAACGACGCATGATCGGTATAGATCACAAAAGGCTTTGAGCCCAGCAGATGAACTCTGAATTTGACTAGAGCATACTTCATCGCAAGTAGCTCTTTGTCATGAACTGGATAGTTCTTTTCTGCAGCTTTCAACTGGCGAGATTCAAAAGCGATTACACGCTCACGGCCTCATCATCTGTTAGTAACAGAGCACTGCCAATGGCAAAATCCGATGCGTCACAGACGACGCTAAACGGTCGATCAGGGTCTGGCAAAGCCAAATTAGGAGCATGAAGAAGGCTAGCCTTCACCGCTTGAAAAGCATCCTCGTGTTCAGCATGCCAACAACATTCCACATCTTTTTTAGGGAGATTGGATAATGGCCGAGCCATATCAGCGTAATTTTCGCTGTACTTGTGTAAGTAATTGGCAAGGCCAAGCCATTTACGCAAGTCCTTCTGAGACTGTGGAACAGGCTAGTCGACTATGGCTTTGACCTTGGCGGGATCCGCTCGTAGGCCTCGCTTCCCAATGAAGCACCCTAGAAAGGGAATTTCTTCGGCCCCGAAGATGCACTTAGATGCATTAGCATATAGTGTATTAGTGCGCATGCACTCGAGCACAGCTCGTAAATGAACAATATGATTCTAAATATCTGACCGCCCATGTTCAGCTCGACTATGGACAAAAATGTCATTAAAGTACGTCTGTGCATAATTTCGATGGGGTCGAAACAAATGCGTCACCAAACGGTTAAACGTAGCCGGAGCATTAGATAGCCCCTGGGGCATCATCAACTACTCCCAGAGCATACCGCTCGGAGTACTAACATCAGTAAGCGGAATATCGCTAGCTCGCATGAGCAATTGGTAATAACCATCGACTAAGTCGAGCGCACTGTACATGGTACAACCGACCATATTGTTCTGAAGAACATCCTTTCTAGGTATTGGCATCTGTGCAGGTAAAGTGGCTGCATTGAGCTTATTATAAGCATGAACGATACGCCATTTACCATTCGGTTTCTTAACACAGAAAGTGGGTGTCGAGTGCGGAGATTTACTCTCGCGCACCATGCCCGCCGCGTGCTTTGCACGAAAGAACTCGTACACTGTTCTTTGGGTAAAGACCACTGCCGTGTTACGCAGAATTTGGTTCCAGGAACCAAGTCAATTTCATGACGTACACCCCTATCAGGTGGTAGAACCGACGGTGGATCGTGACACATCACGTCCTGGAATTCCCTAACTAAAGGATAGTAGGGATCTGAAGGGTCCTTTAGAATAGATGCCCCACAACGTGCACTTAGTGACGCCTTTGTATCTTCGAGGACTGTCTCATCGACAAGCGAGGATGATTTCAGCTCGAGGTTAGGTCAAATGACCACCATATCGGATAGAGCACCAGCCTTTAAGGCTTGATGAAATTCATCCACAAACATTTCGTCTCGCTCTAAGAGAGCATTTAATGATGGGAGGGCCTCAAGGTCAACCTTTACCATCTACATCACCTGTCACTCCGTTGACCAGAGTGTATAGCTGGTCACTGACATGACTACGCGATAAAACAGACGCTTTGCGTCTCGCAGCCGCCATTTGGCGACGCTGCCGTCTCATTGGCGAGACCGTACTCTTCAAAGTACTTGGGATACCATCATCCCCAAGGTCAACAGACCCCTTAACATTAACCTGCCCTATGCGAGGGCCGATGTCACTATCGACATCCAGTGGGTCACTAGTACCAGTGACTTCACTAACAAGGTCATCGACCTTCACTTGCTCTATACGAGAGCCGATGTCATTACCGACATCCAGTGAGTCACTAGTACCAGTGACCTCACTAACAAGGTCATCGACCTTAACTTGCTCTATACAAGAGCCGATGTCATTATCGACATCCAGTGAATCGCATTTACAGCCAATATCACTAACAAGGTCATTGACCTTAACTTGCTCTATACGAGAGCCGATGTCATTACCGACATCCAGTAAATCGCATTTACAGCCAATATTACTATGAGTATCACTTAACGGAGTACGTGCCGTTCCACTAAGTGTCATTGAGTTCTGCTCGACACTATTATTGTTGACATCGGAGTTTATCAACTCAGACACTCCAATGTCCAGCACATTAACTGAATCAGTTAATGGCTTTTCCCAATATCACTTCTGTTTTCTAGCGAAGGTGGGTTCATGACTCTTTAAAGCTTCGCTAGGAACATTGCGCGTTGCGCCTAAAGTTTTGGATCTCCAATCGATCCACGGCTCATGGCTTTCCAGCCAGGCAATACCGAGAATGAGATCATATCTCGAGTCCAAATCTAGGACAAGACAGCGTTCAACGCTATTGAAGTCTAAGAACTCCACACCTAAGTTCAACGAAACTTTAGGAACGGTGACACGTACACCTGTTGCGAGACGCACGGTTATACTGTCACCCTCTTGTGCTTCTAGCGCCTCAGCATACAGCTTACTTCCTTCAGGGGAACGACGTCGGACATAATTACCTGACGCCCCTGAGTCAATTAAAATTGACCAAGGTTTCTCAAAACCCTTAACGGTTGCCGACACAACCAACAAGCCTGGCTTGTAACCTTGTTCTATGGAAGCATCCACAGAACCACCTGGGGCTAAGCCCTGTTTACCTTTACCTCCTAAAGATTCCACATAACTTAGTTCTTTCCCAGTAGGGCGCCCCGCGCCTACTAGGAGTTGACGTTTTCCCCTGCGGTGCTCGCCTTTTGGCTAGGAGCAGGGTTTCGGCTCTGCCGATTAGGGCGTTGCTTTCGCAACGGACAGCTAGGGCGGAGATGCCTAGTGCTTACACACATGTAACATCTACGGATGTTACCTTGCTGCTCAGCAGCTTGAAGCTCAGCTTCTTCAGCATGGCTGAGGTCCATGGGTTCCGCCCTGGTAGAGGCATTTGATTGATACCATGGCAGACCATATCGAGCAGATATGAAGCTAAATACAGCGTTAAACGCTATGCTCACTGCCTCTTCGAAAGTCAAAGGCTGGACACGAAAGACTTCTGTCCTGGCGACCCCAGCACGAATTCCTTCCATATAAATGGTTACTCGGACTTCCTCTGCCAGTGGGTCCTGCTGCATAGCAGCAATGAGAGTTCTCAATTCTTGGACATAGTCCGACAATTCTTTCTTACTCTTTTGGGTAGCTAAGAAGCGTGAGCGCACACGATAAGCCTGATTAGGCGTTGCAAACACGCAAGTTTATTGCTTTTTAAGCATTTCCCATGTGGTAATGCGGCATTTACAGAGACATCGCTCGTTAGAGCCCACTCTCTAGCTCTTCCACTGAGCTTATAAATGAACAGGCCAACTCGTTGCTTATCTGATACAAGCATGGCGGCATCCATTGCCATTTCAACTGCTCGGATCCAAGGAGAAGATTTTCTCCCTCCTTTCCCTCAAAGGTCTTTACGTTTAAAACGAGTGGGCGAGCTTTTGGCTCTTCATCGAGCGCAGGTACCGGGATGTACTGTGTAGGCGCAGCTGACGATGCCTGGTCATGGACCTGAACGAGTAGCAATGCTTCATAACGCATAAAGTCATCAAGACGAGCATTTAGAACCTCGGGGCCTTGGGCCAAAAGGGCCTCGATTTGATCGGGCCCAACGAACGCAAATAACTTATCTAGTGCGAGTCGTTGTGTCTCAGAGAGGTGATTTTGATTCTCCATCCTCACAGAGGGTCAGTCTTTAAAAACTCGGGTGTAAAATTGACTACAAGTGCTACCAAGTGTAGCGGAGCTGCACAGCTCTTTAGCCAAAGGAAGACTTTCGGCTGGAAGCCTCTTAGTTCTAGAGAACTAAATAAATTTAAGGCTAAAAGCCACTGAGTTCTAAGGAACTAATTAAACGACTGAAAGTCACCCCGTTCTAAGGAACTAGGAAACAGACTTTAGTCAGTCAAGCAAGAAGCTTAAGGTTCAGAGAACCAACGCACAGAGTGCAAGAACAAGCTAGAAGCTTAGAGGTTTAGAGAACCAACGCACGAAGTGCACAAGAGAACAAGTCAGAACGACTTGCGATCTTAAACTCAAAAGGAGAACTGATTTTATTTATGCTTTAAGGTTTTATGAATAGTCCTACTCTAAGTACACTACACTAGATTAATTACTATAATAGTAATTATTTTATATGCAGACTTTGCTATTGGACGACGTATCGTCTAAACATCTGTGTATGATGTACTTAATACAGCGTTAGTGATTATCGAATCCCAATCGATAAGATACGGTATTACCGAATACCGTATCTTAACGCTCATACTTAATACCTCTCTAAAGAGAAGTATAATAGTGCATTATATGCAATACAAAGGGGAATTCAACCGTAAACTCTCGGAAAGACGCTACAACCATCGTGTAACCCCGTTACACTGACCTTCTGTGAGGATGGAGAATCAAAATCACCTCTCTGAGGCGCAACGACTCGCACTAGATAAGTTATTTGCGCTTGTTGGGCCCGATCAAATCGAGGCCCTTTTGGCCCAAGGCCCCGAGGTTCTAAATGCTCGTCTTGATGACTTTATGCGTTATGAAGAATTGCTACTCGTTCAGGTCCATGACCAGGCATCGTCAGCTGCGCCTACACAGTACATCCCGGTACCTGTGCCCGATGAAGAGCCAAAAGCTCGCCCACTCGTTTTAAACGTAAGGACCTTTGAGGGAAAGGAGGGAGAAAATCTTCTCCTTGGATCCGAGCAGTTGAAATGGCAATGGATGCCGCCATGCTTGTATCAGATAAGCAACGAGTTGGCCTGTTCATTTATAAGCTCAGTGGAAGAGCTAGAGAGTGGGCTCTAACGAGCGATGTCTCTGTAAATGCCGCATTACCACATGGGAAATGCTTAAAAAGCAATAAACTTGCGTGTTTGCAACGCCTAATCAGGCTTATCGTGTGCGCTCACGCTTCTTAGCTACCCAAAAGAGTAAGAAAGAATTGTCGGACTATGTCCAAGAATTGAGAACTCTCATAGCTGCTATGCAGCAGGACACACTGGCAGAGGAAGTCCGAGTAACCATTTATATGGAAGGAATTCGTGCTGGGGTCGCCAGGACAGAAGTCTTTCGTGTCCAGCCTTTGACTTTCGAAGAGGCAGTGAGCATAGCGTTTAACGCTGTATTTAGCTTCATATCTGCTCGATATGGTCTGCCATGGTATCAATCAAATGCCTCTACCAGGGCGGAACCCATGGACCTCAGCCATCTAAAGAAGCTGAGCTTCAAGCTGCTGAGCAGCAAGGTAACATCCGTAGATGTTACATGTGTGTAAGCACTAGGCATCTGTGGTGGTGTGGGCTCTAAAAATTGTATTATGAGACCCCAACCACTCACTGTGCCGGACTGCCGACTGTCGGAGGGGGTACCCCGATGCAGCGTATGGACATTCTTCTCACCTTGTGTACCCATCGGCTGGCGGGTTGCACACTTCAGAAAACTTGGTGAGGATGTAGACGTCTGCCTTGAAGGAGGTAGACCTGGGGCCTCGAGTGAAGGAGGTAGACCTGGGGGGCCTCGATTGGATATGCTTCACTCGGTGAGCCGGTAGGTGGCCGTTCGATCGACCTTGTCGAGAGTGAGCTTAGAGCCAAATTATTCAGGGAGCTTGTCGTCCCTGGCCTTTTCCTTCTTGTTTCAGGGGTATCAACCACCTGAACTTTACTTGCTCCCGGACCGTGAGGTGAGGGAGACCGCCTCCGATAGCGGGTCTTGGGGGTGTTGCTACTCAAACGAGCTCACAGGCCAAATATATCCTGGAGCTCTATTCGCACTTGCACTTCGCTACACAACTGTCTTCGACGGGGGGCCAAAATATATCCCTTCCCGGCACAGTTATTAACTTAGAACAAGTTCTTCTTGGGTGACGGAGTCGTTCCACGTGGGGTTCAGCTCGCACTTGAGTCTAACCACACGCCTGTCTTCAACGGAGGGGGGGGGGCAAATATATCTCTTCCCCGGAACAGGCGTGTGGCCAGATTTGAGTTCCTTTACAGCGCGACGAAGACTTGCCAAGTAGATCCAAAATTGAGTAGTGTTGAATATAGTCCTATCCTTTTAACTCCTTTACTCTATCCTTGACTGAAGCTCTGATTCCTTGCGTCGACTGGTCTGATCCTTGTGTCAACTGGTCAGGAGTGTCTGAACCCCGAGGGGTCGAGGTCGATCGCCGAGGGACCCAGGTCTACCAATGAGGGACCGGGTCTATAGACGAGGGAACCAGGTCTACCGATGAGAGACCGGGTCTACCAACGAGGATCCGAGGTCGACCGATTAGGGACCGGGTCGACCGATGAGGGACCGGGTCGACCAATGAGGAACCGGATCGACCAATGAGAGACCGGTCCTTCCAAAAGGGGCCATGGTCGACTCTCTTCGGTACCGGTTAAACAGTACCCTGGTAATGACCTCTCCTTTGTTTGTCTTTCACATTCTCAGCCAACGGTCGCTTCACTCCGAAGTTCCCTTTATCTCCGGTCCCTTCTACCTAGTCCACGGCCCCTTATCCCTTCAATCCAACTGACCCTTGGGTTCTTTACAATTTAGGAAAGCACTTCACCACAGCCGCCCCTTGCACTTGCTCAGCCGTACAGCGGCTTGAGCACGCACATGTATTCCCTCGTCAATCACGTAGGGTTTTCTGCTTGTTTTTTCTTCGGTAGTCCGTGGCCAATCTGGGTCACTCCAGCTGTGGTCTCAATCTTCGATACATTAAGCTGCATTCTTGAGTGAACCAGGTCTACTGAAGAGGGACCGAGGTCTACCAAAGAGGGGCAGAGGTCAACCGACGAGGGACCCAGGTCTACCAACGAGGGACCAATGAATGGGTCTACCTATTACATAAGTAGTTATAGGATTAATACATAATCACATAAGTAGGCATAGGGCAGTATTCGATTAGCGGATACTGCGCGTCATTTTATTATTGGTTTATTATTGGGGTGCCAGACCCAATAATTAGCCAATAATAAATTGACTTCCATATTGAGTGGTTCCCATGAGCTAGGGAACATATTCGCACTTACTGCGAATTGAAACTAAAACAAAAATAAAACAGAGTTATATTTACTAGTTAATTAAGAGCGCTTCCTCAACGCCCTTTTAGTGTAAGACGGTAACGGGTCCTTAGCCCGTTACACCTGGTAGCACTTCGTAGTCCTTCCAATGACCATATTCGAGATGAACATGGGCGAGTCTTCGGTGGCTCCAGCGGTCTCTCTGGAGCATTCTGATTTTTCACATCTCACCTCGGTGGAGTGGCAGGCACTACATCGCCTCGCGGCGGTGTCTGGTGAAACTATTGTGACGTTGCTGCTGAGCACAGCAACGTCCGATGATCAACGTGCCGCCATCCAAGACTTTATGGTGCGCGAGCTCGCCGAAGCGAATCAGCGAGTATTGACTCCCTCGCGCACTTCGCACCATGACGCTATCAAGATGGAGACGTCAACGTACTCCGGTGATGGTCCGAATCGTCTCCCCCTCAATCGCTGGTTTCGCGAGGTGGATATTGCAATAGCGTCAAGATTAATTGACGCTTCGACGGTCAAGGTCAATTTCCTGTTGTCTCGTCTTGCCGGCAAAGCCAAGGAATGGCCTCTCGGAAAGCTCGTCGTAGATGAGTCGTCGTTTCCTACGCTGGACGATATCCAGCGTGACTTACGACTGGCTTTCGAGCCTCCTCAAGATGAATCTCGCTTGCGTGCAGATTTCTTTTCACTCCGACAGGGCAAGCTGTCGATGCGTGACTACGTGCAGAAGACACGTCATCTTGCTTCGTGCATTACAACGCAGCCAATTGACATGGCTTCACAAGTCCATGTCTTTATTTTTGGTATGCAAGAGGGCATGACGCGTTACTGCCTCACACGTGCTGAGCCAAAGTCCTCGAGGAGGCATCTGCCCTCGCGCTTCGTGAGGATTACACTGTCGCGTCGTCGTACCTACACACAGCGTCACAACATTCCCGGACGTCTGACCCAGAGCCAATGGAAATTGATGCAATTGAGTCCTCTCTTGGTCGAGGCAAATCATTAAGCCGCATCATTCGCAATCCTAACATGATGAAGTGTTTTCGCTGTGGTAAAATAGGCCATCGTGCGGCTGTCTGTCGTGCACCTGCGCCGGTGACGATGAACACAGATATCTCACGAGGAGACGCTGTGTCGTCGGTGGTCCCGCCAAAAAACGACCGGTTCCAGTAGGCGTGGGGCGCCCTACTGGTAGAAATGGAGCCCCGAGTAGCTCGGGCTCCTAGCCCCAAAGTGATTCATACCCACTTCAATGCCACCACCATGCGCGATGATTCGAGACTGATTATTATCAGTCTCATCGTCGCTGGAGTGAAGCGACCACTTCGATCGTTGTTGGATTCTGGCGCTTCCAACAACTTCTTTCGTGCATCCTGTTTGTCCCTTCTCCCGTCGACTGTCACGGTTCGAGAAGGTCCAGGTGACATCGTTGTCAAACTTGCCGATGGACAACCAAAACGTGTCCCGCGTAAAACAGTGGTTTTACCGTACACTTTCGGCGGTTTCCAGAGCAACGACGAATTTTTGGTGTACGAGATGAACTATGCATTTGATTGCATACTTGGGATACCGTGGCTGTCAAGGTATCAGCCGAAGACAGATTGGCTATTCTCGGTCCGTCAAACGACGAAGCGGTTATGACGTCAGTGAAGTGTTTACTCATTTGTTGGTCGCTTCATCCGATTGGCCTCACGTCAGGGTCGTGAACGAACACGCCACGACTAGTAGTCAACACAGAGAGAGCGATGGCCCTCTGTGCGCAGTATGTTCCGTTACACTGACGGAGACATAGAACGAAGCGGTCGAAAAGCGGTTCCCGCACACACGGACATCGGTCGAACAGGGGTTCCCGATTCTCAACGAGGCGGTCGAACAGCGTTTCCCGCACACACAGACATCGGTCGAACAGGGGTTCCCGATTCTCAACGAGGCGGTCGAGCAGGGGCTCCCGCATACAAGCAAATCGGACGAGCAGAGGCTCCCGATCAATTTCGAGGCGGTCGAGCAGGGGCTTCCGCATACAAGCACATCGGACGAGCAGGGGCTCCCGCGTACAAGTACATCGGACGAGCAGAGGCTCCCGATAAATATCGAGGCGGTCGAGCAGGGGCTCCCGCAAACAAGTGAAGCGGTCGAAGACGAGCTCCCGCTTTTGATTGACGAGAATGGGCGGACTACGGATCCGCATGAGACCGACGTGGTGGAGACAGAGCTCCCACGTCTAGAGGGGGTACATCATCCTCTTGTGATAGCGACGTGCCAGTCTCGAGCAGGGGCTCGAGACGCAAGAGAAAACGCAAGAAAGGAGCACGCCGATCACCGAGATGACGAAATTCACGTCAAGATGCTGATGCATTTGATTCCGTAGTGACGGAATCCGTATGCGCGCTTGAATATGTGGAGGGATCCCCACATCGTGGCCGCTACATTGAGGTAGCGAGTCCACCGTGCACTGCTGCAGATATCACATCTCTGCCAGACCTTACATGGAAAGACTTCCTTCATGACCTCAAGGCCGGCGACATCGAGCAAGTGTGCATTGTTTCAGCCACCGACGCAGCCAGTGAAGAAGTTCTGGAGGCTCGCCCGAAGAGCACCAAGCCTAAATCAGCGCGCGAAGAACGCTTCGCGGCACAGTCTTGGGATGCTCTTCGTGCTTCGGGCAACCCTGTATACGATATCGCCCGTGAGTACGCCGACATTTTTCCCGGAGAAAATTCCAGCTGAGCTTCCGGTGGATCGTGGTGTGCGGCACGAGATAGATCTCGTGCCAGGATCGAAATATTGCGTGACACGGCAGTGGCCGTTACCGCGCGACCAAGTCTTCGCTATTGATGAATTTTTCGAGGGTCGCCGCAAGGCTGGCCATGTCCTCGAGAGTATCTCGCCACATTCGAGTCCGACTTTCTGTGTGAAGAAAGCCACCGGCGGTTGGCGCATTGTGCACGCCTTCAACAAGCTGAATGACGCCACTATCCCGGCTCAAACGCCTAATCCCTCGAAAAGACATGGTAATAAATACCATGTCCGGGAGCGAGATCTACAGCGCCATAGATCTGACAGACGGTTTCTATCAGATCCTCATGAGGGATAGTGACATTCCGTTCACTGCGGTCAGCACCCCAAGCGGGATGCTTTGGGAGTGGCTAGTCATGCCACAAGGTCTTAAGAACGCTCCAGCTACGTTCAATCGGATGGTGACACAAGTACTTCGTCCACTTCGCGGTTTTGCACCGAGCTACTTTAACGACATTTTCGTTCACAGCCGCGCTGAGCAAAAGCTCAGCGCTACGGAGGTACACCTTCGACACTTGAAGCAGGTGTTTCAAGTTATGCGCGAGAATAAATTGTATGCTAATTTGAAGAAATGTGTCTTCTGCGCTCCCGAGATTCCAGTACTCGGTTGCTACGTCAGCAAGGAAGGTGTCCGCGCTGATTCTGAGAAGATCTCATCGATCTGTTCCTGGCCAACGCCCAGGAACCAAACTGAATTACGTCAATGGCTCGGTCTGGCGAATTACTTGGATAAGTATAAGAAGAACTATGCTGAGCTAATTCAGCCATTATCGACTTTGCTCAAGAAAGACGCAGTATGGTTATGGACAGCAGAACATCAATCTGCCTTCGACTCCGTAAAGAAGAGCTTGTCCGAGGCACCGGTGCTGATGTTACCTGATGACTCTAAGCCATTCTCACGTCGTGTGTGACGCGAGCAATTTCGCTATAGGATGTGCCCTCATGCAATTTATGACGAGGGTCGAGAGCGCGTTGTGAGTTTTCAATCACGACAGATGAAACCTGCCGAGAAAAATTATCCGGTACACGACAAGGAACTTTTGGCTATGCGTTACGCGCTAATCAAGTTTAGAGTATATTTGCTCGGTGAAAAGATGTTTTCTATCTACACAGATCACGCATCATTGCGTACCGCCGTCAAGAGTCCTCACTTGTCCCAGCGTATGGCACGGTGGTTGTCATTTTTCGCCGAGTATAATTTTGTGGTGCATTACAAGCCTGGCAAGAATGACATTCTCGCTGATGCGCTTTCTCGTCGTCCTGATTACGATCCTCGGCGTGATATGGGTCATCAAACGTATGTTGATGACGACGAAGATATCTGTGTGTGTTGTATTGAACTGGGACTTCATGCGGTGATTTCGACCCCCGTGCTTTCGATCCGAACTCAGATCGCTGAATCCTACGCGAATGATTCCTTCTATGCAGGAATCATCAACTATCTCAGGGACCCGAGCGAAAAATTACTCGCGAAGTTGACGAAACCAACACGCGACAACATCAAGCGTGACGCGCTTGACGGTCCGTTGCTGACGTACACGATGGACGTCTTTGATTCCCCGCGTGTCGTCATCCCTACTGATGACGACCTTCGAGCCCGATTGGTTCATGAATTTCACGACAGACCAGCTGGCGGACACCTGGGTCGCGAAAAGACGTTTGCAGCTATTTCTCGCGTATTTTTCTGGCCGCGAATGTATAAATACATTCAGAAATGGGTGCGCTCCTGTGAAACCTGTCAGCGTGTGAAGCCTGCGCCATCCTCACAAGCCCCATTGCGTCCGCTTCCGATTGCTACGGAAGCCTGGCGCTCGGTCAGCATGGAATTTATCTTTGGCCTTCCACCGGATGCACAAGCGTATTGGTTCTAGTGGATCGATTCAGCAAAATGGTGCATTTTGCTCCGGTCTCCGCCAACATTACGGCGGAGACGACAGCGAAGATCTTCATTGATCTTATCTTTAGGCATCACGGCTTGCCAGAATCTATTGTTGCGGGCCGTGACCCGCGTTTCACTTCGGCTTTCTGGGCCGAAATATTCCAGCTATTAGGCACGCGGTTGCTTATGTCTACGGCGGACCATCCAAAGACGGATGGGCAAACGGAGCGTGTGAACAGAGTGCTCGAAGATGTCTTGCGCAGTTATGCAACATCGTTCTCATCATGGAGTTCATTTCTCCCACTTGCAGAGTTTGCAATCAACAATGCAGTCCATGCGTCAACCGGATTGACGCCCTTTTTCGCTAACAACGCGAGGCATCCTCGCGTTCCGGCGCTGCTTGCTCTCTCAGCTTCAGAACACCCTGTCTCCAAGCTTGGTGGGGGAGTATCTACGGATGGAATTGCGACGAAAGTATTGATGATCGATTACGATGCGCATAAGGTTGCTGCCGATGCACCTAATGCTGGTAATTTCGTGGCCAACGGCATATCGACTCCTGACGCGATGCTTTCCATCGCGTCTCCCGTTGCCAATTTTGCTCCAAAAGAGCATACGTCGCCTGTAAGTTCGGCTACAGTAACCGAATTTCTACTATTACGACAAGGAATCACGCGTTTTGTGCGTGATGCATTACAAGAGGCAGTCGACAAGCAAAAGGAGAATGCAGACAGAAGAGGTCGAAAGAATATGTTGACATTTCAAGAAGGTGACAGAGTATTGTTATCAACAAGTGGATTACCAAACACCTCAGTGACAAACTTGGGCGCTAATAAGTTAGCGCCAAGATATATTGGCCCATTTGGGGTTGTTAAGGTGCATGGTGACGCTTACACGCTAGACATACCTACATCTATGCGTTTGCACCCGACGTTCTACGTCGGGCGCCTCAAGGCTTACCTGCCGGCGGATCTCCCTTCGAATCTTCCCCGCTCTTCTGTGCCGGCTCGAAATCCGACATCCCTTGACGACGACGTTGACGACGACTGGGACCAAGTCCTGCCCGAACGCGTGCAGACTCGATCTGCTGGGGCCCTCCGAACGCAGTCGTCTCAAGTTGACGTAGGCGCTCAACCAGTACCAGCTGCTCACTTCGGGTCCGCTCAGCAGCCTCAGTCGCAGCATCCGCACGATCTTGAGCTCTCTCAGCCATCTCGCGAGAATCAAGTAGGGCATTCTTCGATTCCTCGGCTTCAGCGCGGAGTAGGCGCAGCTCATCATTCGACTGTACAGGCGCCCGACTACGAGAATCGGCGCTCATCGCCAGAGGTCTTCCGTCGTGATGCTCCTCCTCCCTTAGTCGATGCATCGGGTGCGCAACGCTGGATTGTCGACCGAATCGTCGATCACGAGGATCACAAGCCCCAGGCGCCGAGTAATAACTCGGCGCCCATGAAGAAGCATGTCGAGAAACATTACAGGGTTCGCTGGTTGGGATATTCCCCGGCGGACGATACATGGGAGCCATCGAGTACGCTGTCCCAAGATGTCCCGGACGTGGTCGAGGACTACGAGTCCCGTAGAAAGTCGGTGATCGCGACTGACGCTGACGGTTCCATCCCCGATCTCGCGAGCCGTAATGCTCGCGAGCAACGAAACCGCGACGACCTCCCAAGCGACTCCGAGACCGAGACCTATTACGAGGCTCGGGAGCATATGGATGATACGGTTGACGACCTCGGCTACGTGAATGCCGTCGGCGATCGTAAGGACGCGTTCTCACTCGCCGTAGCTCGGACCCCTGGAGCTCCGAAAGGCTTCTCTCATAACGGGCGATTCGTGAACGAATATGGTCGGGCATGCCTCGCGCACACACTAAGTCGTCCCATTCCTGCCGGACCGGTCGCGACCTGCCCACGTTGCACGTTGGGCATCCCTCACGAATGTGGACGTAACAAAGGTGATATTCGTCACAAGTCATACGACAGATGCGCCGGCGCAGGTCGCCAATAGCGTGTCTATCACGCGTTCCCTCGCGACCGTCTAACCAGGACGTGAAGGACGTTCCTTCACGTCGGCTCGCGTTCCAGCGCCTGATGAAGGCACACCAAGACCTCTGCAACGCATCGTCGGTATTTGCGTTGTTCGTCGCCTTGCCTCTCACTGTACGGTATCGCGTGAAAAGGTCCTTCATGACCTCCAGTGGCTCGGGTTCGACAGCACCTTCAAGACCATACAAGCGCCACGGCTTCAAGTCCCCATACATGACCTGCGGCGCCTTCTCTCTACGGATTGTCGCTTGGTGTTCCCAGTTCTGGCTGTCAGAGACATTGTTTTGTGGACGCCTAGGGTCCATGCGGCTCAGTTAAGTCAAACTGAGCAGGTTCGGAGTTGCAATGGGTCTATCTATTACATAAGTAGTTATAGGATTAATACATAATTACATAAGTAGGCATAGGGCAGTATCCGAATAGCGGATACTGCGCGTCATTTTATTATTGGTTTATTATTGGGGTGCCAGACCCAATAATTAGCCAATAATAAATTGACTTCCATATTGAGTGGTTCCCATGAGCTAGGGAACATATTCGCACTTACTGCGAATTGAAACTAAAACAAAAATAAAACAGAGTTATATTTACTAGTTAATTAAGAGCGCTTCCTCAACGCCCTTTTAGTGTAAGACGGTAACGGGTCCTTATCCCGTTACACGACCGATGAGGGACCGGGTCTACCGACGAGAAGCCGAGGTCGACCGACGAGGTACCATGGCCAACCATCCAAGGAGCTTTCTATTGACTGAAAATTCAACCAATCAGAAACCTGGATTTTTGTTAATGTCCACGCGTCACCGTTTCGTGAGCTCGCTGTTCCTGCTTTGCGCCCCTCTCTCGGGATTAAGCAGCGCCGCCCCTGTCGGTCCCAGTAGCCTCCTAGTGACTGATCCAGTCGATGACGATCCTGGTGACCACGGAGCTGCTGCTGTCTCGGCGGGTGATGCGATGGACATTGATTCGCCCCTGGGTGGACGGCGGCTCCATACATTTGAAGGTAGACCGCGATGTCTGAAGCGTCATCTGGATGTCCCTGCACCGTGATCGTGTGTTTGTCGTCAGAGGTAGGTGTCCCTTTGCTGGCGTGGTACCAACTAGGATCGACAGACGCTTGTGTATATTTTCTAACGTCTTTGTGATTCTGTCAAATCCCAGGGACAGCAGGTCGTCCAGATCGAACCGTCCGGCGACCATGTTCGCTTCTCGAAGAAGGGTGACCAGCGCTGTGATCGCGTCCGTGACGGAGTGCAGCCATGGTAGGGTCGACACCAGTCCGGTAAGCAAGTCTGCAGCCGTGGTAGGGTCGACACCGGTCCAGGAAGCTGACCTAGCAGACGGATATCGAGGGTCTTCGCGACGGGGTCTCTCTCCAGGAATGCGTTCATCTTGCGTTGGTGGTAAGCCTTTGTGACGTCAGCGTCCGACCATGATGCCAGTCCTGCCTTCTCGGGGCCTATCGACTTGGTGTTTCCGGGTGCCTTCATCCGAAACTTTGTCGGCTTGGACTGCGCGATCTTGTTTTGTTGATTTTTGGGGACCTTAGCCTCTCGGTTTTCACCGTCGGCTGATGGTCCTCTGGATCATGATAGGCGTCATGACCCAAGGTGTCCTCAACGAGGACATAGGGAGGGTATTTAGGTTTTTCTTCAATAAATTCAACCTCGACCATGTTGACCGGGCCTCTCCCAAGGTCCGGTTGGTCCTTCGATCCTTTGTTTGTTTCTTCTTGAGTCACTGGCGATCGGTATTCCAGTGGCTCTTCGGTATTGTGCTCCTTCTTGACTTGAACATCTTAATCTTCTTTGGACTCGCGGTGAAATCCCGCGCCTTCCGAAGATCCGGGCACGCGCACTATTGTGGTAGAGTTGGTTCTCAAAATTGTATGATGAGACCCCAAATCGCTCACTGTGCCGGACTGCCGACTGTCGGAGGGGGTACCCCGATGCAGCGTATGGACATTCTTCTCACCTTGTGTACCCGTCGGCTGGCGGGTTGCACTCTTCGGAAGACTTGGTGGTGATGTAGACGTCTGTCTCGAGGGAGGTAAACCTGGGGGCCTCGAGTGGATATGCTTCACTTTGCGGGCCGGTAGGTGGCCACTCGATCGACCTTGTCGAGAGTGAGCTTAGAGCCAAATTCTTCCGGGAGCTTGTCGTCCCTGGCCTTTTCCTTCTTGTTTCAGGGGTATCAACCACCTGAACTTTACTTGCTCCCGGACCGTGAGGTGAGGGAGACCGCCTCCGATAGCGGGTCGTGGGGGGGGGGTGTTGCTACTCGAATGAGCTCACAGGCCAAATATATCCTGGAGCTCTATTCGCACTTGCACTTCGCTACACAACTGTCTTCGACGGGGGGCCAAAATATATCCCTTCCCGGCACAGTTATTAACTTAGAACAAGTTCTTCTTGGGGTGACGGAGTCGTGCCACGTGGGGTTCAGCTCGCACTTGAGTCTAACCACACTGTGGTGGAGTGGCGATCACAAAATTTCTGATGTGATCCCGACTCTCCACTGGCGCCCAGACGACCGACTAACGGAGGGGGTACCCCGTATCCGTGTAACTTTCCTTCCTCACCTTGTGTACCCGTCGGTAGGGCGGGCTGCACTCTTCTCGGTGGACTTGAGTCGATGCTGAACTTGACCAGGGTTGGGGATTGGTCGGGGGGTCGATCACGTGGAAAATCCTCACGCGATCGAAAGTTGTATGGGGGGTGCTCTATGAGTCACCCTGGTCTGCCTTGAGACCGCCTTATCCAAATGTAGATACTTGATCCACTTGATTTCACTTGATCTTCTGACCACTTGAGCCGTCTCGCGATCTTGTACCTAGTCCTTTTCTTGTTATGCTACGTCCAATCGCAGGGGGAGTTGCTTGTTTTGAAAATTCTAAACAATTCCTGGCCAAACAATCCAGGGATATCACTTGTCTTAGCGTAACAGAAGCTCTTGATCGTCGGGGGCCAAAGTTATCCGCCCGAATGAGAAGTCTGCGTGCGTGCTTAAAAAAAGAAACTCTGTTTAATGTTAGCCAATCCAATACCAAATCCTACGATTATGCCTATCTGTATGACAGTACCTACTGCCGCGTGTCGTCTCTTTCAGGAAAATCAGATCTCGGTATGTGGTCCACTTCGAATACCATCGCTATCTTGATCCATCGATCGAGGTTACGATCGATTTGTAACCGGTTACATCTCGCGATCGGCTTTCTGGATCGAATTTACGATCGACGATCACACTTGTTGATCATGATCGAAGATCACACTTGTTGATCACGATCGACGATCACACTTGCTGATCACGACCGACGATCACACTTGCTGATCACGATCGTCGATCACACTTGCTGATCACGATCGACGATCACACTTGCTGATCACGATCGACGATCACACTTGCTGATCACGATCGTCGATCACACTTGTTGATCACGATCGACGATCACACTTGTTGATCATGATCGACGATTGCGATCGAGCGATCTCCCACCCTGATCGTCATTACAGCCGCGTAATCCTTGGCCAACCGTGTCCATCACATGATCGATCCAGATAAGCTGTCATTCCAATACAATAGCCAAGTATAATCCATAGGATATGACTTCCGCCGTGTAAGTGGTCCGCATTATGATCACTTTCGATATTGTTGATCAAACTTTTCTTTATCGACTTCACCACAGCCGTCCCCTGCGCTGATCACCGGCATACAGTGCTGGTGTATCCGTGCATATTCTACTCCTTCGCTCAAATATCCGTTCTCAACATGTCGACATTCCCACGTCAAGCTTCTGGGCCCTCTAACCGAATCGCGGATTCCCACCAACCGTCGATCGCGCCCACTCCACGATCGCTTGCAAGTTTATCCTGGTGGTCGGGCGAGGGTCATTCCGACCACGGATCGGGCTGCTTTGAAGGCCCAAATTGACCAACTCTTCGACTGCTTAACACCCAGAAGGACGTATTGGACAATTACGAAGCACTTTACGATGCATTGCACACCCAAGAAACTCGCTGCGCTCGTTTAGAACGCGAGATTCAAGCTGATCGTGAATTGGCTGGAAGTTTCGCGAAATTCGTGTCATACAAGTATGATTCCTTGTGCTGCGAATTGCAGATTGCGACTCGATCGGCAGAGGAGTATCGCCAAGAACTGGAACAGATCGGCCAGCTGGAGATGGAGATCGCGGATCTGCGTTCCTCTCTACTCGACGCCACAGCAGCTCGCCACAAGGCCGAGGAGCGTTTTCAATTCCAGCTGGCTGCCGTCCAGAACAAGCTGGCAGCTGCGCTTGATTCAGCCAAGTCGGCCAATGAACAGGCTGCTCAAGCCAAAGATTCCGAGAGCCAATTTAAGTCTCGCTACATCCAATTCAAACAGCAACTCCATGATACCCGACTTCAGCTTGACGCGATCCGGATTGAGCGCGATCAACTTGCGCAGGAAGTTAAGGATCGGAGTTCTCTCTTCTCTCGTTTGTCTAGCATATTACACCAACCGGGTCGCCGCCCTCAACGTCGTCACCAGCCGCTGCTTCTAGTGAAGTATCTCCACAACGGAACAAGCGCCAGCGAAAAATTTCTGACTCGGATCAGCCCGTGCTCAAGCGCATTCGAAAAACATCTACGTCCCCAAGTCTCCATGATTCAAGTCCCAACCATTCCCCAACCTCGGCCCGATCAAGAAGAAGCGTCGGAGTTGGGCGACTCGAGCGTGGTGGGAGGTGGTCGACCTTATCTTCATTGGGATGAGCAAGGGCCACTGCGATCTCGACATTTTCCTGGACCCCCTCTTCCGTCATCTTCCTCGAACCCGCCGTGTGGTTTATTGGTTCTCTGGTCGTGAAGAGGGGTCGGACCCAGTCGACCTGCTTGAGGCCCTTCGGGTGTCGGATTCCGCGTGGCTGTGGCTTACTAAATATCGGTTGTCTTCTGTACCCCATCCTGAAGCTTTATTCCCACGCCTCAAAGGCAAGTTTGGGCCACCCGTTTAGGTCTTCCCTTGAACATGAATCTTCTTTTCACTTCGATCCTATTTCTAGCGTCTGTCCATCTTCCATCTCCTCTGCCATACTTTCCTCTGTTCCAGGTGATCTTGGCAATCTTCCTCCTTTGTTATCCATTCTTCTATACACCTGACTCGTGGAAGGTCGAGGTCTCCCCGTAGGCGACCCAGGTCTACCAACGAAGGGGCCGGGCCGACCAATGAGGGACCAGGTCTATCAATGAGGGACCGGTCTACCTTCCAAGGATCTTGCTACAGTCTGCTAGTTTTCATGGCTTTGCATTACTTCGAAGCGGTTATGGCTTGTCTTCTTGTGCTCAAAGTCTCGGAGTAAAGCTCCGCAATTCAGATCCACTTCGTCCACCCACGAGGGGTCAGGGTGTCCCTTCCATTGCACGAGGAATTCTCGTTGTTGCCTCCCATACCGAGTCTTCTTGCCTGTACGACTCTCTAAAATTTCTTCGACTTCATACTCGCCCTCTTCCAATTCCCGCACCCAGCTGTCTTCTGGTAGCAGACATTCGTCGAAGTCAACTCGATCTGTTCCATCGACTTTCAGCTCGCTGTTCGGTCGATCGGGGAACTCTCTGACGGGCTTGAGCTTGGAGATGTGCACGATTGGGAATAGTCTGTATTCTGTACCTCGTAATTCCAAACGTACGGCATGGTCTCCAACTAACTCCTGGACTCGGAACGGTCCGTGCCATAGGTGGGCCAATTTCTTGGCATACCCCTCTTTCACTCGGTCCGAGTATAGCCATACCCGGGCCCCTGGCTGAATTTCGTGGCCGACTACCCCTTCATGTTGCGCTTGCACCCGAGCCTGACTAGCCGCCCGTAAATTCTCGTTGACTTGGTCTCTTGCTCGCTGATAGTGACTTTGAATCCGATATCTTCATCTCCGAGGTCCTGATTCTCGACGTCGAGTGTTCACCAACGGTAACATAGTCTCAAGAGTAGTCCTAGCATCACATCCATGGACCAGATAAAACGGTGTCTTCTCCCGCACTCTGTCTTGAGCCGTGTTTAAAGAGAACGTTAAACGTTCCGCGTATTCATCCCAGTCTCGCTGTCCCACGTCGGCTACGTACATCTTGAGCGATCTTGTTAGAGTCTGGACCATTCTCTCCGCAGTGCCGTTCACTTGAGGTCGGTAGGCCATGGTTGCTCTCTGACGTTGACCCACCATACGACTGAACGCTCGGAAGAAGTCCGCCATAAACCCCGGTTCCCGATCGTGACAGATCGTCTCACTGGCGCCAAAACTGCGGAAACGCATTCTTCATACCCCTTAGCTACTGTATAGGCTTTCCGTGACGCACTAGCCTTAGCCATCACATAAGCTGTGAACAGGTCGGCCCAGATCAGTAATTCCGTATTTCCTTTATACGACTTGGAGAGAGATGGTATGTGGTCCATCGCGATAATTTGGAAAGGGTACGTCGCTTTAACATTCCCCGGAGACTTCCCTTGTAAAGTGGTCCTCCCTTTTCCAGTCTCACAATCCATGCACTGACCCACATATTTCTGGACGCTCCGGAATAGACCTCTCCAATGACAATATCGTCGAATTCGATGATAAGTACGCCCGATTCCCTGATGGCCGCCTTCCAAACTCGTATGATAGTGATGGAGGACATCGTCCTGGAGACTCTAAGGTATCACCAATCTGGCAGTTATGACTAGGTCGTCTCCCTCGTTTCTGTGGCGAAGTGAAGGAGTGAATTTCGCCAAGTGTGATCGCATATTTTCGGTTAAGTCCGAAATGGCCAATATTAATGAGTCGCGATCTCGTGGCCAATATTGATGAGTCGCGATCTCGCAGAAAGGTTTCAAGACGATGTCAAATGGGATGGAAAACAGTGAATGGTGTAGTTTGCACTTCTATGTGGGGTCAAATATGGCCTAGGAACTACGCTATTGCGATCTCCAGTATTTCCGATGGCGATCCGCGTGAACGCGGTCGCTAAGGAGGAAGATGGGTACATCCAAGCATGTGGAGGACGGTCTGGTGTGGATCACGTCGCTATGGAGGACTGGAATGGTGGATATGACATGTCACATAGATGAACTATCTCACATGACCCTGAGAAACGGTGAAGAGGACAAGTCGTGATCCGGCGGATCGCGATCCGATGCTATCGCGATCCGATGCTAATTATTAGTATCGCGATCCGATATTAATTATTAGTACCGCGATCCGATATTAATTATTTAGTATCGCGATCCGATATTAATTATTAGTACTGCGATCCGATATTAATTATTTAGTATCGCGATCCGATATTAATTATTTAGTATCGCGATCCGATATTAATTATTTAGTATCGCGATCCGATATCAATTATTTAGTACCGCGATCCGATATTAATTATTAGTACCGCGATCTGGTACTAATTATTAGTATCGCGATCCGATATTAATTATTAGTATCGCGATCCGATATTAATTATTAGTACCGCGATCTGGTACTAATTATTTAGTACCGCGATCTGGTACTAAAATGGTATTATATCCGAGCGAGGTAGCGATCCAGATCGCGGCGATATTGGAGTGGACCACATTCCGAGATCTGATTTTTTCCGAAAGGGCGATACGTGGCAACAGATCCTGAGCTACAGATAGTCAAGATCATAGGTTTTGGTATTTGATTGGTTAACATTAACAGAGTTCAATTTGCTTCTAAATACACGTGTCGACTTCTCTTCCGGGCTGGATTCTTTGGCCTCCCGACGTCTCAAGGAAGTCTACATACTACGCAAGTGATATCCCTGGATTGTTTGGCCAGGGATTGCAAGAATTCTCAACAAAACAACTCAAGCTGCGATTGGACGCAGAGGACTAAGAAGTCCAGATACAAGATCGCGAGACGGCTCAAGTGGTCAGAAGGCAAGCGGATCAAGTATCTACATTTTGGACAAGGCGATCTCAAGGGAGATCAGGGCGACTCAAATAGAGCACCCCAAGAACAACTGCGATCGTGTGAGGAATTCCACGCGATCGCCCCCCACCTATCCCTAACACAATCAAGTTCAACATCGACTCAAGTCTACCGAGAAGAGAGCAAATCGCCCTACCGACGGGTACACAAGGTGAGGAAGGCTATACACACGGAATCGGGGTACCCCCTCCGTTAGTCGGTCGTCCGGGCGCCAGTGGAGAGTTGGGATCGCATCAGCAATTTTGCGAATTCCACTCCACCACAATGGTGCGCGTGCCCGGATCTTCTGGTGACTCGGGATTTCACCGTGAGTCCCTGAGAGAAGATGTAAAGGTCAAAATTGAACCTGGGATTGAAGCGTCAGCGGCAAAGGGATCACCGCAGACTTGTGAAGAAAAAAGATCCCCGGATCATCAGCGTTTTGGGAGGGGCGCAGATGAAAAGAAAACCAAGGAGGAAGATCAAGAGATTGATCTGGAAGAAAAACCTCTACCCCCTTCCCAGGTCCTTTCGAGGACCCCTGCGGATCGCGTTTTGCAACGCGATCCGCTGGATAAAAATCCTACGGTTAAAACCGAAGGAAATTTATCCAAAACCACTCCGAATTTGAAGAAGAAGAAGAAGAATTCGAAGCCATCTCGAATAAAGATGAAGGCGCCTGAGTCGGATCATGATGATGCAGACATGAAGCTGGCGCATGAGGAGGACAAAGCGAAAGGATGGCAACTGGATCAGCTGGAATGGTGTTTTCATTGGAAGGCGCTTAAAGATTTGTTGTCAAGCGATCCCGTTCTAAAGATTTTGAAACCGAAGCTGATTGGATCGCTACGAGGACCAATTTCAGCTCCCATTCCGACAACGAACCAGTTGGAAGCGATCCGTCGGCTTATGGAGTTGCTCCAGAACGCTGGATTCACCGCTGGAGCTTTTGACGCGCAGGTGCTGTTGGAATGCGATCATGATCGGGTGATCCAAGCAGGGCGATCTCTGTTTTCGAAGCTAGTTCCGCTAACTGGAGAGTGCGATCCGGTGGATCAGACGATCCAGCCGATTGCAGATATACCAAAAGGATATCATACTGGATAGTCACAATATATGTCAGCGGAAGCCGAAGGGGAGTGGGACGACTCGATTAATATGCAGCGAATGTCACTTGGACCGGCTGATACAGCGCATATTCGCGAGCGACTGGCACCGATTAAGGCCAGAGAACAATCGACGACGGCACTCACAGCTGAAGACATGAATGTGACTGGATCAGGTCAATTGCAATCCTATTTTGAAGCTGCCATGAGAAAGTACGAGCAGGACCAAGCTCGCATGATCGCTAGTCGATCCGCGATCCCTACAAACACCCCAAAAGTTTGCATTTCGAATGTGGATATGGAATCGGCCGGATCGCGTCAATCGCGATCCAATAATTACGATCCAGACGATTTGGGTCTGGAGGATCTAAGACGGCCACAAGTCGCAAGTGCAGGCGCTGTACCTAATGGTGGACTTGTCACGCAGCGGATTCGAATGTCTGCGATCGCAGACCTGAAAGAATTCACAGGACGGGACAAGGACGAAGATCGGGCGAGAAGTTGGGTCAACAAGGCCAAGTCGGCGTTCTTACGCGACCAAGCCCCGGATGATGAAAAATGTCTAGTATTTGGTGATTTACTTACGGGGCCGGCACGAAATTGGTATAGCCAGCTAAGCCGATCCACCCGGAATTCATGGAAGCCGTTGCTGGAAACCTTCATGATCCAGTATTGTGGATATGGTATGTCTGTCGGGAGACAATACTATCATGCGAAGAAGCGATCCGATGAAACGCCATTGGAATATTTGTATCGACTGAATGTGGCCGCGATCCGAGCAAAAATTCCCATTCGGGAGGGATCGCCCTCAATTCGCCGAGAGCATGTGGAACATTTTATTGGTACACTTGACGATCGCGATCTGGCTAAGCAGTTGACGTTGCTACGCCTTGGAGACGCCGATGATATGGAAGAAACTCTGCGAACATATCAACGCATGGAGGAAGACAGTATCCGAGTGCAATGGGGTCGAGCAAATTTCGTCAGCGATCAGCGTCGGCATCCACTCCGGCACCCTCGAAACCAACTCGTGCTGTGAGAGCAATCCGCCTGGAAGGCAGTAGCAGTGAGTCAGACTCGGATATTAGTGGATCAGACGCCGAAACAGATCGACGCAACTTATGTGTGACCACAGTACCAGATCGCGTGAAGAAATATAGTGATCAACGTGCGGGATCAGACCATTTGGATCAAGATCGCGGTCCAGATCGCGTGGGGTCTCAGAAGGCTTGTACCCATTGTGGGTCGAGGAAACACAATGATCGTGGATGCTGGAAGAGACTAACGTGTCATAAGTGTGGTCGTAAGGGACATCCTTCGGACAAGTGTTTTTACACCTGTGCTGCCTGCGGAGATATCCATGAGCATGGAAAATGTCGAATGGAAGAATTCTACAACATGATACGCAAGTGGTATGTCCCAACCAAGCATGCTGGAATGCTTCCGCCGAAGGCTGAAGAAATGTTAAAGTAGGACGCTCGCCAGGTTGTAATCTGGTACGATCCGAGCGTTGTAGGCTCTGCATTTATGCATTTGTGGAAAGAAGATCGACAGATCAGGGCGTTAACACTCAGATCGACCCGAATAATACATGTGAAGATTCAAAATTTCTGCGTTCAATATCAAGCGTCGTAAGAGTTGATGAATATGCCCGATCGCCTGCGAAAATGGAGCTCGACTTAGCACCAGGTGAATCACGGGGGTATTGGAAATATCATACCCCAGGAAAGTGGTTCAAGCAAGCCAAGGCAACGGGCAAGATCAACAATGAAAAGGCGACTATGTTGTTTGATTCTGGAGCCGAAGTCTCAATCGTCGACACCACCTTTGCTCGTAAGGTAGGATGTGTCATTGACGAGAGTCAGAGGCAAGAATGTGTTGGGATTGGTGAGAACACATACATGACGGACGGTCGTACAAGAATCAAGATCACGCTAAATGGATCGCTAGTCGATTATTTTGATGCTTGGGTAGGAGATCAAGTAGGTCAAGACGCGATCCTTGGAATGGATTTCATGGTCCCAGCTGGAATACGCCTGGATTTAGCAGATGGAACACTTTGTTTTCCTGATGAGGTCAGGATCCTTCTGAATGGACGAAGACCTCCTTATCGGGCGACCATACAAGCGATCACAATTCCAGATCAATATGTGGTGATTCCCGTGGGCAAATCGACCGAAGTGAAGATCGGAGTTAGTCCTCCTAAAGCCAAGATCTGGGTGAGGCGCGATCCGAAGTGGGTACCTACAGTAACTACGGGACCAGGTCAGATCAAGCATCTACAGCTGACTAATATCGGCGATCAAGAAGTGATTTTAAGTCATGGATCGCCATTAGGTTGGTGGATGGTCGCTGATATGATACCTCGGTCCCCAGGATATGTCTCGGTGGGATCGCGTCGGTATAACGAATGGCAGACATTAGCGTTCGAAGCGACAACGGATCGAGAAGAAGAAATACTGGAGGAATATACCGGACCGCTAGTGGACCATCCTTCGTACCCTACGCCGAAGAGGATCTTAACACGCTCAAAAGAGGAAGCAGAAGAAAGGACTACGGAAACGGTGAAACCCACGACACGATCCAATGATGAATGCGATGCGATAAGAGAAATCGGTGGAAACAATGTAGAAGATCGGGTGATCGAAGATGAAAGCGAGCAAGTAGCGCAATCTCCATGGGTAATCAATGCGATCAGAGGGATGTCAAATGTCGATCACGTGAAAGGGCCGTGGGGTGAAGAAAATTACACTCACAATAACTATACACCGAAATGTATGGAGCGCGATCCGACAATTAATGACCGCGATCTGGCTGATCTGGCAATCAATGACCGCGATCTGGCCGATCTGGATCGCGATGACCCCGATCCGACAATTGAGGACTGCGATCTGGCCTATCCGGTAGTTAATGACCGCGATCTGGCTGATCTGGCAATCCATGACCGCGATCTGGCTGATCTGGCAATCAATGACCGCGATCTGGCCGATCCGGTAGTTAATGACCGCGATCTGGCTGATCGGGATCGCGATCTGCGAGAACAGGAGCAAGCTAGTGATACTACTATCAACGACGAATGTATTCTAGCCGGAGGAAGTGTAAAGATGAAGCCTGAAGACTCGATGTATTATCACGAGAGTGGTGAATTGTATGCCGAAGATGTGGATCAGCATATGGCTGTCTTGCCTGAGATTGTGTCATCCACCGAAGCAGTTACGATTGATGATATCCAAGTGGGCGATCCGGGAGTTCCTTTAACCAAGGACCAGGAAGTTCTACGGCAATTGATTTGGGCGAACCGACACTTACTCATTGGCAAAGGAAACGCGCTTCCTCCTGCAGCTCGAGGAGCAGTATGTGATATCGATGTTGGTGGAGCACACCCGATCGCACAACGAGTACGACCGGTCGCTCCCAAATTTCGCGAGAAGTTAGCTGACTTGATCAAAGGATTACTATCAGCCAGGATTATCCAGCCGTCGACATCACCATGGGCTTCGCCGATTGTGGTAATCATAAAAAAGAATGGTGTCGACATTCGGTTATGCATTGACTATCGGCGGGTGAATCAGCTCACGAGACTGATGGTGTATCCTATGCCTCTGATTAGCGAGTTATTGCAAGATATGGATAAATCTATGTGGTATTGTTCGTTGGATATGGCCAGTGGATTTTGGGTCGTGGAAATGACAGAGCGAGCGAGGATGATTTCTGCTTTTATCACGCCGTCAGGCCTGTTCGAGTGGTTACGAATGCCGTTTGGGCTAAAAAACGCTCCGCAGATTTACCAACGCCTAATTGATAATGCACTGTATGGATACCTCAAGATCGGTACGGATCCAGAAGCAATTACCACAGGATCACTCGACTCCACTGATACGTTAACGGAATTGCCAAAGCTGGTGGATGTATTCACTGAAGGCGAACCGGATACTAGCCAGAAGCCATCCGTGCTCGGCCGAATTATATTGATGATATATTGATTCCAGCAACCTCGTGGGCCTCCTTATATGATAAGGTAAAGCGATTGCTAGAAGTATGCAATGAATGGAATTTGTCGATCAGTCTCGCTAAACGTTTCTGGGGACGACGTAAAGTGAATTACCTGGGTCATCAAGTCTCACTTGCAGGAATCGAAGCTCATCCAAAGGATTTGGGATCGCTGGTGAAATATTCCGTTCCCAAAAACGTTGCGATCGATGCAATCGTTTCTGGGAAGCTTGAATTACTATAGTCGATTTGTCGAAGACTTTGCGATTTATGCGTCAGTGCTATATGAATTAAGGGAAGCAGATTTCCATGAAATCCGCTGTTCTGATAAGATGAATGCATTGGATTCGACTGTCGCAACCAGGAATGATTCAGATCAAAAGTTCGATATTGGGGACGATCCAGATCCAGAAGGACGGACTCGATGGGAAAAAGCGATGATCGCATTTACCATGTTGAAAGCCAAGATCGCTAATACCCCGATCCTCAGACACTTCGATCCAGATCGGCCTCCGGTAATTGTCGTATATGCGAGTAAATGGGCAGTTTCAGCAGCTTTGTTGCAGGAGTATGATGGCATCATACTTGCCAGTTACGTTTACAAGCCGAACGCTGAAGCCGAATGAGATCAATTACGGAATGGTCGAGAAGGAGATACTAGCATTACTTCGGATTTTGGATATATGTTATTGCATGCTAGTCTCGCGAGAGATTAAAGTTCTTACGCGTTTCTCGACGATGGCCTGGTTGGTGCAATCCTCCGGTCTCAATGGCAGGCTAGGTAGGTGGGCCGCACTATTATCGACCTGGAATTTGGAGATCAAGAGATGTGAAAAGGGCGAAGATGAAATACTTGGTGCCCTGGCTGCAAGTGTAACTCCCCGTGAAGAAGTCGATGAAGTGTTGATCGCGATCGCTCCCCGGAAACAGCCAAGGCAAACTCTAAGTATGCCACCGCCTACGGTGGAAGAAGATGAAAGTCTCTTGGTCGTCAGTTTCGATGGATCGGCACGAACCAAGCGAAAGGGTGGATCATACAGTGCGATAATATGGAAACTTCCGGAGTGGACTATTGTGGCTGCTGCATCGGAATATGCAACGGTCTTAACAGTGAACGAAGCCGAATATCGGGGTTTACTATTAGGCTTTGATCTGTTGGAGAATCAGACTAGGGGAAGAGTTATCAATTGTGGCGACTCCAACCTAGTGATTCGACAGATGCGGGGTGAAATCGATTGCAAGGCTCCTGGACTGCAGTTGTTGCGACAGAAAGCAATGGAGAAGCTTCGATCATGGCCGATCCATGAGTTCTTACACATGAAGCGCGACTGGAACCAAAGTGCAGATCGACTGGCGAGTACTGCTTTACAGAAGGAACAAGGTGTGGTCATCACTTCGGAAGGAGATCGCCAAGATCTCATTACTCTTAATAGACTGGATGAGTTGTTGAAGCCGAAACAGACCGAATCGGTGGTTAAAGTTGCTGCGATTACCAGATCAACCCGGAGAAGACGTCAACCACCCGAGATCTTGCAAGAAGAATTTGTGCAGCAAATGCGAAGTGAACGTATACGACAAGCTCAAGATGAGGAATGTTGGATCGCTAACCTAAAGAGTTTTCTGATTGGTGATATAACGAATATCAGTATGGAAGAAGCGAAGTCATGCGCCAAGATTGCAAGTAATTACGAAGTGGATGAAAGTGATCTCCTATTTTTTTGCCCGGGAGCTGTGAAAAATTCGGAAGATCGCGATGGAATTGCTCGTTTGGTGGTGCCAGAAACTCTTCAGCAAGATTTTCTACATCACTACCATGCCAGTTTGGAAGGAGGGCACCAGGGAATCGGTAGGACGTATCAACGGATCCGATCTCGTTTTCATTGGAGAGGCTTGTATCGCAGTGTACAACGATATGTGAGCGAATGCACTGATTGCGAGACTGGAAAAGGACATCCGGTTATTAATGGAGAGTCTCCGGGAAATTTACAAGCTACTTATCCGTTCCAGATTATTGCCATGGATCACATTCCATCTCTGCTCAAATCCGTTAAAGGCAACACTGAATTATTGATCTGGGTCGATCTCTTTTCGGGCTATGTGGTTGCCAAGGCGAGCAAATCTAGAACAGCTCAGACGATCGCCGAGAATTACGAGGAGTGTATCTTTCGACGATTCGGTGCGAGTGAAGCGATACGGCACGATCGAGAGCCCGGGTTTATGTCGGATTTTTTTCGTGCGTTCAATCGACTTATTGGGCAAAGGCAAAGGGCAACGATGGCATATCGCCCTCAAGCGAATGGAACTGCGGAACGTATGGTGCAAACTCTGACTCGTGCATTAAAGATGTATGTCTCTGACGTTAATCAACAAGACTGGGATGAGTATGCCGAACGTCTAACTTTCGCAATCAATACCGCTCAAGATCGGGTGCGCGGCGAAACGCCATTTTTCTTGATTCATGGTTGGGACCCGAGATCTACGTTGGAAGCTACATTACCATTAGGGAGTACTAGGCGTCGGGATCGCGAACCTCGCAGATGGCGATATCATGTGCAACAACACTATCAGCGAGCCCGAGATGTAGTCAACGAGCGACTTAAAATGGCTATCCAGACTCGAGCGGATCAGCATAATGAAGATTTACAACCTCACGAGATCGAGACCGGTACCCAAGTTTGGTTATACCTAGATCGAGTGAAGGAAGGATTTGCTCGAAAATTAGCACATATGTGGCATGGACCTTTTCGAGTGAGTGAAGTATGTGGTGATCACGCTGTTCGCCTGGAGATCGCTGGCACGCCGTATCGATTATTCCCGATCGTGCATATATCCAAGCTGAAATGTGTAAAAGTATTCCCCGACCGCCCGAAGCAGTTGTTGACGGTGGAAGAAGAAGATCGTTTTGATTTCGACGAGGCACTTCTGCCGGAAGATAGCTGGGAGCGGCAACTGGGAGATAACGAGTTCGAAGTGGAGAAGATTGCGGGTATGCGATCCGGCAGAAAAACTCGTTTTGGACGAGTGCATCGTCAATTTAAGGTTTACTGGAAGAGTTATACCGATCCATCGTGGGTTGATGAAGCGGATCTAAATTGTGGGGCATTGTTGCAGGAATTTGAGCGCGAACAAGTTCGCCGTAATCGCTTCGAAGCTATGCAGTCTCATGAAGAGGAGAAGGCTGAAGATTTGTGAATTGGTTATTTCGCTTACGGAGAGTGGAAATGGCTGTACAAGATGGTTGTATAGCTGGGGAGACGAGGATATATGTGAATTCGAGTGTCGATCGAAAGTCTGAAAGACCAGATCGCGGCTGTAAAGGCCCAAAAAACAAGAAGACAATTGCAAGAACGACCAAAAGAATGAGACGAAAACAGTGAAATTGTATTGAATGCTGAGGAGATGAAATCAGATCGCGCTGAAGTACCAGATTGTGCCGGAGTACCAGATCGCGCCAAAGTATTAGACTGTGCCGAAATACCGGATTGCGCCGGAATTTCAGATCGCGTCGAAGTACCAGATCGCGTTAAATTACCAGATCGCGGTGGAGTACCAGATCGCGCCGGAGTACCAGATCGCGCCGAAGTACTAGATCGCGCTGAAGTATCAGATCGCGTCGAAGTATCAGATCGCGCCGGAGTACCAGATCGCGCTGGAATGCCAGATCCCTCCGAGGTCGCAGATTGAGCAGAAGTACCGGAAGCGCTGCGGGGACGTTTACAGGGGACGTCCAGAGTCGGTGAAGATGACGCACGTTTGCGATTGGGTGACGAGGGATTGGAAAGCGCGAGAAGGCTAGTCGGAGAAGGAAGTAAGCCCGTAGCCAATTCTGCCAGATGCGAACGAAGTAAATCTCGATCCTGGATGGCCAGATCGCGCTCTGCCTCTCGATCTGCAACTTCGGTACGAAGTCGATCCAAAGCTGCGTCGTTCCGAATACTCGTACTCAGGAGGCGATCATGATCAAGCTCGAGCGCGCTCAGTGTCTCTTGCAGTTGTTTCGCGGCTTGCTGGGCCTGAGAACGAGCTTTCTTGTACTTGGATGCCTTGCTTTTCATGCGTCGAAAGTCAGCGGCCAAAGCACTGTCTGCTGTATTACGCTGTGCGAGGATGGAGTCCAGTTGCTGTTGGAGGGACGCGATCTGCTGCCGGAATTTTCCTTCCAGAGTTCGCTGAAGATTGGCCGCCTCACGGCGGAATTTATCCTGCAGGCGATATTTCTCTGCATTGGCTCGAAACAAGGCATTCTTCAGATCGGCGATCTCCTGAGACTGATCCGTTAGCTGGTTCAGTTCTTCGTCGAGACCTTCAGCCATGTGGAGAGCGGCATCAAGTTGTTGACGCAACTCTTCATCTCGACGCAAGACGAATGTGCACAGTCGAGGCACCAACTCGTGATACGAGTTGAGTTCCGTCTCCAGCTGATTTCCACGAAATTCCTGCTCCTGCAAGGCATTTTCCATGGAGTGATAGCTTTCCACGATGGTATCCTGGGCTTCCAGGCGGTCATACAATGAAGAAACCAACGAGATCGCGTTTTGACGATCCGTAACGGGAGGAAGGATTATCCGGGTAGACGGGAGCAGGATACGCGATCCGGCAGAAGAATTCATCGTTGGATCGCGCGTGACGAGCACACCAGTTTGGGGGTGGCGATCGTTTTCGGGTGTAGATCTGGCCATAAGGGACGAAGTGACGCGAAGAAGTGAAGCGAGACAGTGCACAATTAGGCCAGCACTGTATGTGGGCTAACGGTGCAGGGGGACGAATGTGGCGAAGTGAAGGAGTGAAGTTCGCAAAGTGTGATCGCATATTTTCGGTTAAGTCCGAAATGGCCAATATTAATGAGTCGCGATCTCGTGGCCAATATTGATGAGTCGCGATCTCGCAGAAAGGTTTCAAGACGATGTCAAATAGGATGGAAAACAGTGAATGGTGTAGTTTGCACTTCTATGTGGGGTCAAATATGGCCTAGAAACTACGCTATTGCGATCTCCAGTATTTCCGATGGCGATCCGCGTGAACGCGGTCGCTAAGGAGGAAGATGGGTACATCCAAGCATGTGGAGGACGGTCTGGTGTGGATCACGTCGCTATGGAGGACTGGAATGGTGGATATGACATGTCACATAGATGAACTATCTCACATGACCCTGAGAAACGGTGAAGAGGACAAGTCGTGATCCGGCGGATCGCGATCCGATGCTAATTATTAGTATCGCGATCCGATATTAACTATTAGTACCGCGATCCGATGCTAATTATTTAGTACTGCGATCCGATATTAATTATTTAGTATCGCGATCCGATATTAATTATTAGTATCGCGATCCGATATTAATTATTTAGTATCGCGATCCGATATTAATTATTTAGTACCGCGATCCGATATTAATTATTAGTACCGCGATCCGGTACTAATTATTAGTATCGCGATCCGATATTAATTATTAGTATCGCGATCCGATATTAATTATTTAGTACCGCGATCTGGTACTAATTATTTAGTACCGCGATCTGGTACTAAAATGGTATTATATCCGAGTGAGGTAGCGATCCAGATCGCGGCGATATTGGAGTGGACCACATTACAAGATCTGATTTTTCCGAAAGGGCGATACGTGGCAACAGATCCTGAGCTACAGATAGTCAAGATCATAGGTTTTGGTATTTGATTGGTTAACATTAACAGAGTTCAATTTGCTTCTAAATACACGTGTCGACTTCTCTTCCGGGCTGGATTCTTTGGCCTCCCGACGTCTCAAGGAAGTCTACATACTACGCAAGTGATATCCCTGGATTGTTTGGCCAGGGATTGCAAGAATTCTCAACAAAACAACTCAAGCTGCGATTGGACGCAGAGGACTAAGAAGTCCAGATACAAGATCGCGAGACGGCTCAAGTGGTCAGAAGGCAAGCGGATCAAGTATCTACATTTTGGACAAGGCGATCTCAAGGGAGATCAGGGCGACTCAAATAGAGCACCCCAAGAACAACTGCGATCGTGTGAGGAATTCCACGCGATCGCCCCCCCACCTATCCCTAACACAATCAAGTTCAACATCGACTCAAGTCTACCGAGAAGAGAGCAACCCGCCCTACCGACGGGTACACAAGGTGAGGAAGGCTATACACACGAAATCGGGGTACCCCCTCCGTTAGTCGATCGTCCGGGCGCCAGTGGAGAGTTGGGATCGCATCAGCAATTTTGCGAATCCCTCTCCACCACATTTCTCTGGCCGGGGCAGTAAACTAGCAGCCCTTCTTCACTTATCTCGTAGTCTCCCGACATTTTGCTGCAGGTTCTGGCCGATTCCACCGACAGTTCATTCCAGTCTCCATTCAAATATGCCTTCACCTCGCGTACCCAGCTCTACTCTTCTTGCGCATCTCGGATCCTGTCCATCCGGAGTTGTTGTACCACATCTTCTTGCATGACCTCTCCCGATATTTTGACGGGGAACCGTGACCTCGTCACTGCGAATACCTTGACCGACTGACCCCGGTCTCTAGGGACCAACACCTCTGGCAGCCGATTGATTGCTTCTAGACCTGGCCACTCTCCTCTCGGTATCGATTCGACCCCTTGCTGATGATATAAAGCCGCACTGGCCAACTGGTCTGCGCTCTGATTCCAGTCTCGTTTCACATGTAAGACTGCGTGGGTGGGCCACGACTGGAGCTTACTTAACGCCTTGGCCCGCAACGGGGATAAACCTGACGCTTTGCATTCAATATCTCCACGCATCTGTCTTATAACCAGATTGGAGTCTCCACAGATAATCAAACGCCGTCGTTCCATTGGCTCCAACAGGTTAAAGCCCAGTAACATGCCCTCATATTCAGCTTCATTCACCGTAGACTTGTCGAGATATTTTGATGCAGCTTCGACTATAGCCCATGCAGGAAGTCTCCATACAATAGCGCTGCAGGCGCCTCCTCCTTGCTTCACCCGGGCCGAACCATCGAAACTCATCACATACAGTTCTTCGTTTGGTTCCACTGTGGGCGTAGTTAGGTCGACCACTTGCCTGGATTGCTTTTTGGGAGCAATTGACGACAGAATTGAGTCTACATTTTCTCTAGGCGTAATACTGGCAGCTAACGCCCCCAGTACCTGGTCTTCGCCTTTCTTGCATTTCACAATCTCCAAAGTCCACTGGGACAACAGAGCGGTCCAGTTTTCTAATCGACCTTGCAATCCCGAAGACTTCACTAGCCAGGCTACTGTAGAATGTCTCGTCAGGAACTTGAGGGGTCGGGTGACCAACATCGTGAAGCAAATCTCCAATATTCGTAACAACGCCAGCACTTACTTTTCCACTGTGCTATAATTCAACTCGTTTTACTTGAGGGTTCGGCTCGTAAACATTACTGGCATGTACAGGCCGTCGTAATTTTGCACCAACGACGCCGAGATAGCCCAATCACTTGCGTAGACAATGATGACCGCCTCTCTAGCCGGGTCGACATGTCGTAGGATGGGCACCGTAGCAATCTTGTTCTTGAGCATGGCAAACGCTACTTGTACCTTCGACCATTTTTCTTCGTCGTCTTCCTGGGCCGCCACTTCCTCGTTAGCCTTCAATTTGCACCTCCAAGCGTGAAAATCCACCTCTCTCAGTTCATAAAGGATTGACGCGTATACGGCATAATCTTCGATGTACCTGCTGTAGTAATTTAGGCTTTCTAGAAAGGACTGCATAGCCTTCAGCGTTGTCGGTAGAGGTAGGTCGACCAAAGACTGAAGATCTTTTGGGTGGGCCTCTAGTCCCCCTTTGGAAACTCGATGTCCAAGATACTCGACCTTCCGATATCCCCACGTACTCTTGACGGCACTGACCGACAAATTCCAATAGTCGCACACGTCTAGCAGTCGCTCCACTTTCTGGCATAATAAGTCCCACGATTCGTCAGGAACAAGTATATCGTCAATGTATGATTGTCGACCCAATATCGAGGGACCCGAATTTGTATCTGGTTCCCCTGTTGCGAACAAATCCTCTGTTTCTTCTGTGGCAGCTCCTGGCGAAATCCGTAAGAATCCATATAACGCATTGTCCAACAACCTTTGATATATCTGAGGCGCATTCTTAAGCTCAAAAGGCATCCGAAGCCATTCAAATAATCCCAGTGGAGTAACGAAAGCTGAGATTAATCTCGCCCTTTCGGTCATACTGACGACCCAAAAACCACTCGCCATGTCAAGAGAACAGTACCACAAAGCTCCGTCCAGGTCCTCCATTAGTTCGTTAATCAACGGCATCGGGTATACCATGAGCTGGGTAAGATCATTCACCAACCGATAGTCGATACACAATCGAATATCGACCCCATTCTTCTTCACGATAATTACAATTGGGCTGGCCCATGGCGAGGTGGAAAGCTGAATGATCTTTGCCGATAACATTCCCTTGATCAGTTCGGCCAACTTCTCCCTGAATTGAGAGGCTACCTTCCATACGCGTTGCGCGATCGGCCTTGCGTTCCCTACATCGATATCGCATATCGCTCCTCGGGCGGCCGGGGGTAAGGCGTTATCTTTGCCCATCAGCAGATGTCGTTTCTTCCATATTATTTGTCGCAACCGGTCCACCTCTTCGGGAGTGTTCTCATCTGGATCAGGAATCTGTATATCTTCTAACTCAATACCTTCGGATGAGGGGTCCACTTCCGGTATGACCGCCCATCCTTGTCTTATGTCCTCGGCCCAAAGTTCCCCACTTTCAAAAAACACACCTGGTCATCTGCCTGTAACAAGGCTACCAGTTTGGCTTCCTTCTCATTGGTGGTGATCACTGATGTAGGTCTTCTTTAGCTACACTCCGCTCCTGGGCGACCCCCTACGTGTCAACTTGTGGAAGAACAACTGGCTCTTCTAGTACGAGGGACTTGTACCATCTCTGCACTTTAAGGAAGCCTTGTACCTTCTATCACCTGGGTCCACCAGTCACCTGGGTCCACCGGTCACCTGGGGTCAACCTAACCTGCCCTAGCAGCACGGTCCTTCGGGCTGTAGTGTAAGGCTACATGGTGCCTTCTCAGAACACGGAAATTAGACCAGTTCGGGGCCCTGGTCACTCCCTGTCACTCATTTAAGAGAGTTTCCGAGTTCTTTCACGCCAGTTATTATAAAAACTACGAAGGGCTTCCATTTCTCTGGCACTTCTTCACATATACTACTCAATTTGCGATCTACGTGGCACGACTCCGTCACTCAACAAAAACTTGCTCTAAGGTACCACCTGTTCCGGGAAGGGATATATTCTGGCCCCCCGTCGAAGACAGTTGTGTAGCGAAGTTCAAGTGCGAATAGAGATCCAGGATATATTTGGCCTGTGAGCTCATTCGAGTAGCAACACCCCCCACGACCCGCTATCGGAGGCGGTCTCCCTCACCTCACGGTCCGGGAGCAAGTAAAGTTCAGGTGGTTGATACCCCTGAAACAAGAAGGAAAAGGCCAGGGACGACAAGCTCCCTGAAGAATTTGGCTCTAAGCCCACTCTCGACAAGGTCGATCGAGTGGCCACCTACCGGCCCACAAAGTGAAGCATATCCACTCGAGGCCCCCAGGTTTACCTCCCTCGAGACAGACGTCTACATCACCACCAAGTCTTCCGAAGAGTGCAACCCACCAGCCGACGGGTACACAAGGTGAGAAGAAGGTCCATACGCTGCATCGGGGTACCCCCTCCGACATTCGGCAGTCCGGCACATTGAGTGATTTGGAATCTCATCATACAATTTCAAAAGCACACTCCACTACAGCACCTCTTGCCTAGGATGGCGAGTTGGTTAACATTCTTCTCTGAATTTAATTTTAAAGTTGAATATGAGCCAAATAAGTCGAATGTCTTGGCTGACGCGTTAACGCGCAGACCAGAATTCGAGGCAAGACACCAGGAAAGTGTGTCTCGTGCGAAAGCACAAGGTGAGTCGTAGCCATGAAGGCCTACCATGTGACGAGCTCAATAGCCTCTAATATAAAGTAGAGTTACAGCCAGTACGAACATTGTCGTCTGCTGTTTGATCATTTTGGTGGACGAAAGCTTACCCTTCTGCCGCACTTCAAAGCGAAATAAAATCTCTTTAGCTACAGTGATGGCTTGTTATGGCATCAACTGTCACCCTGTGATCCCTTGAGAATCTATGTCCCTCATGACACAGATCTCAAGCTGATGATACTTCACGAGTGCCATGATGCGCCATCTAGTGGGCATCTGGGCCGTGAAAAGACATTCTTACGAGTGTCAGAGGAATTTTGGTGGCCCCACCTATATCGGTGGGTGGCCAACTATATTCTCTCTTGTGAAGAGTGTCAGCGCATAAAGCCTGCACCTTCTAACAGTGCGCCACTGAAGCCACTGCCGATTCCAACGAATTGTTGGAAGTCGTTCAGTTTGGACTTCATCGTTTGGCTTACCGCCTGACCATAACGGCAGGACGTGGCTCGTCGTCTTTGTAGAAAGACTGAGCAAGATGGTGTATTTGGCACCATGTAGCACCAAGATCTCAGGAAAAGAGGCTGCCCTCTTGTTTATGTCTCATGTGTACCTATTACACGGGATGCCTGAGTCCATAGTATCGGATCGGAACCCACGTTTTACGTCAGGTTTTTGGTGTCATGTGTATGAGTTTCTGGGAAGCAAGCTCCATTATGTCAACAGCCGATCATCTTGAGACCGATGGCTAAGCAGAACGTGCCAATCGATTCGTGGCGGATGTGTTGCGTACTGTTGGGACATATGAAAGAATGGAGCAGGCAATTGTCATTCGTGGAGTTCGCTATTTATAACAGTGTTCACGCCAGTACGGGTGAAACAACGTTTCACATTAACGGACTGCGTCATCCTCGAACGCCAGTCTCGTTTGTACGCAGCCCGAGTCTTAGTAGGGGAGGGCCCCTCACTTCGCTCGGTACGAATGCAAAAAAGGGCCAAGGTTTCCCTAGTGACACTGCTAATTTAGCAGTGGTCACGACGCCTATAGGTGTCACAGAGAAGGCACGGCAAGAAATGCCAGTGCTCCTTGATGATGACACTATAGTGTTATCAACAGCGTCGATCCATGAACGACCTCTTGGAGGCGTCATAGGCGAGCTGGATGCTAAAAGCGTGAGCGAAGACCAGCATGGTCGCAAAAACAATGAACAGTTTAGTGTGAGGGACAAAGTGCTATTAAGTACTGCTACCCTACCTAAAAATGCAATTTATGTACTACCTGGTGGTACTACTAAGCCACTGTCTCGATTCATTGGGCCATTTACGGTGGTCGAGGAAATTAGAGACCTAAACCATAGGCTCAATCTCCCACCGTATATGAAGACGCACTACGTATTTCACGTGGGTCGTCTAAAACGGTATGTGGATCCACAAGAGATCACATATCCGCATCAGTCTAACGAAACCGATGATGACGTCAACTGTAAGTCGAGCGTCATTGCCGATCAGGCGACAAGGAAGGTGAACGACTTCCCGTATACGAGACCGACGACAGAGGAATCGATGATCGAAGAGGAATCCGCGTTGGACGCGGGTACCTCATCACCAGTCGCTCGTGTATGTCCAAATGGGCTTTCAGGCGGTCAACCCCTGACGGTCTCTCGCCCTCACATCGCGCAGATCCAAAGTCAGTCGCGAGACTTGACTCGAAAGATCCGCCACCTCTTTCGTCAGCGCAGCGATCTTAACCTGCGACTGAATGGCAGCAGGATAAGCAGATGCGAGTAGTTGGGCGTAATCGCCGCTCCTTTTGGGCGCCACCTGTGTTGGTGAATGCGGGTGGGAACATACGCTTCCTTTATTAAAAGTTGTTGGTTCACCACCATGTGAAGCAAAAGCTTCAGATCCTTGTCCAGTGGAAAGGATGCTCGAAGAATTCTGACTCTTAGAAACCAGGTTGACGCGTTGCGTGTCGACGTGCCTGGGCTGGTAAATGCTTATGAGCAAAAGCACCAGCTAAACTTGCTCTGCTAGGTCCTGATGAACTAGTAGGGGCAGCGTGACAAGGAGGAGCTGGGGGTATATTTACCACCCCAGATTTTACTTGCACGCGTCATAATGAATCCGATTCGCTGCAACCGCTGTTTCACTGCATCTACATGCGGTGTTTCACGGGTGCAGGAGCTCTGCTTCGTATTTGTCGGTTGTGTCGTTCGAACGAAGTACGACGGAGATAGGGAAAGCACGACCAAGTGCTTTGCACTGTCTTTTATATGATAGAAAGACGCTAAAAAGTTATCAGCGTTAATAGTCGCACGCCTAAAAAGCGTCGAACTATTTACACGCCAGCGTGACCACTCGGATGGCGACGGCATTGCTGGCAAACCGCCACTCACGTAGCCGCCCTCGCGACTGCGTGCTAGTGAGGCCGACTCTGAAGTCGAAGGGGCTATTTGCTCACCCTCTCCTGATTCTGACTCTCCATTATGCTATGTCAAGACATCAGATGTAGGGTTAATAGAGGCGGAAAATTTAGAATCGCCGACCTGCTGTTGATTCGCGGCTGTTTCTTTCGAAGCAGCGCGCTCAGTTGTGGTCGCTGCGCTCGTTGACGCAGACGACGAGGCATGGCCCTCGCTGTCAGAAAGCATAGAAGCTTCCTGAAGGTTGAGTGTCTTTAATGATAAGGACAAATGTCCCATCAGAGCACTGTACTTTGGGGTGATGAAAATGGCGTGCTCTTATTGTAGTCAACAATGAGAGACAAGTCTTCACCCGCACCTAGTGGGATGGACTAGTACTCTTCTGGCAAGCTGACATTAGATGTCGGCATTGCCACAGAGACACTTCGCGACGGCTGAGACTTATCGCGGCGCGTGTGCTTGGTGTTGGTCTGCATGGTCGCCTTTGCAGGTGACCCAACAGCCTTTCCACGTTTTGGCGGCATCGTCAATTTATTCGATGTTTTACAAAATGTAAAAAATCGTCTTAGAGAGGGGGGGGGGGGGTAGTGTAACGGGCTAAAAGTTACACGAATCGTTAAGTATCGAATACTGAACGGGCAGCCCTATAAGGGTACGAGTTACCTTAGGCCTCCCACTTGAGTGCGGCATATCAATGTGACCCACCCTCGTCCATGGGTGGATTCACATTCAACGAGGATAACGCCAGTTGGAACTGGGCGTCATGGTGACGCTTCAAACAGACGTTATCAGCGGGCTTAAGTATATTTTAAGCTCGCACGTGAAGAGACGCTTCTAAAGAGACGCGTATCCAATTTTTGCATAATTATCCAATCAGTAGTTAAACTTATATTTAGTTAGAATTTATTAAATATAAGTCAGTCTTGAATTTACTAACTATCGCCCACTGCGCACGAGAAGCTTGATAAGCTTCTGCGTGACGTAGGTAAGGAACCTCTTTGTTGTTCGTTGTGCGGACTGCTCTAAGCGGCCGGAAACAGTTTGGTTCGGCGCTTCAAGCGACCGACTAACGCAACCACTACCGCACGCGGAGGTAAGACGGTTTAACTGCAACCTCGCGCTGCTTGAAGGAGTGCTATCGTAGGACGTGGCATGTATTAGAGCTGCACAGCTCTTTATCCAGAGGAAGACTTTCGGCTGGAAGCCTCTTAGTTCTAGAGAACTAAATAAATTTAAGGCTAAAAGCCACTGAGTTCTAAGGAACTAATTAAACGACTGAAATTCACCCCGTTCTAAGGAACTAGGAAACAGACTTTAGTCAGTCAAGCAAGAAGCTTAAGGTTCAGAGAACCAACGCACAGAGTGCAAGAACAAGCAGAAGCTTAGAGGTTCAGAGAACCAACGCACGAAGTGCACAAGAGAACAAGTCAGAACGACTTGCGATCTTAAACTCAAAAGGAGAACTGATTTTATTTATGCTTTAAGGTTTTATGAATAGTCCTACTCTAAGTACACTACACTAGATTAATTACTATAATAGTAATTATTATATGCAGACTTTGATATTGGACGACGTATCGTCTAAACATCTGTGTATGATGTACTTAATACAGCGTTAGTGATTATCGAATCCCAATCGATAAGATACGGTATTACCGAATACCGTATCTTAACGCTCATACTTAATACCTCTCTAAAGAGAAGTATAATAGTGCATTATATGCAATAAAGGAAAACTTCAACCGTAAACTTTCGGAATGATGTTCCAACCGTCGTGTAATCCCGTTACACTCTTGTGAAGAAGCGAAGGATGTATTGGGCTACATTACACACATAGTATTAACACAAATAAACAATTACATATGTAGGCAGGTGCTGGGCCCGAATAGCGGGCACAGCGTGGTAATTTGTTATTGGTTTATTATTGGGCCTAAAAGTCCCAATATGGACCAATGATAAATCAACCTGATTTTGTGTGGTTCCCGAAAGGCGGGAACACTGTCGTATTTATTACGACTAAAATCTTCGTAATTAGTACGAATTAAAACCAAAATAAAAACCAGAGTTAAATTTACTTAATACCTAATACTTGGGCTTGAGTCTTTCTCAAGCGCGCGTGTAAGCTAGTGACGGTACGTTCTAGCCCCGTTACACCTGGTAGCACTTTGTAGTCCTTCCTATGCCCGAGTTTGGGATGAGCGAATCGTCGTACTTTGACGCTCCAGATTTATTTCTGGAGCACGCGACCTTCCCCCATCTTACTGGTGTTGAGTGGGATGCCCTTAATCGCCTCGCGGCGATATCGGGAGAGGCATTCGTCGCGTCGCTGATGAGATCAGCGACCCCTGACGCGCAACGTCTCACCATACATGAGTATATGGCACGCGAGCTCGCCACGTCTCGCCATACATGAGTTTATGGCACGCGAGCTCGCCGAATCCAACCGGCGAGGCTTAACTCCGTCGCCCTTCACGTAATGAGGCCGTGAAGATGGAAACCTCCTCCTACTCTGGAGAAGGTAAGGACCGGTTGTAACTGAATCGGTGGTTCCGAGAAGTTTATATCGCCATCGCCTCGAGACTTCTTGAGCACCCCAGGCGAAGGTCAACTTTCTTTCCCGCCTCACCGGGAAGGCCAAGGAGTGGGCCCTTGGTAAGCTCGTTGTGGACGAGCACGCATTCCCCACCTTTGATACCATCCAGGACGATCTTCGTCTTGCCTTCGAGCCACCACAAGAGGAGAAACTGGTGCGATCAAGATTCCTGTCGATGCGACAGGGTAAAATGGCGATGCGCGACTACGTACAGATGGCTAGGCATCCCTCTGGCGTCGTGTATTATCACGCACCCCATGGACATGTACACGCAGGTGAATGTCTTTGTGGATGGTATGCGTGAGGGGCAGACCCGCTTATCGCTGGAGCGCAACGAGCCTGCCACATTGGAGGAGGCATTTGTCATCGCACTCCGTGAAGACTTTAGGGTCACAAAGGCATATGCTAAACCCTCGGTCGTCAGCGTCCCCGGCCTTCTGGTCCAGAACCTATGGAGATCGACGTTATTGAGTCGTCGGGTGACCGGCGACGTGTCTTTCATCATAAAGGTGACGCTCGCACCGGGCGTCAAATATTTTGCTTTCGTTGTCGCAAGCCAGGACATCGCGCGGCAGAGTGCCGTGCGCCAGCGCCCTATCGGTGCAAGTAGTGGACGGCCATCATGAGGGTGCTGTACCGGCCGCACGTCCAAAAAACGGTCGGGACCAGTAGGTGCAGGGCGCCCTACTGGTTGGAACGGAGGTCCGGGTTCCCCGTCACCACTACGAGTGGTGATTCACGTCTGATTATTGTCAGTTTACATGTCGCCGGCGTCCGGCGACCTCTGCGAGCACTCCTGGACTCAGGAGCAACACATAATTTTTTTCGTGAATCTTGTTTCTCGATGCTGCCTCCCAGCATTCAGGTCCGTGAGGGACCTGGCCAAGTCGTCGTCAAGTTGGCTGACGGGAAACCACACCGCGTATCGCGGCGCGAAGTGTCGTTGCCGTATACGTTTGATGGCTTTCGCAGTAATGATGATTTCTTGGTGATCGTGATGAATTATGCATTCGATTGCATATCGGGCATGCCATGGTTGGTACGTTATAAGCCCCAGATCGACTGGTTAGCCAGATCAGTGAGACGTCGACGCAAGTTCGATGTCAGTGAAGTGTTTACCCATCTCTTGGTATCTCCAAGTGACTGGCCGAACGTCACAGTCGTGGATCGTGATTCCACGACGTTGGCGGTGCACAGAGCGAGTGATGGCCCTCTCTGCACTGCTTGTGCTGTTCTTCGAGACACAAGTGACAGTGACTCCTCGCTACAGAGCGAAGAAGACGACGAGGACGACGCGGTCGAACAGGGGTTCCCGCGCGTCATTAACGCGGTTGGACAGGGGTTCCCGCACGTGAATGCAGTGTTGAACCGGGGTTCCCATCTGCACCTATTGTGGTCGAGCAGGGGCTCCCACAAGGGCATTGTGGCGACGAGCAAGAGCTCGCCAGCGAGTGTGACGTGGACGGACAGGAGTCCCCACGCGAGAGCATGATGGTCGAACCGGGGTTCCCATCATCACCCACTGTGGTCGAACCGAGGTTCCCACATGGGCATATTGTGGTCGAGCAGGGGCTCCCACACGAGTACAACGTGGACGGACAGGAGTCCCCACACGAGAGCATGATGGTCGAACCGGGGTTTCCATCATCACTCACTGTGGTCGAACCGAGGTTCCCACATGGGCATACTGTGGTTGAGCAGGGACTCCCACACGGGTTTACGGCGGCCGAGCAGGAGCTCCCGCATCAAGTGTCGACGGTCGAGTTTGGGGTACTCCCGTCCAGTGTTTCCGGCATCTTGGATGACGACATCCAGTGCCTAGAGGGGAGTGATGGTTTATCACCTGACTGCGGTTCGCCAGCGTCGAGTAGTGACTCGAAGCACGATGGGGACAACAGCACCGAGAATATAGCGTTGGAATGTGTCCACGCTATCGTGTACGTGGAAGGGAGTCCACAAAGGCGCCAATATATCGAGGTCGAGAGTCCTCCTCGTAATGCGTCTTCCATTACAAGTCTTCCAGGGCTTTCCTGGAAGCATTTCCTACGTGACCTTAAGGGAGGCACTGTGGAACAAGTGTGTCTAATCACCAACGAGGTGGTTACCGTGGCAAACGAGGAGCATATGGCGCGTCCTCAAAGCGCTGAGCCGAAGTCTGCGCGTGAAGAAAGGTTTGCATCACAGTCATGGGAGGCCCTGCGAGAGTCTGGTAACCCCGTCTACGACATTGCTCGTGAGTATGCAGACGTGTTCCCGGACAAGATCCCGGCTGAACTTCCTACGGACCGCGGTGTTCGGCACGAGATTGATCTCGTGCCAGGGTCGAAGTATTGTGTGACACGGCAGTGGCCGTTGCCTCGATATCAAGTCGAAGCTATTGACGCATTCTTTGAAGGCCGCCGCAAAGCGGGTCATGTGCGGGAGAGTATCTCACCACATTCGAGTCCAACCTTCTGCGTGAAGAAGGCTACGGGAGGCTGGCGGATAGGGCATGCGTTCAATCAGTTGAATGATGCCACTATTTCTGCGCAAACGCCAATTCCCAGGAAGGACATGGTGCTGAATTCCATGTCAGGAAGTGTCATCTTCAGTGCCATCGACTTGACCGATGGCTTTTACCAGATTTTGACGCGCCCGAGCGATATCCCAGTCACCGCGGTGAGCACCCTGAGTGGCATGTTATAGGGGGATGGCTGACTATGCCACAAGGGTTGAAGAACGCTCCGGCCACTTTCAATCGCATGGTGTCTCAAGTGTTGAGACCTCTTCGGAACTTTGCCCCAAGTTATTTTGACGATATCTTCGTCCATAGTCGCGCCGAGGGCAACCTCAACGATTTCCAAGTTCACCTTCAACACCTGAAGCAAGTGTTTCAAGTTATGCGGGACAACAAGTTGTACGCGAATCTCAAGAAGTGTGTCTTTTGTGCACCGGAGATTCCGGTGTTAGGTTTCTATGTGAGTAAATCGGGAGTTCGAGCTGATCCAGAGAAGGTGTCGTCCATCTGTTCTTGGTCCACGCCCAAGAACCCTACGGAGTTGCGCCAGTGGCTCGGCTTGGCTAATTATTTGCACAAGTATACGAAGGATATGCTGGTTCTATCCAGCCTTTGTCGTCACTCTTGAAGAAAGACGCCACGTGGTTGTGGCGTCCCGAGCACCAAGCAGCCTTCGAAGCAGTGAAGAAGAGCCTGGCTTCAGCGCCAGTCCTGGTCCTACCAGACGATTCCAAGCCATTCCACGTGGTTTGCGACGCCAGCGATTTTGCAATCGGTTGTGCCCTCATGCAATTTGATGATGAGGGCCGTGAACGAGTCGTGAGTTATCAGTCGCGACAGATGAAGCCAGCTGAGAAGAACTATCCGGTTCACGACAAGGATTGATTAGCGATGCGCTATGCACTCATCAAGTTTCGCGTGCATCTCCTTGGTGAAAGTACGTTTGCTTTGTACACCGATCATGCATCGCTGCGCACAGCGATGAAGAGCCCACACCTGTCCCAACGGATGGCACGATGGCTCTCATTCTTCTCTGAGTACAACTTCGTCGTGCATTACAAGCCAGGCAAGACCAATATTCTCGCTGACGCCTTGTCACGACGTCCCGACTACGATCCTCGGACTGCTCTGAGGCGCCAGGCTACTGATGACGAGGACGATGATGACCGATGTGCAATGTGTGTATCGATGTACTTAACTCGGGTTACACCCGAGCCGTGTTTATTTGATGAGATCGTCGCAGCGTACAATGGTGACTCAGATTATGCAGACATTATCGAGTATCTGCGTGTTCCCAGTGATGCTGCACTGGGAGCATTATCCCGTACCAAGCGCGACCATATTCATCGATACAGTTTAGACGGCGATTTGCTTCTGTATAGCATCGACCAATTCGATGCCCCTCGCACGGTGATTGCCAACGACATAGATATGCGTGCAAGAATCATCCATGAGTACCGCGATGCCCCTGCTGGCGGCCATTTAGGCCGCGAAAAGACTTTCGCGGCTGTGTCTCGAGACTTCTTCTGGCCCCACATGTATAAGTGGGTACGCAACTGGATCCGAACGTGCGAAATATGCCAGCGTGTGAAGCCATCTCCATCGTCACAGGCTCCCTTGCGATCGTTGCCAATTGCAGCAGAGGCCTGGAGATCAGTTTCGATAACTTTATCTTCGGGCTTGCGCCCGATAGCCAAGCTCGAACGGGCATCTTGGTCTTTGTTGACAGATTCAGCAAGATGACACATCTCGTGCCTGTTCACGCTAAGGTCACCGCGGCAGAGACCGCGGCGCACTTCATCGACGCGGTGTTCCGTCATCATGGCCTTCCAGAAAACATTGTTTCGGACCGTGATCCGCGATTTACGTCCGCATTTTGGACATCACTTTTCGAGCTCCTCGGGACAAAACTGCTGATGTCGACGGCAGCCCATCCGGAAACGGATGGGCAGACCGAGCGCGTGAACCGAGTCCTCGAAGATGTTCTTCGGAGTTATGCTACGTCATTTACAAGTTGGAGTGCATTTTTACCACTCGCTGAGTTCGCACTCAACAACGCCGTACACGCGTCAACAGGGTTGACGCCATTTTTTGTGAATTCGGCTCGTCACCCTCGTGTTCCTACTGTCCTGGCCGTGGGGCGACCCACAACACCTAGTGGCTCCACTCTGGGGGGGGATAAAGGTGATAAACAAGGATCGAGTGCAGCTCACGGTATTTTGAGCGCGAATGCAGTAACACGATCCAAGGCAAAGACGGCTACTTTGACGCCATCAGATGTGGCGTCCCCATTAGCTCGATGGACTGCGCAGACATTGATTGACCCGTCTTCGGGTAAGCGTTCACCTACTGCCAACTACGCGCCGATTGAGTCGGCGCGACCAATCGATGACATGACTGTGTCGGAATTTATACTCCAACGTCAAGCCATCACCCGGTTTGTACGCGACGCACTACAAACTGCTGTAGACCAACAGAAGGAGAACGCTGACAAACATGGAAGAAAGAACATGAGCAAGTTTGAGAAAGGTGACCGTGTATTATTATCGACGGAAGGTTTAAGGGATTTAGCGGTCACTAACCTGGGCGCGAGTAAACTCACGCCACGCTTTATCGATCCATTCAAGGTTCTGAAGGCAATCGGCGACGCTTATACACTCGACGTCCCCTCTTCATTGCGACTCCACCCTACATTCTATGTCGGGCGGCTGAAGGAATATCGTCTGGCTACGCTTCACGGTTTGGTTCCGACGCCGGCTTCAGGGGTCCGTTAGTCGAACGGCCTTCCCGTCGCGCTCGACGCGCCGATGACATGGGTCGGGGTCTCGATCCCGTCTGAACCTGACCAAGAACCTGGCGCTCCAGAACCCTTATCCGTTCGAGCAGTTCACGTTTCGACTGTCGGTTCTCACTCGCAGTCTTCTCCGCCTGGGCAGCACGTTCACTGGTAGCCTCAGCCTCCAGCTGAGCATCGGCAGCTATGTTCACGGCCTAATCAATATCGTCCTGGGCAACCAGGACGCCAGCATTACCATCGCGAGGGCCCTCCTCCGCTTGTTGATACGGAGGGACAGGTCCGCTGGATTGTAGACCGCATTGTGGGTCACGAGGACCCTCCACAACCAGCACTGCAGCCGGTTCATGAGAAGCGCGCGGTTCCATCCGCGCGCAGGTACCGAGTACGTTGGCTTGGATTCCCTCCCGAGCAGGATACATGGGAACCACGTTCCTCGCTCCTTCGTGACGTTCCAGATGTGGTTCTGTCGTATGAAGCCACGAAGTCGGACTATTTCAAGGCGGGCGAGCACGCGAACGCTCTCGTGACAAACGAGAGCGGTAAGGAGATTCACGTCGTCGGGAACGGGAACGATGACGCTAACAAGAACGATGTCGCGAACGCAAACGATGTCGCGAACGAGAACGATGTCGCGAATGAGAACGACGCCGTGAACGAGAACGTCGCGGTGAATACATATCACGATTGCGAGGCGAGAATCGCGCAACTGGACGGGCAAGCGAACGTGTCGCTGCCCTGCGCTGATGATCCCGCGGAGATCGACTCCGCTGTCGCGAGTGGTGCTGCCAGCGAGGCGCACCACGAATAACTGCGCTTCTTCGTTCGCTCAGACTTCGCTCATACTTTGCAATCCAATTTCGTTCGCGATCACTGAGTGGACACTCAGCGATGTGTCGTCGCCATTCGTCATGAGTTGGGCGTGGAGTCGAGTCACAAGATTGGCATCCTTCATTGACATGAACGAAGCAGAGACGGTCCTCATTCCAAGCTTCCTCACACACTCTTTCGCGTAGCGCGCCGATGGAGTGATCGGCGCGAAGCTCCTCTCGATTGGTGAGCCATAACTGGAAGCTGCTACCATCCTCGAGCATCCGATTCCAATGTTGGATGAAGGCGCACCAAGAACGTTGTAGAGCTTCATGCTCGATTCCATCAAGACCTTTCCCGCGCAGTTTTTGAAATCGGCGGAAGTATTCCCGCATCATGTCCAGTGAGTCCGGAGCGTGAGCTCCGGACAAGTCGTACAGCGACCAAGGTATGAGCTGCCGCGCCATGATGCTGGTCGATGCACTCCCGCTGACGTATCCTTGGGCGTGCTGCTGGATTGGGTGTTGGGTCTCCGGACATTGCTTGTTCGTTTGTGGGCGAAGGGTTTTCGACATTTGAGCACTCACGGTTGGTGAGTGCTGTCATGAGAAGGGGGTGATGTAATGGGCTACATTACACATATAGCATTAACACAAATAAACAATTACATATGTAGGCAGGTTGGGCCCGAATAGCGGGCACAGTGTGGTAATTTATTATTGGGCCTAAAGTCCCCAATATGGACCAATGATAAATCAACCTGAAATTGTGTGGTTCCCGAAAGGCGGGAACACTGTCGTATTTATTACGACTAAAATCTTCGTAATTAGTACGAATTAAAACCAAAATAAAAATCAGAGTTAAATTTACTTAATACCTAATACTTGGGCTTGAGTCTTTCTCAAGCGCACGTGTAAGCTAGTGACGGTACGTTCTAGCCCCGTTACAAGAGGTGATCAACCCGGATGACCACTCGGAATCACTAGGTTTCTGGAGTTTTCCAGAGGGAGCAGGAAATATGTAACCTCTAGGTTTCGAATAATGGTGGAAGAATATATCCAGATCCAATTTTGAAATGCACAACAAGCTGATTCTGCGAGCGGACCAAGGAAGCGTATCGGATGACGATCGAGGGACTCGATCACGATAACTTGGAATCCAAAGATCGCGAGAGATTGTGGTATCGGGGAGATCCAAGAATTCCTCCGCTGTCATCAGTTGATAACAAGGAATCCAGAGGTTCGCTGTCGATACTAAGTCTATCCTCAGATTCACTGGAGGGTTCGCCAAATTAATCTGTCATCGACACTCGTGTCGGAGTTTTATGAGGAGACGTAACTGGACTAGGTGAGTCCACCACGATCGGTGAAGAAGGTGGAAATACTGGAGATCGATCCACAGTGCGTCGTCGAGAAGTCGATCGAGAAGAGAATAACGCAGCCAGCAGAGAGTCGTCCGTCTGATCGGAACCATACCCAAAAAGATCTTCTTCACTCGCATCTGTAGAAGATGAAGGAGAGTTTCGGGGAGGTTCTGGGGTTGGTGACCCAGAAAAATTGGGGGAATCTTGATCTGGGCGAATGCGATCTCGATCTCGAATTGTCTGGACCTGATCGTGTTGAAGCTATGGAATTTTCAAGGCTCGCGTTGTAGTAGGACGCGAGGAAAGAGTTCGCGCGTGCTTGGTCCTTGGAGATCCACAGGCAGTGGGTCGCCTCCCAAAGAGCTTGACTATGCTCTTCGTCAAACTGGATGTAGGCCGCTGCCAACTGGGCGAACCAGCCAACAGGTCGGAAGGAAATGGGTTGAATGGGAACACGAGCTTCTACCCAAGGTTCCGCCGCCAGCAATCTCTGGATCATCGGAGGGTTCAACAACGACTTCTTCCATTTTGGATGGCGGTCGAGGTTTCCGTCCGGAGGACCGAACCAACCCCAAGGTAGATCCAGCTGGTCGACCAAGACTTTTGGAGACATTGTTACAATGCACCAAGAATTGACCAGGTCGACCGGCCAAGGCGCCAGAGAAGGTCTTCAGCTGCATGTAACATGGGATGATGGCATCCTTGTGGAGCAAGCAAGAGTCGGTCAAAAGGGGCTAATTGTTGTACTCAACAGTGGGCGCGCTCTTTTCTTTCTCCGCAGACGACTCAGTCTCCGAGTCCGACGTCCCGAACATCGCCCGTTTCAGCGAGAGGACGGAAGCCGAGGTGGTCCTCAATGGGGGAGTGGACGTCGGCGGAAGACGTAAAGACTTTGCACTGGTGGGGTGCCGACCGGAAGAACGAGACTTGGACAGGGCCGCCCGAAGTGTCTCGCTGTCGTCGCTGAAGTCGTCGTCCGAAGACTCCAGCATGACAGGAGAGCGGTCACCAGAGACTTCCGAAGCGGTATCGCGGATGTGTCGGCTCTCGGAGACTTGGAAAATTTGGCAGGCACACGGGGTGACGGCCGCCTGGACCGTTTACCAAGATCTTTGGCCGGCCTCGAAGGTGAACAAACGGCCGGGGGCGAAGCTGCCGAAGGAGGAGCTGGTCCTGGAGGTGGCCCATTGGAGAAGTCGACGTGATCGAGATCTGCAGCAAGAAGCGAGTAACGGCTCCGAATGTGGTCGACCTTACATCGCAGGCGATCCACCAGTGTCGTCTCGCGCTGAAGAGCTTCGCGTAGTTGGACCACCAGTCGAGAATTGTCGCGTAACGTCTCTTCCAAACGCTCACAACGGGTGGCCAATAAGGTGGCCGAAGGGGGAACGACACTTAGCCGACCCTCGCACTCCTCTATGCGGCGAGATTGCGCGTCTACGAGAGCTTGCAGTTCCTGCAGATCTACACGCACGTCGACTGGCGCGGAAGACGGGTTGTCAACCATGGAGACCGACGTGGCAGAAGAATCTGCCGTCTTGGCAGGAGGCAAAGCGGTGAAGACGGGAGAGCTATCAACGACGACAGTTTCGGTAGAACTTAACGGTGAAGATACCGGCCCGGGAAGGTCGACCAAGGACGCCACTTCGAATGGAGGTTCAACCGAAGGCGCGACGACGATCGAGGTCGGCTCTTCAGACGGTGGGTCAGCGGACGGTGGGTCTGAACCAGGGGAAGACATTGCTGTAACGACACGAGTTAGAGATGGACGGTAAACAAAGGGCACAGTAAAGGACTCACGTGACGAAGGAATTGAAGACATGCGCGTGCTCAATCCGTTGTACGGCTGAGCAAGTGCAGGGGGCGGCTGTGGTGAAGTGCTTTTTTTGCGATGTGGGGACACCATAATCCAGTTATATTCGGAGTATAGACCGTGGGTCAGGAGGCCAGAGAGACAGGGGCCTCGAAGGGGCCTGACCGTTGGCGAACAACAATTTGCAGGACCCACAGAAGAAAACTCAGTATCGAGGTACCGGTTGACCGGTACCGATAGGAGTTGATCATGGCCCTTCATTGATCGACCTGGCCCCTCGTTGGTAGACCCGGGTCCCTCATCGGTCGACCTGGATCCCTCATTGGTCGATCCGGTCCCTCGACGGTAGACCTGGGTCCTTCATTGGTCGACCCGGTCTCTCGTTGATAGGCTGGATCCCTCGTTGGTCGACCCGGTCCCTCGCTGGTAGACCTAGGTCCCTCATTGGCCGACCTGGATCCCTCGTCAGTCGACCTCGGCCCCTCGGGGTTCAGCCACTCCGTTCCAGTTGACAAAAGAATCAGACCAGTCGACGCAAGGAATCAGAGATTCAGTCAAGGATAAAGGAAAGGGGTTAAAAGGATAGGACTATATTAAATACTACTCAATTTTCGATCTACTTGGCAAGTCTTCGTCGCGCTGTAAAGGAGCTCAAATCTGGCCACACGCCTGTTCCGGGGAAGGGATATATTTGCCCCTCCCCAGTTGAAGACAGGCGTGTGGTTAGACTCAAGTGCGAGCTGAACCCCACGTGGAACGACTCCGTCACCCAAGATGAACTTGTTCTAAGTTACTAACTGTGCCGGGAAGGGATATATTTTGGCCCCCCGTCGAAGACAGTTGTGTAGCAAAGTTCAAGTGCGAATAGAGCTCCAGGATATATTTGGCCTGTGAGCTCGCTTGAGTAGCAACACCCCCAAGACCCGCTATCGGAGGCGGCCTCCCTCACCTCACGTTCCGGGAGCAAAGTAAAGGTCAGGTGGTTGATACCACTAAAACACGAAGGACTAGGCCAGGGACGACAAGCGCCCCTGAAGAATTTGGCTCTAAGCTCACTCTCGACAAGGTCGATCGAGTGGCCACCTACCGGCTCACCGAGTTAAGCATATCCAATCGAGGCCCCCCAGGTCTACCTCCTTCACTTGAGGCCCCCAGGTTTACCTCCTTCAAGGCAGACGCCTACATCCTCACCAAGTTTTCCGAATAGTGCAACCCGCCAGCCGACGGGTACACAAGGCGAGAGAAGGTCCATACGCGGCATCGAGGTACCCCCTCCGACAGTTGGTAGTCCGGCACAGTGAGTGGTTTTGGGTCTCATCATACAATTTTAAGAACCCACTCCACCACACGGTCCACTTGTTCCTTTGAAGTTTCGCCAGGGTCTGGCATCTGGATGTCTTCCATCGTGACTTCGTCCGTAGAAGAAGCGACATTAGGGACAATCGACCGCTTTTGTCAATATCTTCTGCGCATAGATCTCCACTCTCGTGTACACAGACCTATTCGTCGGATGTGTTTGTCCCGGCTCTATTATCTTGTTGGCTCATCCGCTATTGGACCTCCTCCATTCCGAGCTCGTCATCTCTTGCGGCTTCTTTGCCCAGGCTGACTGGTCCCGTCGACAGTGTCTTCTTCTACCTCCGAGTCAGGCGGTGATGACTCGGGGCCCCTCTAATGAACACCCCGCACTGTAGTAACCACTGAGGCTTGGGCCCCTGTTCGTAACAATATTTTTTCTGGTGTCTTATACTGGGTTTTTTCGACCATGGGTCTTGGTATCCTTCTGCTTGAAAAGGTTCGGAGTCTTCTTCGTCAGTTAGCTTAATAAGCAAGGCTCTTCCACTCAGAATACCTCCTGGAACCTACTGACACAAATCCTTGAGTTTGAGGAACCCGGTCCTTAGTCAGCCAAATACCCAGTTTAGTGTCTTCATGCAGAATTAAATTCTTGGCACTAAGTTGGTGACCCTTAAACACTGGCGTTGTCCATACCCATGTACCATTGTAATCACCCATCGGTCTCCACGGGTAATTCTTTTTTTACTGATCTGATACAAACCTCTTCAACGGAACCTCCACGTACTTAGTCACTGACAGATTCACATACTGGCCTAATTTCACTTCCGAATTATGTCCGCTATACAAGGTCTTGCAATCTACCAGCTGGATTCGCACTTCATCTGGTAAGCAAATAGTTCCATCTACCATATACAATCGTATTCCGGCTGGCACCATAAAATCCATCCCCAAAAGTGCATCCTGACCAATTAGGAAACCAACCCATACATCGAAAAAATATACCAGTACCCCTTTCAGCGTAATCTTCACCTTTGTCCGTCCTTCCGTGGTATATACCACTTCTCCAATACTCACACACTCTTGTCTCTCGCTCGTATCGATGTGGCAGCCAACCTTACGAGCAAAGGCGGTATCCAAAATAGATACCTCGGCACCAGAATCAAACAGTAGATTCGCACGAATATTGTTAACTTTCCCAGAGGCCTTGGATTGCTTAAAACACTTTCCTGGGGCATGGTGTTTCCAGTATCCTCTTGACTCTCCCGGCAATAACTCCAATGTCATCATAGTCTATCCTCGGGAATAATCATGAGGTATACATGCATTGGCCACATCAGCAACAGAATTAATGCAAAAGCCCGATGTATTTTTAATCAGTTCATCCATCTTACTGACCTTCTCCACGGGGTGCTTTTCCACAAATGCATAAATGTAGCAATCAGAACGCTCGGCTCGTACCCGATTCAAACCTGGCGAGCGTTCTAATTTAGCATCTTCTCGGCAGCCTCCAGCAGCTGCCCCGCATGCTTGGTCGGGTTGTACCATTGGCGAATCAAGTTGTAAAACGCTTCCATCGGGCACTTGTCGACGTCATGAACCTTGCCGAAACCGCGACACACAAACAGGCAGCGGTCGGCTGGGTGACCTTTCTTCCCACATCATTCGCAGATGAGTCGCTTTCAACAGTCCAGGTCCCCATGCTTATTGGATCCACACTGGGTACACTTCATCAGCGGGGCCTCTGAGCTCGGTCTGTGTCCGGGGCCTTCCGACGCGCATCGGCCCCGATCCGGATTCGGGTCCTGATGGTCTCGAGTTCCATTCACATCCTGAGTCCTACCAGTGTGGGCTTTGGCCACCACCGCATAAATTCGTCTCAGCCCTCCCCCCCCCTCGGATCCACTGGAGCTGGACACTTGCTCACCTTCACTTCCCGATGTAGCTCGGATGGCTTGGACAGGACGTCTTGGTTGGTTTTGGTATACTCTCGGTCAGGGGGGGGGGGGTCGGGGCCTTTTGACGAAACTTGCTGGAACCGAACAGGACCTTTCCGTGACGCGCCTTTGCTCGTTGGCGCGCTAGCAGAACTTCTTCCAGGTTATCTACATCCGAAATTCTGAGCATGGTAAGCTGGTCCGCCAGTTCGCGATAGTCCAAAGTCTCCACGTAATGTTCTACATGTTCACGTTTCACCTGAGGAGGGACAGTTTTAATTTTCAGCTTGGCCCTGAGCCCCGCCACATTCAAACGGTACAAGTATTCCAGTGGTGACTCGTCGGATCTCTTCCTTGCATGATAATACTGCCGGGCCACAGAAACACCTAGGCCGCAGAAGTGGGCTTGAAATTTTTGCAAAAGTAGCTTCCAGTCCCACGTACCGTCCGACCCAGTTGTCGGTACCAGTTCTAAGCCGGACTCGTGAGAAGGCCCCCAAAAATAAGACATTTCTCACTGTCTGGGGCCTGGTCTCGGATAAACGCAGTCTTCACTTGGAACTCCAGCTTCGGTCAGCCGTTGTCGCTTGATGAGTAGGTTGGGAGACTTGCTTCGAGGTCCCTTGTTTTTTAGCTTTCGTTGTCAAACTTGGAACCCCTGGACCATCATATTTATTATGGCCCATGTTGTCTTCTTCAACGAAGACATAAGGGGGAGGATTTTGTGTTTCTCGTCATATTCCACCCTGACCTCAATCGCAGAGCTCCTCCCCGGGCTCTGCAGGTCCTTCGATCCTTCTTCCTTCTTAATCACTGGCGATCCGGGTTCCAGTGTCTTGGTCGTCCCTTGGTCCATCTTGACCGTTGTCTTTTCTTCTTCGTGGGACTCACGGTGAAATCCCGCGTCTCCCGAAGATCCGAGCACGCGCACCATTGTGGTGGAGTGGATTCTCAAACAACGTGAGAGAACCACAAACACACACAGCGCCGGACTGCCGACTTACGGAGGGGCACCCCGATTCCGTGTCGTGTTGGACTTGGGTCTCACCTTGTGTACCCGTCGGCTTGGCTGGTCTTGCTCCTCGGTTGACGTAGAAGACTTAAAGACTTGGTCTTTGTCTAGAACTTGGACTTGGTGGTCCCCGAGTGGATATACTTCACTTGGGACCGGGTTTCTTGGGCTCAATCGACTTAGTCGAGAGCAATGCACCTGGTACTATGTACCCCTTTGGTGGCTGACTGTTCTTGGTCCTTGGAACCCTTTGTGTTCTTCCCCGTATGGAAACCGCTTCCTGTAGCGGGTCGTAGAGTCTTGACACATACTTGACACCTCAGGCCAACTATCCTGAGGTTCAACTTGCGTTGCTTGAGCCGTCACCTCACCTGACGTCGGGGGGGGGGGACTGTGGTGAAGTGCTTTCCTAATTTGTGAAGAACCCAGAGGCCAGTTGGATTGAAGGTACAAGAGGCCGAGGACTAGGTAGAAATGACCACGCGGACCAGAGAGAAGGGATCGGAGATAAAGAGAACCTTGGAGTGAAGCGACCGTTGGCTGAGAATGTGAAAGACAAACAAAAGAGAGGTCATTACCAGGGTACTGTTTAACCGGTACCGAAGGGATTCGACCATTTCCCCCTTACGATCCCTCATTGGTGGATCCGGTCGCTCATTGGTCAACCCGGTCCCTCATTGGTGGATTCGGTCCCTCATTGGTCAAGCCGGTCCCTCATTGGTAGACCTGGGTCCCTCGGCGATCGACCTCGGCCCCTCGGGGTTCAGCCACTCCGGTCCAGTTGACAAAAGATTTAGACCAGTCGACGCAAGGAATCAGAGATTCAGTCAAGGATAAAGGAAAGGGGTTAAAAGGATAGGACTATATTAAATACTACTCAATTTTCGATCTACTTGGCAAGTCTTCGTCGCGCTGTAAAGGAACTCAAATCTGGCCACACGCCTGTTCCGGGGAAGGGATATATTTGCCCCTCCCCAGTTGAAGACAGGCGTGTGGTTAGACTCAAGTGCGAGCTGACCCCACGTGGCACGACTCCGTCACCCCAAAAGAACTTGCTCTAAGTTACTAACTGTGCCGGGAAGGGATATATTTTGGCCCCCCGTCGAAGACAGTTGTGTAGCAAAGTTCAAGTGCGAATAGAGCTCCAGGATATATTTGGCCTGTGAGCTCGCTTGAGTAGCAACACCCCCAAGACCCGCTATCGGAGGCGGCCTCCCTCACCTCACGTTCCGGGAGCAAAGTAAAGGTCAGGTGGTTGATACCACTAAAACACGAAGGACTAGGCCAGGGACGACAAGCGCCCCTGAAGAATTTGGCTCTAAGCTCACTCTCGACAAGGTCGATCGAGTGGCCACCTACCGGCTCACCGAGTGAAGCATATCCAATCGAGGCCTCCCAGGTCTACCTCCTTCAAGGCAGACGCCTACATCCTCACCAAGTTTTCCGAAGTGTGCAACCCGCCAGCCGACGGGTACACAAGGCGAGAGAAGGTCCATACCGGCATCGAGGTACCCCCTCCGACAGTCGGCAGTCCCACAGTGAGTGGTGTAAGATCTCATCATACAATTTTAAGAACCCACTCCACCACACAAAAGGTATCCCGTCCGGAATAGTTGAGGCGACGGAGAAGCTTGGAGGGGGCGCTTAGACCTGCCACATGTAATGCAAATTCGAGTGTGTCTATTTATCTTATTCTCTGTATGTTTTTCTTGCCTAACCCCAACCCTTCGCTCTGGATGGTAGCACGTGTCAACTTGTAGAAGAACAACTGGCTCTTTTAGGACTTGGGACTTGTACCGGTTCTGCACTGTAGGGAAGACTTGTACCTTTTATCACCTGGTTCCTGGACACACCGGGTCTACCTTGGTTATCCTGGTCACCTGAGGTGCCAGGTCACCTTGGGTCATCCTGGTCACTTGGGTACCGGGTCACCTTGGATCACCTTAATGATCTGGGGCACCGAATCACATTGGGTCCTGCCTGGTCCACCTTGAATCATGATCCATCTTGAGTCCTGGTCCACCTTGGGAACCTGGACTACCCTCGAGGCACTGGACCTTTGGGCTCTTGTATTTGTGCCGGCTCTGCACTGTAGGGCAACTGTGGAGAAGTGCCAAGGAAATCAGAGCACAAAGAAAATAGGATAGCTATTGAGGTCAAGGTGGAATATGACGAGAAACCACAAAATCCTCCCCCTTACGTCTTCGTTGAAGAAGACAACATGGGCCATAGTAAATAGTATGGTCCAGGGGTCCCAAGTTTGACAGCGAAAGCTAAAAATAGTGGACCCCAAAACATGTCTCCCAAACTACTACTCAAGATCCAGTGGTAAGAAAAGAAAGCTTACCAAGTTGAAGGCACGAACAGGCGGGGACACGACGGACGAGTCGGCAAAGAGCCAAGGTGTGGCTAGTAGGGACTGGACGGAAGAGGACATGGAAGAAGCATATCACCAGAGTAAGTTGAAGACGTTTTTGCGAAAAGACCCGGTGATGAAGACGCTCAAGGTCAAGCTGCTAGACCAGGTCCATGGCCCGATAACGACCCTTTCCATCGCAACGACAGACCTGGAGGTCCTCAAGGCCCTGATGAACCTGATTCACGAAGCTGGAATGGCTTAAGGGAAATTTACTGTCGATACCCTCTTCGATTTCGGGTTTGAGATCGTAAAGAAGACCCTAGTGAACTTGCATGGTCATATCAAGGCGTTAGTGGGTGAGATTCCCCACAAGGAGGTACCCCGTCATGTGGGCACAGTAGCTGTTCCTGACCTAGGCCCTTCAGCGGGGTCCCACGATGAATCATCACCGAGGTCCCAGTACGAGTCGGCCACTTCGTCTATGGTCTCGGCCCTAATGGATACCGTGGATCGGATGCAGCTGGGGGTCATCCGGTGCAGCGTTGCTCGAAGCCCGAATTCGCGAAACAGGAAAGATGGATGCAGCGATACCGAGGGCCCAGCCACAAGTACGCGAAGATGTGAGAGGAGCCCGGTGCAAAGTGTAGCCAGGGTCGCTGGGCACAGAAAAAGATCAGAATGTAAAGCCTTAGGCAGGGTCCCCTGGTGCGCTCCAGTCATATTTCGAAAATGCGATGGCCAAGTTCCTGGAAGAGCAGGGACCCACCCGAAACGCATCGGACAGGGGACAGATCATGAGGGGCCGAGGTCCACTTTACCCTGGGCCCTTCAGAGAGCCGATCACCTGGGGTCACCACGTGAATTTCCGGATGTGGACATGGAATCAGCAGAGTCTTCTAATGGAGAGTACGATCCGGATGATTTGACGTTTCCGTCTGCCTCGGCACGAGCGACTGTGGCCACGGCTACAGCAGGGGGAGTCCCTACGGTTATTCTCCATATACGGGTGTCAGCCTCATCGGACTTAAACGAATTCAACAAGAGGGACCATGATGAGGACCGTGCCCGAAGCTGGAGTTCCAAAGTGAAGACTGCGTTTATCCGAGACCAGGCCCCAGACAGTGAGAAATGTCTTATTTTTGGGGGCCTTCTCACGAGTCCGGCTTAGAACTGGTACCGACAACTGGGTCGGACGGTACGTGGCGACTGGAAGCTACTTTTGCAAAAATTTCAAGCCCACTTCTGCGGCCTAGGTGTTTCTGTGGCCCGGCAGTATTATCATGCAAGGAAGAGATCCGACGAGTCACCACTGGAATACTTGTACCGTTTGAATGTGGCGGGGCTCAGGGCCAAGCTGAAAATTAAAACTGTCCCTCCTCAGGTGAAACGTGAACATGTAGAACATTACGTGGAGACTTTGGACTATCGCGAACTGGCGGACCAGCTTACCATGCTCAGAATTTCGGATGTAGATAACCTGGAAGAAGTTCTGCTAGCGCGCCAACGAGCGAAGGCGCGTCACGGAAAGGTCCTGTTCGGTTCCAGCAAGTTTCGTCAAAAGGCCCCGACCCCCCCCCCTGACCGAGAGTATACCAAAACCAACCAAGACGTCCTGTCCAAGCCATCCGAGCTACATCGGGAAGTGAAGGTGAGCAAGAGTCCAGCTCCAGTGGATCCGAGGGGGGGGGGAGGGCTGAGACGAATTTATGCGGTGGTGACCAAAGCCCACACTGGTAGGACTCGGGATGTGAGTGGAACTCGAGACCATCAGGACCCGAATCCGGATCGGGGCCGATGCGCGTCGGAAGGCCCCGGACACAGACCAAGCTCAGAGGCCCCGCTGATGAAGTGTACCCAGTGTGGATCCAATAAGCATGGGGACCTGGACTGTTGAAAGCGACTCATCTGCGAATGATGTGGGAAGAAAGGTCACCCAGCCGACCGCTGCCTGTTTGTGTGTCGCGGTTTCGGCAAGGTTCATGACGTCGACAAGTGCCCGATGGAAGCGTTTTACAACTTGATTCGCCAATGGTACAACCCGACCAAGCATGCGGGGCAGCTGCTGGAGGCTGCCGAGAAGATGCTAAATTAGAACGCTCGCCAGGTTTGAATCGGGTACGAGCCGAGCGTTCTGATTGCTACATTTATGCATTTGTGGAAAAGCACCCCGTGGAGAAGGTCAGTAAGATGGATGAACTGATTAAAAATACATCGGGCTTTTGCATTAATTCTGTTGCTGATGTGGCCAATGCATGTATACCTCATGATTATTCCCGAGGATAGACTATGATGACATTGGAGTTATTGCCGGGAGAGTCAAGAGGATACTGGAAACACCATGCCCCAGGAAAGTGTTTTAAGCAATCCAAGGCCTCTGGGAAAGTTAACAATATTCGTGCGAATCTACTGTTTGATTCTGGTGCCGAGGTATCTATTTTGGATACCGCCTTTGCTCGTAAGGTTGGCTGCCACATCGATACGAGCGAGAGACAAGAGTGTGTGAGTATTGGAGAAGTGGTATATACCACGGAAGGACGGACAAAGGTGAAGATTACGCTGAAAGGGGTACTGGTATATTTTTTCGATGTATGGGTTGGTTTCCTAATTGGTCAGGATGCACTTTTGGGGATGGATTTTATGGTGCCAGCCGGAATACGATTGTATATGGTAGATGGAACTATTTGCTTACCAGATGAAGTGCGAATCCAGCTGGTAGATTGCAAGACCTTGTATAGCGGACATAATTCGGAAGTGAAATTAGGCCAGTATGTGAATCTGTCAGTGACTAAGTACGTGGAGGTTCCGTTGAAGAGGTTTGTATCAGATCAGTAAAAAAAGAATTACCCGTGGAGACCGATGGGTGATTACAATGGTACATGGGTATGGACAACGCCAGTGTTTAAGGGTCACCAACTTAGTGCCAAGAATTTAATTCTGCATGAAGACACTAAACTGGGTATTTGGCTGACTAAGGACCGGGTTCCTCAAACTCAAGGATTTGTGTCAGTAGGTTCCAGGAGGTATTCTGAGTGGAAGAGCCTTGCTTATTAAGCTAACTGACGAAGAAGACTCCGAACCTTTTCAAGCAGAAGGATACCAAGACCCATGGTCGAAAAAACCCAGTATAAGACACCAGAAAAAATATTGTTACGAACAGGGGCCCAAGCCTCAGTGGTTACTACAGTGCGGGGTGTTCATTAGAGGGGCCCCGAGTCATCACCGCCTGACTCGGAGGTAGAAGAAGACACTGTCGACGGGACCAGTCAGCCTGGGCAAAGAAGCCGCAAGAGATGACGAGCTCGGAATGGAGGAGGTCCAATAGCGGATGAGCCAACAAGATAATAGAGCCGGGACAAACACATCCGACGAATAGGTCTGTGTACACGAGAGTGGAGATCTATGCGCAGAAGATATTGACAAAAGCGGTCGATTGTCCCTAATGTCGCTTCTTCTACGGACGAAGTCACGATGGAAGACATCCAGATGCCAGACCCTGGCGAAACTTCAAAGGAACAAGTGGACCGTCTCCGCCAGATCATTTGGCAGAAACGACATTTGCTTATGGTAAAAGACACCGTCAGACTGAGGAGCGGTGTGCGACATCGATGTGAGAAACGCAAGGTCTATCGCCCAACGTGTACGGAAAGTGGCCCCTCAGTTTAGGGAGAAGCTGTCGGACCTAATCAAGGGCCTATTATAGTCTAAGATTATCCAGCATTCTACGTGCCAATGGGTCATCCCTATAGTAATCATTGTCAATAAAGTTGGAGCGGTATAAGTCTGTAAATCGATTACCGGATGGTGAACGAGCTGACACGCCTCATGATGTACCCTATGCCTCTCGTTAACGAATTGTTGGAAGATTTGGGCAAAGCCCTATGGTATTGCTCGCTGCATATGGCCAGTGGTTTTAGGTAATTAGTATGACGGAAAGGGTTCGTTTAATATCGGCGCTTATAACTCCGTTTGGATTGTTTGAGTCGAGAAGAATGCCGTTTGAACTAAAGAATGCGCCGCAAATCTATAAGCGGCTTTTAGATAATGCTTTATATGGATTTCTTACGATTTACTCAAAGCCCAACTTGTAATGGGTCTACCTATTACATAAGTAGTTATAGGATTAATACATAATTACATAAGTAGGCATAGGGCAGTATCCGATTAGCGGATACTGCGCGTCAATTTATTATTGGTTTATTATTGGGGTGCCAGACCCAATAATTAGCCAATAATAAATTGACTTCCATATTGAGTGGTTCCCATGAGCTAGGGAACATATTCGCACTTACTGCGAATTGAAACTAAAACAAAAATAAAACAGAGTTATATTTACTAGTTAATTAAGAGCGCTTCCTCAACGCCCTTTTAGTGTAAGACGGTAACGGGTCCTTAGCCCGTTACACCTGGTAGCACTTCGTAGTCCTTCCAATGACCAGATTCGAGATGAACATGGGCGAGTCTTCGGTGGCTCCAGCGGTCTCTCTGGAGCATTCTGATTTTTCACATCTCACCTCGGTGGAGTGGCAGGCACTACATCGCCTCGCGGCGGTGTCTGGTGAAACTATTGTGACGTTGCTGCTGAGCACAGCAACGTCCGATGATCAACGTGCCGCCATCCAAGACTTTATGGTGCGCGAGCTCGCCGAAGCGAATCAGCGAGTATTGACTCCCTCGCGCACTTCGCACCATGACGCTATCAAGATGGAGACGTCAACGTACTCCGGTGATGGTCCGAATCGTCTCCCCCTCAATCGCTGGTTTCGCGAGGTGGATATTGCAATAGCGTCAAGATTAATTGACGCTCCGACGGCCAAGGTCAATTTCCTGTTGTCTCGTCTTGCTGGCAAAGCCAAGGAATGGGCTTTCGGAAAGCTCGTCGTAGATGAGTCGGCGTTTCCTACGCTGGACGATATCCAGCGTGACTTACGACTGGCTTTCGAGCCTCCTCAAGATGAATCTCGCTTGCGTGCAGATTTCTTTTCACTCCGACAGGGCAAGCTGTCGATGCGTGACTACGTGCAGAAGACACGTCATCTTGCTTCGTGCATTACCACGCAGCCAATTGACATGGCTTAACAAGTCCATGTCTTTATCTTTGGTATGCAAGAGGGCATGACGCGTTACTGCCTCACACGTGCTGAGCCAAAGTCCCTCGAGGAGGCATTTGCCCTCGCGCTTCGTGAGGATTACACTGTCGCGTCGTCGTACCTGCACGCAGCGTCACAACATTCCCGAACGTCTGGACCAGAGCCAATGGAAATTGATGCAATTGAGTCCTCTCGTGGTCGCGGCAAATCATTAAGCCGCGACATTCGCAACCCTAACACGATGAAGTGTTTTCGCTGTGGTAAAACAGGCCATCGTGCGGCTGTCTGTCGTGCACCTGCGCCGGTGACGATGAACACAGCTGTCTCACGAGGAGACGCTGTGTCGTCGGTGGTCCCGCCAAAAAACGAGCGGTTCCAGTAGGCGTGGAGCACCCTACTGGTAGAAATGGAGCCCCGAGTACTCAGGTGGCAGCTCGGGCTCCTAGCCCCAAAGTGATTCATACTCACTTCAATGCCACCACCATGCGCGATGATTCGAGACTGATTATTATCAGTCTCATCGTCGCTGGAGTGAAGCGACCACTTCGATCGTTGTTGGATTCTGGCGCTTCCAACAACTTCTTTCGTGCATCCTGCTTGTCCCTTCTCCCGTCGACTGTCACGGTTCGAGAAGGTCCAGGTCAAACTTGCCGATGGACAACCAAAACGTGTCCCGCGTAAAACAGTGGTTTTACCGTACACCTTCGACGGTTTCCAGAGCAACGACGAATTTTTGGTGTACGAGATGAACTATGCATTTGATTGCATACTTGGGATACCGTGGCTGTCAAGGTATCAGCCGAAGACAGATTGGCTATTCTCGGTCCGTCAAACGACGAAGCGGTTATGAAGTCAGTGAAGTGTTTACTCATTTGTTGGTCGCTTCATCCGATTGGCCTCACGTCAGGGTCGTGAACGAACTCGCCACGACTAGTAGTCAACACAGAGAGAGTGATGGCCCTCTGTGCGCAGTATGTTCCGTTACACTGACGGAGGCACAGAACGAAGCGGTCGAATAGCGGTTCCCGCATACACAGACATCGGTCGAACAGGGATTCCCGATGCACAACGAGGCAGTCGAACAGCGGTTCCCGCATACACAGACATCGGTCGAACAGGGGTTCCCGATTCACAGCGAGGCGGTTGAAAAGCGGTTCCTGCACACACGGACATCGGTCGAACAGGGGTTCCCAATTCTCAACGAGGCGGTCGAACAGCGTTTCCCGCACACACAGACATCGGTCGAACAGGGGTTCCCGATTCTCAACGAGGCGGTCGAGCAGGGGCTCCCGCATACAAGCACATCGGACGAGCAGAGGCTCCCGATCAATTTTGAGGCGGTCGAGCAGGGGCTCCCGCATACAAGCACATCGGACGAGCAGAGGCTCCCGATAAATATCGAGGCGGTCGAGCAGGGGCTCCCGCGTACAAGTACATCGGACGAGCAGAGGCTCCCGATCAATATCGAGGCGGTCGAGCAGAGGCTCCCGCAAACAAGTGAAGCGGTCGAAGACGAGCTCCCGCTTTTGATTGACGAGAATGGGCGGACTACGGATCCGCATGAGACCGACGTGGTGGAGACAGAGCTCCCACGTCTAGAGGGGGTACATCATCCTCTTGTGATAGCGACGTGCCAGTCTCGATCAGGGGCTCGAGACGCAAGAGAAAACGCAAGAAAGGAGCACGCCGATCACCGAGATGACGAAATTCACGTCAAGATGCTGATGCATTTGATTCCGTAGTGACGGAATCCGTATGCGCGCTTGAATATGTGGAGGGATCCCCACATCCTGGCCGCTACATTGAGGTATACAGTCCACCGTGCACTGCTGCAGATATCACATCTCTGTCAGACCTTACATGGAAAGACTTCCTTCATGACCTCAAGGCCGGCGACATCGAGCAAGTGTGCATTGTTTCAGCCACCGACGCAGCCAGTGAAGAAGTTCTGGAGGCTCGCCCGAAGAGCACCAAGCCTAAATCAGCGCGCGAAGAACGCTTCGCGGCACAGTCTTGGGATGCTCTTCGTGCTTCGGGCAACTCTGTATACGATATCGCCCGTGAGTACGCCGACATTTTCCCGGAGAAAATTCCAGCTAAGCTTCCGGTGGATCGTGGTGTGCGGCACGAGATAGATCTCGTGCCAGGATCGAAATATTGCGTGACACGGCAGTGGCCGTTACCGCGCGACCAAGTCTTCGCTATTGATGAATTTTTTCGAGGGTCGCCGCAAGGCTGGCCATGTCCTCGAGAGTATCTCGCCACATTCGAGTCCGACTTTCTGTGTGAAGAAAGCCACCGGCGGTTGGCGCATTGTGCACGCCTTCAACAAGCTGAATGACGCCACGATCCCGGCTCAAACGCCTATCTCTCGAAAAGACATGGTATTAAATACCATGTCCGGGAGCGAGATCTACAGCGCCATAGATCTGACAGACGGTTTCTATCAGATCCTCATAAGGGACAGTGACATACCGTTCACTGCGGTCAGCACCCCAAGCGGGATGCTTTGGGAGTGGCTAGTCATGCCACAAGGCCTTAAGAATTCTCCAGCTCGTTCAATCGGATGTTGACACAAGTACTTCGCCCACTTCGCGACTTTGCACCGAGCTACTTTAACGACATTTTCGTTCACAGCCGCGCTGAGCAAAAGCTCAGCGCTACGGAGGTACACCTTCGACACTTGAAGCAGGTGTTTCAAGTTATGCGCGAGAATAAATTGTATGCTAATTTGAAGAAATGTGTCTTCTGCGCTCCCGAGATTCCAGTACTCGGTTGCTACGTCAGCAAGGAAGGTGTCCGCGCTGATTCTGAGAAGATCTCATCGATCTGTTCCTGGCCAACGCCCAGGAACCAAACTGAATTACGTCAATGGCTCGGTCTGGCGAATTACTTGGATAAGTATAAGAAGAACTATGCTGAGCTAATTCAGCCATTATCGACTTTGCTCAAGAAAGACGCAGTATGGTTATGGACAGCAGAACATCAATCTGCCTTCGACTCCGTAAAGAAGAGCTTGTCCGAGGCACCGGTGCTGATGTTACCTGATGACTCTAAGCCATTCCACGTCGTGTGTGACGCGAGCAATTTCGCTATAGGATGTGCCCTCATGCAATTTATGACGAGGGTCGAGAGCGCGTTGTGAGTTTTCAATCACGACAGATGAAACCTGCCGAGAAAAATTATCCGGTACACGACAAGGAACTTTTGGCTATGCGTTACGCGCTAATCAAGTTTAGAGTATATTTGCTCGGTGAAAAGATGTTTTCTATCTACACAGATCACGCATCATTGCGTACCGCCGTCAAGAGTCCTCACTTGTCCCAGCGTATGGCACGGTGGTTGTCATTTTTCGCCGAGTATAATTTTGTGGTGCATTACAAGCCTGGCAAGAATGACATTCTCGCTGATGCGCTTTCTCGTCGTCCTGATTACGATCCTCGGCGTGATATGGGTCATCAAACGTATGTTGATGACGACGAAGATATCTGTGTGTGTTGTATTGAACTGGGACTTCATGCGGTGATTTCGACCCCCGTGCTTTCGATCCGAACTCAGATCGCTGAATCCTACGCGAATGATTCCTTCTATGCAGGAATCATCAACTATCTCAGGGACCCGAGCGAAAAATTACTCGCGAAGTTGACGAAACCAACACGCGACAACATCAAGCGTGACGCGCTTGACGGTCCGTTGCTGACGTACACGATGGACGTCTTTGATTCCCCGCGTGTCGTCATCCCTACTGATGACGACCTTCGAGCCCGATTGGTTCATGAATTTCACGACAGACCAGCTGGCGGACACCTGGGTCGCGAAAAGACGTTTGCAGCTATTTCTCGCGTATTTTTCTGGCCGCGAATGTATAAATACATTCAGAAATGGGTGCGCTCCTGTGAAACCTGTCAGCGTGTGAAGCCTGCGCCATCCTCACAAGCCCCATTGCGTCCGCTTCCGATTGCTACGGAAGCCTGGCGCTCGGTCAGCATGGATTTTATCTTTGGCCTTCCACCGGATGCACAAGCGTATTGGTTCTAGTGGATCGATTCAGCAAAATGGTGCATTTTGCTCCGGTCTCCGCCAACATTACGGCGGAGACGACAGCGAGGATCTTCATTGATCTTATCTTTAGGCATCACGGCTTGCCAGAATCTATTGTTGCGGACCGTGACCCGCGTTTCACTTCGGCTTTCTGGGCCGAAATATTCCAGCTATTAGGCACGCGGTTGCTTATGTCTACGGCGGCCCATCCAAAGACGGATGGGCAAACGGAGCGTGTGAACAGAGTGCTCGAAGATGACTTGCGCAGTTATGCAACATCGTTCTCATCATGGAGTTCATTTCTCCCACTTGCAGAGTTTGCAATCAACAATGCAGTCCATGCGTCAACCGGATTGACGCCCTTTTTCGTTAGCAACGCGAGGCATCCTCGCGTTCCGGCGCTGCTTGCTCTCTCAGCTTCAGAACACCCTGTCTCCAAGCTTGGTGAGAGAGTATCTACGGATGGAATTGCGCCGAAATTATTGCTGAGTGATTACGATGCGCATAAGGTTGCTGCCGATGCACCTAATGCTGGTAATTTCGTGGCCAACGGCATATCGACTCCTGACGCGATGCTTTCCATCGCGTCTCCCGTTGCCAATTTTCCTCCAAAAGATCATATGTCGCCTGTAAGTTCGGCTGCAGTAACCGAATTTCTACTATTACGACAAGGAATCACGCGTTTTGTGCGTGATGCATTACAAGAGGCAGTCGACAAGCAAAAGGAGAATGCAGACAGAAGAGGTCGAAAGAATATGTTGACATTTCAAGAAGGTGACAGAGTATTGTTATCAACAAGTGGATTACCAAACACCTCAGTGACAAACTTAGGCGCTAATAAGTTAGCGCCAATATATATTGGCCCATTTCGGGTTGTTAAGGTGCATGGTGACGCTTACACGCTAGACATACCTACATCTATGCGTTTGCACCCGACGTTCTACGTCGGGCGCCTCAAGGCTTACCTGCCGGCGGATCTCCCTTCGAATATTCCCCGCTCTTCTGTGCCGGCTCGAAATCCGACATCCCTTGACGACGACGTTGACGACGACTGGGACCAAGTCCTGCCCGAACGCGTGCAGACTCGATCTGCTGGGGCCCTCCGAACGCAGTCGTCTCAAGTTGACGTAGGCGCTCAACCAGTACCAGCTGCTCACTTCGGGTCCGCTCAGCAGCCTCAGTCGCAGCATCCGCACGATCTTGAGCTCTCTCAGCCATCTCGCGAGAATCAAGTAGGGCATTCTTCGATTCCTCGGCTTCAGCGCGGAGTAGGCGCAGCTCATCATTCGACTGTACAGGCGCCCGATTACGAGAATCGGCGCTCATCGCCAGAGGCCTTCCATCGTGATGCTCCTCCTCCATTAGTCGATGCATCGGGTGCGCGACGCTGGATTGTCGACCGGATTGTCGATCACGAGGATTACAAGTCCCAGGCGCCGAGTAATAACTCGGCGCCCATGAAGAAGCATGTCGAGAAACATTACAGGGTTCGCTGGTTGGGATATTCCCCGGCGGACGATACATGAGAGCCATCGAGTACGCTGTCCCAAGATGTCCCGGACGTGACGAGGACTACGAGCCCCGTAGAAAGACGGTGATCGCGACCGACGCTGACGGTTCCATCCCCGATCTCGCGAGCCGTAATGCTCGCGAGCAACGAAACCGCGACGACCTCCCGAGCGACTCCGAGACCGAGACCTATTACGAGGCTCGGGAGCGTACAGATTATACGGTTGACGACCTCGGCTACGTGAACGCCCAAGGCGATCTTAAGGATGCAATCTCACTCGCCGTAGCTCGGACACCTGGAGCTGCGAAAGGCTTCTCTTATAACGGGCAATCCATGGACGAATATGATCGGGCATGCCTCGCGTACACACCAAGTCGTCCCATTCCTGCCGGACCGGTCGCGACCTGCCCACGTTGCACGTTGGACATCCCTCACGAATGTGGACGTAACAAAGGTGATATTCGTCACAAGTCATACGACAGATGCGCCGGCGCAGGTCGCCAATAGCGTGTCTATCACGCGTTCCCTCGCGACCGTCTAACCAGGACGTGAAGGACGTTCCTTCACGTCGGCTCGCGTTCCAGCTCCTGATGAAGGCACACCAAGACCTCTGCAACGCATCGTCGGTATATGCGTTGTTCGTCGCCTTGCCTCTCAAATGAGATTAATTTTGGCTTGGTGGACAACGAAGTGCTAGAGTTGTTGCAGTTACTCGACCTTTGCTATACATTGCTGGTTACCCGTCCAATCAAGGTCTTAACTCGACATTCCACATTAGCGTGGTTAGTCCGGTCACCAGGTCGTCAGGGACGCCTTGGAAATTGGGCTGCACTGCTGTCTCAATGGACGCTTGAAGTGGTCAAGTGTAAGCGGGGCGGGGATGAAATACTGGGGACATTGGAAGCCAGCATAACTACTCGCGAAAACGTGGACTGCATCCTGTACTCGATCGCCTCTAGGAAACACCCGCGCCAAGCTATCACGGTGGTTCCTCATACAGTCGAACCCGAGGAGGTCTCGTACGTGATCAGTTTCGATGGGTCTGCACGAGTTAAGCGTGGGGGAGGGGCCTGCAGTGCTATTGTGTGGCAACTCCCGGGATGGACGGTGGTCGCCGCCGCTTCCCGATATTTGACTGAAGCGACAGTAATTGAGGCAGAGTATGAAGGCCTATTGTTATGCTTCCTTCTACTGGAGAACCTGGAGCGTATACGTCTGGTGGTATGTGGAGATTCTAACCTGGTCGTGCTACAGATGCGAGGAGAAATCAAGTGTAAGGCGCAGGGACTGACAGTACGACGGGCGAAGGCCCTGGAAAAACTCAGGTACTGGCCCGTTCATGAGTTTCTACACATGAAGCGCGAATGGAACCAAAGTGCAGACCGACTTGCTAACGTGGCTTTGCACCAGCAACAGGGTGTCGATATAGTGCCGGAAGAAGAGTTCAAGGACCTTGAAGCAATCAACCGTCTACCTGAGCTTTTAATACCCAAGGACCAGAACCCTGCATTGCGAGTTACAGCTGTTACGAGGTCCCGGGCCCTATCCAGAATGCCGACGGAAGCCGTGAAAGAGGAAGTAGTGCAACGGGTAAGGATCGAACGAATTGCAGCAGCCCAAGATGAAGAGATGTGGATACGTGATTTGAAGATTTACCTACGGGGTAATTGGAGTGGTTTATCGGCAGAGGTGGCATCTACGTGTGGAAAGATTGAGATGAACTACGCTTTGGATGATGACGAACTTCTTTTGTACTGCCCTTACCAAGGAGCAACCGACAAGGGCCGTGATGGGTTGATTCGGCTAGTTATACCCGAAAGTCTACAACAAGACTTTCTACACCACTACCATACGAGTCTAGAAGGAGGACACCAGGGAATTGGCCGTACATACCAACGTATCCGGAAACATTTCTATTGGAAAGGCTTATTCCGGAGTGTTCAGCGCTATGTTGGCACTTGCGTAGACTGCAAGACTGGCAAAGGTGGCCCCACCTTACGAGGGAGGACCCCAGGAAACATTCAAGCTACCTACCCGTTCCAAGTTATCGCGATGGACCATATCCCATCTTTGCCCAAGTCATTCAAGGGTAATACGGAGCTGTTGATTTGGGTGGACCTGTTGACGGGATATGTGATTGCTAAGGCTAGCTCGTCGAGGTCGGCCCAAACCGTGGCAGAAGGATACGAAGAGTGCGTGTTCCGTCGGTTTGGGGCCAGTGAGGCGATCCGTCACGACGAGAGAACCTAGTTTCATGTCAGATTTCTTTCGCGCCTTCAATCGCATAATTGGGCAGAAACAGTGGGCTACTATGGCGTATCGATCACAGGCCAATGGCACAGCAGAGAGAATGGTACAGACTATCACACGGTCCATCAAAATGTATGTGTCAGAGGTGGATCAGAAGGAATGGGATGCCTATGCAGAAAGGCTCACTTTCGCGTTGAATACGGCACAGGTCCGGATCCGAAAGAAGACGCCATTCTTCTTGGTACGCAGCTGGAATGCCGAAGTACTCTAGAAGCCACCATAGCGCTGAGCAGCACCACCGGCGAGAATGTGAACCACGTCGATGGCGATATAGCATGCAACGTCAGTATCGCCGAGCGAGAGAACAGACCAACGAATTATTACGATCGGCGATGGAAAGTCGAGCCCAGTACCACAATGAGGAGGTGGTTGATGGTCATATTGAGGTGGATTCCCAAGTATGGTTATACTTGGACCGGGTCAAGGAGGGCTATGCTCGAAGCTGGCACACCTATGGCGTGGTCCGTTCCGATCGGGGAAACTAGTGGGTGCTATGCCGTTCGCTTAGGCATCATTAGGATAGACTACTGTTTATACCTGTTGGTACACATGTCTAAGTTGAAGCTGTTCCGGCAATACCCTGATAGACCGGATACGTTAATGGTGGTAGACGAAGCGGAGCGGTGTATTTTGATGAGGCCCTATTGCCAGAAGACAGTTGGGTTACGGAATTGAAAGATGACGAATACGAAGTGAAAAAAATTCTAGACAGACGTATGGGAAGGAAAACTCGGTACGGACGGATCCAGTGTGAATACCTGGTACAGTGGAAAGGATATCCTGACCCGTTATGGATAGATGAGGTGGACCTCTGTTGAATTCTCTCTTTATTGCACTCGGCATCGGTAAACGGACGTGAGATGTTCCAACGGCTTCAACTTGGGAACATTTCACAACAACCTCGATTGGGGAGGATTGATTAGGGACTATGAGCGCAGGCAGGCTACTCGGAACCGGTTCGAGGCAATGCATATCCATGAGGAGTAGTGGGGAGAGTTCATCTTGGGAAGTCCAAGATGATGCAAGAAGGAGGCGGTATTTGTTATACATTTACAAATGGATCAAGTTACATGTTCGAGAGTGCGGCAGCACAGAAGAAACTGCGAAGTATTGTGAGACCCTGAATGCTAAGGGTACAGGGTTTCGAAGGTACAGGGCTCCAGGGTACCAGACCCAAGGTGCCAGAGCCCAGGGTACCAGGGATCCGAGGGTACAGGATTAAATAAAAAGAGTGTGAAGTTACGGGGAGAAGCATTGGAGTGGAACGACTAATACGGATACGCGGAAAGCTGACTGATTAATTATTCTGCGCATTGCTGCTCGTGCAAAATTTGCCAGAGAGACGAGGGATCTGAAAGGCGGGTGCTCCTAAAAGTTTTTACGATAAAGCACGCGCCAGGGTGCAGTGTCGTCTACTGTCCGCAACGCTTAAAAAAAACAACTATGGATCCTCCTTCGTGAAAATTGGATACCAAACGGTCCGCTGACGGGTCGGAATCATGGGTTGGAAGTATGGGTCAAGAAGAACGTCCAGGTCACAGTGGTAGGCTTTCATCCCTTCCAAGACCTTTTCAAACACTTCCATCGCAGCCTTGGCCCGCCATTTCTTTCTCGCATTGAAAAGACGAGAGGCGTATCGGCTCTTCGTACGGAGTTCGGCAGAGAGAGGAAGTCGGTGTCGGTCTTCCCATAGACTCTGGCGTGACGCGTCGACGTAAGTATCATGGAGCTTCACGAGGTCGCTAAACCATCCGGAAACCGAGAGAGAAATAGGGTTTACGGTCACGACCCCCAGGTCCCAAGGACGCGAATCCATCAAAAGTTGAAGTTGAGAGTCCTTCATGAGGCCTTTACTACAGACTGGGGGGCTTCGGGACTTCTGGTCATCAGAAGCACCCACCCAAGACAGTGGAAGCGATACCTTGGACCAAAGATCCTCTGGCGTCAGCTGGGTGATAACGAGGGCCCCTACCTGGGAAATCGACCAAGGGGAAACGTCTTCCACGGCGAACGTGCTGGGTTCGCAAAACCAGGAATGGAGGATCCCTGGATGTTATGGTTTGGAGGACCCTTACGGGCGGGATCTTTGTAGCTGGGACCCTCGAATGTTGGTGCAGGATCCTTGTTACTGGGACCCTTGGATGTTGATGCAAGACCGTTGCTGCTGGGACCCTTGCGGCGGGGACCTTTAGGCGCCGAAGTATTACCCTTTCTAGCTGGACCTTTGGCCGGTGGCTTCCTCTTGGCGTTGCTAGACTCGTCGCTCTCAGTCTCATAGTCCGGACCAAACATTTTTAAGAACTCGTCTGAGTACGCTGTACGAGCCTTCTTTTTCTTTGACGAACGAGAAGCTACGCGGGAGGTCTGAGGTGAAGGAGACTTCGAGGATCAAGTGGAAGTCTTAGACTTGGTCTTGTTTGACAGGTCTATGACCTTTGGGCCTAATTTTGCAGTAGAGGATACGGGGCCGGAGCGACGACTGGAAGCACGCGATCTGGCTATTGCGGCGAACAACGGGTCGTCACTACTGCTATCCTCTGTCTCAGATGACCCCGGAGGATGGGTGACTTTCCGCTTCTTCGACTTAGGAGGGGACCGAACCTTGGCTGAAGGCGAACATGATCTTTTCATCGTTCTGTAGCTCCGGGCTCTGGTCGTGGACGGAGTCGATTTCGCCGCAGTACCTCGAGCCACCGTCAGCTGTTTCTGCAGCTGGCTTCGTTCCCGGAGGAGGGTTCTTACGCGAATCTTGTAGTTGGCCATCTCTCTCTGGAGTACCGACACTTGTCTCGACAATGCTTGGGAACTGTGAAGTGCGTCCAACTTGGACTTCAGCGACCGAATCTCAGCCGAAAATTTTTCGACAGCCTCGTTGTACTGGTCCTTTCAGTATTCGATCTGAAATCGGGACTCTTCCACTTCCTGGGAGTTGTCCACCCGTTGGGCAAGTGTGTCCCGGTACTCGGCGATAGTCAACTGGTCTACTTCATGCTCGTGGACCAGATATCGGACCCAAGACTGTATCCGGGGCGCTTGGGTCACCTCGAATTTCGTGATGTCGTCTACGCGACGCTGTAATTTCGCGGTCCGGCGATGTTCCATCTGGTAGGTCCGTTGGAGGACCCTGTGTTCCTCAGCGAGGGACTCCATGGACTGGGCCCGTTCCACCGCGACACGTAAAACTTTCCAAGCTTGAGCGACCTCCAGATAATTGTTGGCTCCCCAATAAGGTCTAAGGTCGGAGCGACCTCGTCAGGATCAGGTCCAGGAAGTGCGGTAAAAGGCCAACCAGGTCAGGTGCTTGTGACACGTTGAAAATTTTACGAGAGGTTACTGGCGAATATAAGACTTGTGAGTTGGTGAGCGCACCCATCCAGCCGACACAGGGCCACTTACTGCTAATTCAAAATGGCAGCTTGCCGCAGTTCGGAAGACCAGCGCGAAGGGGACAGCTGTGGAGAAGTGCCAAGGAAATTAGAGCACAAAGAAAATACGAACAGGGGGCAAAAGAATTTTTGATCACTCCCCCGAGGGAGTCACTACAACACGGTCTCGCATATTCACAACCTCACACCAGGCCCCAGACTCATTAAGAGTATAAGGACCCAGAAGTGCAGAGATAGTACATGCCCAGGGGCCAGGGTACTGTGGTGAAGTCGATCAAGAAAAAGTTTGATTAACTATATCGAAAGTGATCATAATGTGGACCACTTACACGGCGGGAATCATATTCTATGGATTATACTTGGCTATTGTATGGGAGCGATCAAGATCTATCGATGAATGATCGCATAGTTTATACTTGGCTATTGTATTGAAATGACAGCTTATCTGGATCGATCATGTGATGGCCACGGTTGGCCGAGGATAACGCGGCTGTGATGACGATTAGGGTGGAAGATCGCTCGATCACAATCTTACTATGCGATCCACATGATCGTGATCAACAAGCGTGATCATCGATCATGATCAACAAGTGTTATCATCGATCGTGAAAACAACCGTGATCGACGATCGCGATCGTCGATCCAGAAAGCCGATCGCGAGATGTAACCGGTTACAGATCGATCGTAACCTCGATCGACGGATCAAGATAGCGATGGTATCCGAAGTGGACCACATACCGAGGTCTGATTTTCCTGAAAGAGACGACACGCGGCAGTAGGTACTGTCATACAGATAGGCATAATCGTAGGATTTGGTATTGGATTGGTTAACATTAAACAGAGTTTCTTTTACTTCTAAGCACGCACGCAGACTTCTCTTCCGGTCGGATAACTTTGCCCCCCGACGATCGAGAGCTTCTGTCACCAGTACCTACAAATAATATCCCTGGATTGTTTGACCAGGGATTACAAGAACTCTCAACCCAATCAAAACCCCCCTGCGATCGGAAGCAGTATACAACTTAAAGGACAAGGCACAAGATCGAGACGGCTCAAGTGGTCAGAAGATCAAGTGAAATCAAGTGGATCAAGTATATACATTTGGATAAGGCGGTCTCAAGGCAGACCAGGGTGACTCATAGAGCACCCCCATACAACTTTCGATCGCGTGAGGATTTTCCACGTGATCGACCCCCCGACCAATCCCCAACCCTGGTCAAGTTCAGCATCGACTCAAGTCCACCGAGAAGAGTGCAGCCCGCTCTACCGACGGGTACACAAGGTGAGGAAGGAAAGTTACACGGATACGGGGTACCCCCTCCGCTAGCCGGTCGTCTGGGCGCCAGTGGAGAGTCTGGATCACATCAGAAATTTTGTGATCGCCACTCCACCATAGTACCAGGGTACAAGGGCCCAATGCCCGAAGATGCGAAAACGGTACACGGAACCCCGGAGGTTACAGATAGTACAGGTACAAAGAAGCCAGTCCTTCCTCCAAGAGTCGGCACGTGGCACTTTCCAGATCAAAGGGTTAGGGTTAGGCAAGAAAAGCATACAAAGTATAAGATAAATAAACACACTCGAATTTGCATTACACGTGGCAGCTTTAAGCGCCCTTTCAAGCTCTTCTCCGTCACCTCACCTATTCCGGGCGGGATACGCTTTGGCCCCCCGAAGTCCAGCAGGTGTTAGACGGCTCGAGCAGCGCAAGTTGAACATCAGGATAGTTGGCCTGAGGTGTCACTTAAGTGTCAAGACTCTACGACCCGCTACAGGAAGCGGTTTCCATACGGGGAAGAACACAAAGGGTTCCAAGGACCAAGAAACAGTTAGACACCGAAAGGGGTACATGGTACCAGGTGCATCGCTCTCGACTCAGTCGATCGAGCACAAGAAACCCGGTCCCAAGTGAAGTATATCCACTCGGGGACCACCAAGTCCCTCTATACAAAGACCAAGTCTTTAAGTCCTCTGCGTCAACCAAGGAGCAAGACCAGCCAAGCCGACGGGTACACAAGGTGAGACCCAAAGTTAACACGACACGGTATCGGGGTACCCCCTCCGTAAGTCGGCAGTCCGGCGCTGTGTGTGTTTGTGGTTCTCTCACGCTGTTTGAGAATCCACTCCACCACAATGGTGCGCACTTCTCCAAGTGACTTCAGGAGCCTGGACCTTTGGTACTCCTGTCTCTGGTGACCTTTAAACCCTGTCTTAGGTGACTGAAAACCCTGTCCCTGGCGACTGAAAACCCTGTCCTCGGTGACTGATCCCCAGTCCCAGGGTGAAATTGACTCTAACCTTTAAGACCTTGCGAAACGCAATCATAGTCATTCTCTCGAGGGAGTGACCTGGTTTTATGTGTTCTTTATTACGGTTCCCTTGTGAGCCCCGATTCTCTTGGCACTTCTCCACGCTATTCTGAATTCTGTGGTGGAGAGGGGATCACAAAATTTCTGATGTGATCCCGACTCTTCACTGGCGCCCAGACAACCGACTATCGGAGGGGGTACTCCGTTTCCGTGTATAGCAATTCCTTCCTCAACTTGTGTACCCTTCAGTAGGGCGGGCAGCACTCTTCTCGGTGGACTTGAGTTGATGCTGAACTTGGCCGTGGTTGAGATTGGTTGGGGTTCGATCGCGCGGAAATCTTCACGCGATCGAGGGGTTACTTGGGCACTCTATATGAGTCGCCCTAATCTCTCTTGAGATCGCCTTGTCCAAAAATGTAGATACTTGATCCACTTGATCCACTTGACCTTCTGACCACTTGAGCCGTCTCGCGATCTTGTATCTTGCCTTTCCGTGATACTGCGTCCAATCGCAGGCGAAGTTTGTTTGCGAGAGGTCTTGTAATACCTGGCCAAACAATCCAGGAATATTATTTGTAGGTACTGGTGACAGAAGCTCTCGATCGTCGGGGGGCCAAAAATATCCCACCCGGAAGAGAAGTATGCGTGCGTGCTTAGAAGTAAAAGAAACTCTGCTTAATGTTAACCAATCAAATACTAAAATCTACGATACTGCCTATCGGTAGCCCAGGGTCTTCTGTCACGTGTCGTTCTTTCCGAAAAAAATCAGATCTTGATGTGTGACCCACTCCAATATAGCTGCGATCTCACTCTTGGCTACGATGTCGATCATGATCGCATTTGTAGATCAAGATTACATTTGGCGATCGTGACCGCAATTCTCGATCCTGATCGTATTTGTCGATCGTGATCGTACTTGTCGATTCGATCGCAAATGTAGCCATGTTGATCTAACCGAAATTATATCCATGTTGATTGGCTCAATCGCGATTCCGATCTCGGATGTAATCGATTGTAACCGATTACGATCGTGATTACGATCGCAGTTGCGATTGATCGGAAGTCGTCACAATCGCAAGGTGCGATCGATTGTAGTCCATAATCGTTGTAGGTACAATCATGACGAGGCTAAAAGGCCGACATGTCGTCGTAACCTCTACTTGGTCTGTAACAATCCTAGACGATCGATTGATCTACCTGATAAATAAGATCGATCCCAAAGTATAACCAAGTAATTCTGACGATTAATTGATCGATCCAATAAATCCTGATCGAGCCAATAGTATAACCAAATGTAATCATATAGTATTAATCCATTCCATGTATGTGATTCACAATCCAATCATTTTCCACCGTTAATCAAAAATCCTTCGATCGACTTCACCACACTTCCGCCGCCACCTTTCTTCTTGCCGCGGAGATTTGCTTGGATGTGGCCTGCCTTGCCGTACCTAAAGCATCTGCGTGCCTCTTTGCGCTGTGACGACGCCTCGGCATGCACGACAACGACCTCTCGTCCGACCAATCCGTTACCGAGCTCGATCGACGTTGCAAAGCGCGTCAGCTCTTCAGGATGTCGCAAGTAATCGGTCCATGCTAGATTGAACTTGGCTCAAATGACGATCACGAGATCTGGTGACACGAGACGGACAATGTTGTCCAGCACAAATGTCTGCGCCTCCTCGTGCATCGCTGACTGCTATCAGGTACAAGTAGTGCTCTGCCCACGTTTTTTGTGTCCTTTTTTTCGCAGAGAGTCATATTGAATGCTCGGCGGTAATCGACGTCTTGAACGTCTCCAACAGTCGTTCCATCACGTAGTCTAGCGTCACTTACTGGTTTCACCAGAAATCGACTTTCTTTTTATGGTACTTCTCGACCACGCCAGCGAGGCAATGACTGAGTAGGTCCACCTTAACGTCTTCGCTCCAGCGGAAACCGCACGTTGCCTCAGTCAAGTTGACTTGCCGCAGGAAAGTCTTTCCCCAGTCATTAAAGCCGTATCCCAGGCCGCGATACAGCTCAGTGCCATTAAACATGCGATGTAACAGGGCATCTAGTTACACGTAAACATAAAGTAATATACTTAATGTTTGGTCTAAAAGTATCCATGATTACTTTTGAACTGTCACTTGGGTGCGATACACAAACGTAATCCACCCTCGTGAATGTGATATTCATTTATGGATTTACATGGGAAGGGATGGCGCTAGTTGAAGCTAGACATCACGACGTCTCAGAAGGACGTCAGTTGCGATCTTAAATCTAGATTTAAGCTCATGCGACAGGATACACTTCTAAAGAGTCGCGTATCCGATCTATATACATATATAGCCAATCAGTAGTTAAATTTATGTTTAACTATAATTCATTAAATATAGCTCAGTCTTGAATTTGCTAAACACCGAAGCACCACGCACGAGAAGCCGAGAGGCTTCTACGTGACGTCGGTGCCTTCTTGTCTTAGAAGTTCGTGCGCTCTCTCTTAAGCGAGAGGCAACTGGTGGTACGACTGCTTAAGCAGTCGAACAACCTCCTAACCACCCTCGCACGCGAAGGTAAGACGGTCTAACCGCTTCCTCGCTTGTGCTGAAGGTGTGTGCTAGTAGCACGAGGCAACTTTGTAGAAGTGCCCGTCTACACTTGGTAGCACTAGTAGTCCTTCCCACGACCCGTCTCTCTGAGCGTTCGTGTGGTTTAGATGGTCCTTAATATGAACTGGAGTTACTTCCCTCACCTCTCCCAACATCATAGGGAGTTGGTAGAGCATATGGCGCAGGGACTTGGCGAACAAGCCCTGGTTAACCTCTTGCATTGTCCTCCTGAGCAACATGTTGCTCAGTTGGAGCAATTTGAGGCGTTTGTGCTCGGACAGCGTAGAAACGCGTCCGAGGTAAACAGCCAAGCCACCGCTGAGTCCATCACTAAGACTCAGGATGAGCTTAGGCTTGAGCAGGCACGTGATGAGGCGCTCAACAGGACTGTTGAGATGCTCTCTGCCCGGCCTGCTCAACCGAGGCCCATTCGGATGGACCCTCCGAAGTTCGATGGAACTAGCCCTCACACGATTGTTAACTGGATATTAGCAGTGGAGCAATGTGGAGTGGTGCAGCTCATCGAAGACGACACCAGAATGGTGTCGTATGCCATGTCCAACTTGCGTGGCAAAGCGTCAGAGTGGGCAAACTCTGCGCTGATGGCTAATGCTGATGCATTTCCATCATGGGCGATCTTTAAGGCAAAGATTCGCGCCATGTATCAGCCGCCTAACAACGAAGTGTTGCGTATGGCGCGCTTCTTTGGAGCACGACAGGCGAAACGCTCTCTGCAAGAGTTTGTGCAGGAGATGCGTTCGCTGTCGGCGTCCATCAATGGGATCCGATACCAGAGCGTATCAAGGTAGCCACGTTCACCACGTTCATGAATGGACTTAGGCACGGCCCATCGCGTCAGGCCCTTTTCAGAAAGGTGCCAGCGACGATGGAAGAGGCAATTGACATTGCCTTGGTTGAGGAGCAATCCTACAACAGCGCCTCGGCGACAGCCTATTACAGGCCGTCGTTCGAGAGGTCTGATGCCACTCCTATGGAGTTAGGCAATGCAGATGTAATCTGCTACAAGTGCGGCAAGCGAGGCCATATGATGGCTTGCTGCTATGCCAAAGTAGATGCTGGTGCTAAGGCATCCAGCAAAAGGTCTCCCAACCCGAGGGAGGTGCGAAAAACCAGCGTGCACGACGCACGGGTTCAGCACCTGCCCAAGATGGGTCGGGAAATGCGGGAGCGCAGTAGGGGCGGGATGCCCTACTGTCGCGGACTCTGAAGCTACCCCTAAGTTCAGAGTGATCGAACAAATGGGTAGCATAGTCCCTGAGGTTCCGAAAGGTCGGACCTCAACCCTTTTGGTCTATAGCGCTCGAGTACGAGGCTATGACCAAGTGATGACCCTTCTCGTGGATTCGGGTGCATCACAAAATTTTGTGAAACTCGCGGCTCTGAAAAAGAATCCGGCGAGTAATGAGTCGCTTTGCTAGGATGGCAAGCGAGAAGAGAGGATCGTTCGTTTAGCGAACGGCGCGCTCGTTAAATCGGAGGGAGTCCAAGTTGAACTCGCCTTCAGTTTCAGTGACTTCTCCTGTAAAGAGAAGCTCACAGTGCTAGGTATGGAGAGTCCGTATGATCTCATCCTAGGCATGCCTTGGTTGGCTAAACACCAACCATGGATAGACTGGCGTACACGCACAGTCGCTAGCTCTACGCAAGACACCGGAAAGGATGTGCTCTTGCGAGAAGCTTATGTGGCTGATGCTGTGTCCAACACAGTAGAGGGTGCGATGACGGTATGTCAATCGACACCAGGAACTACCCAGCTCGAAAGGAGTGGTGTAGTTGGGAGTGCACTGCCGGAAAGCCAGGTGACACATATTCCTACCCAGGTCGAAAAGACTGGTGTAGTGATTGGGGCGATGACAGATAGTCATGCGTCCAATAGTCCTGCACAGAGCCGAGAGCCTGTGGCAGTTGATGGTGGGCTGACAGGAAGTCAAGCGCCACAAGAACCGGCACAGAGCCAAGAGCCTGGTGCGGTTGGAAGGAGTGCGTTAGCTGAGGCAACAACGACACCTTCTTCCAGGTCAAAGGGCGTGGTGACTCGAAGAACGAGCACCAGACGTATTTAGACGATCAAGGGCACGTCGAAACGAGTGACCCTTGGATCAGTCTCGGTCCAAGAGGACGGACCTACGAACGAGTTGTTCGAGGCCGTCGAAGACAAAATGCCGGAGGCATCCTCAGTTGAGGTGCTCCAACTTGTCTTGGCATCTGCCGAGGAGATAATAAATCTCTCGGAGATGACGTGGGATATGTTCGTGTCCGAACTAAAGGAAGGAAAGATCCACGAGATAGTCGCACCAGTTCCAGAAGAGAACGTGGTGGACTGTTGCTCTTCATCAACAATGGATGAGAGCGTCTTGGAGACCGACAAAAAGAAACGGTTCGCTGCTCAAGGCTGGGAAGCCTTGAAGGACAGCCCGTTCTATGATGTTCTGTGGAAACACCGTGATGTGTTTCCAGCAGAAATGCCGAGCCGCCTACCGGCCGATAGGGGCATCAGGCACGCGATTGACCTGGAGCCTGGCACCAAGTATTGTGTGACCAGGCAATGGCCGATTCCGAAGGAACAAGTCGATTACATCGATGAGTTCTTCGACAAGCGAGCCAAGGCGGGACATGTACGTGAGAGCAAGTCGCCTCACTGCAGCCCGACCTTCTGTGTGCGTAAAGCAACAGGTGGATGGCGCGTGGCTCATGCTTATAATAATCTGAACACGGCCACCATTCCAGCTCAAACGCCGATCCCGCGGAAAGATGTTTTGTTGAATTCCATGGGAATGTCAACTATCTTTTCCGCGCTGGATCTGAAGGATGGCTACTATCAGGTTCTCATGAGAGATACCGATGTAGCCAAAACGGCAGTAAGCACCCCAAGCGGTATGCTGTGGGAGTGGCTTGTGATGCCATAAGGGTTGAAAAATGCTCCGGCAACATTCAACCGAGTGGTGGCTCACGTGATGCGTCAGCACCATGCCTACGCGCCTCATTACTTTGACGATGTATTAGTGCATAGTAGGGCGGAGGACGGTCTGAGTGCGATAGAGTCGCACAAGCCTCATTTAGACGCTGTGTTGCAGACTCTGGGTGACGCCCAATTATACGTGAGCTTGCAAAAGTGCGTAATAGGGGTCCCCGAGATACCTGTACTGGGCTGCATCGTAGGGGAGCACGGTGTACGAGCAGACCCAGAAAAGGTAAAGGCTGTAAAGGAATGGCCAGTCCCACGTCATGTGAAGGATCTGCGCCAATTCCTTGGGCTCGCTAATTACTTGCATAAGTACAGCAAGAATTATGCGGAGCAGACCAAGCCATTGTCTGACCTTTTGTAAAGGATACAGAATGGACTTGGTCAAAGGAGCAAGAAGATGCGTTCACATCAGTGAAGCAATCTCTTGTGGAGGCACCGGTCTTGGCATTGCCAGACGCGGATAAGCCCTTTAGCATCGTCTGCGATGCAAGCAATTTTGCAATCGGCAGCGCGCTAATGCAGAAGGATGACAACGGTCTTGACCGTGTCATATTGTATCAGTCTCGGATTTTGAAAGCTGCCGAGCTGAATTACCCTGTGCATGACAAGGAGCTACTTTCAATTAAGTATGCTCTTGTTAAGTTTCGTGTGCACCTCTTGGGCACCGAACCTTTTGTGGTTTATACGGATCACGCATCACTGCGTACCGCTATAAATTCACCGCACCTCTCGCCGAGAATGGCGAGATGGCTAACATTCTTCTCTGAATTCAATTTCAAAGTTGAATATGAGCCAAATAAGTCGAATGTCTTGGATGACGCGTTATCGCGCAGACCAGACTTCGAGGCAAGACACCAGGAAAGTGTGTCTCGTGCGAAAGCACAACGTGAGTCGTCAACACTGGCAGCCATGAAGGCCTACCATGTGACGAGCTCAATGGCCTCCGATATCAAGGAGTGTTACAGTCAGGACGAACATTGTCGCCTGCTGTTGGATCATTTTGCTAAACGAAAGTGTAGTGAAGTTGATTGATATATATTAAATCACACACATGGAATAGATCGATAATATGGGATGACATTTGGTTATACTATGGGCGCGATCAGGTTTATTTGATCAATCAAGTGATCGTCAGAATTTATTGATTATATCGGGATCGATCTGATTTTATCAGGTCGATCAATCGATCGTCGAGGAATATTACAGCCCAAGTGAAGATTACGACTAAATGTCGACCTTTTATGCTCGATCATGATTGAGGCAATCGCCATGGATATTATTTCGGTCAGATCAACATGGATACATTTGCGATCAGATCAACATGGATACATTTGCGATCAGATAAAAATAAATGCGATCATGATTAAAAAATACGATCACGATCGACAAATGCGATCTGATCGACAAGTACGATCGCGATCGACAAGTACAATGACGATCTACAAAGGCGATCACGATCGACAAAGGCAATCATGATCGGCATTGTAACTGTGGTAAAGCGATCGGATAATTTGAAAGGGATCGATCAAAGATATATCGTCGATCCACAATCCAACGCTCCTATTGGTCGATAAGGCATGCGAGATGGTTGGAAGAGGGGGTAACGGTGTCAAGAACACAGAAGAATATGGATCGAAAGATTATTGGGTGTGGATCACACACCACAGTCGCGATCCAGGAGGATCGGATCGAACCCTCGATCCAGAAAGTAGATCGCAAAGCGTAACCAGTTACAGATCGATACGAAACCTCGAACCAGAAACCGGATCGACAAATCCGGATCGATAGAACTGGATCGACAAAACTGGATCGACAAAACAGGATCGACAAAATAGAATATATACAACAGGATCGACAAAACAGGATCGACAAAACCGGATCGATAAAACTGGATCGACAAAACCGGATCGACAAAACTGGATCGACAAAACCGGATCGACACAGTATTTGAAGTGGACCACATAGCAAGTCTGATTTATTTCCAAGAAGGCGACACGCGGCAGTAGATCCTGGGCTACCGATAGGCAAGATCATAGGTTTTAAGTATTTGATTGGTTAACATTAAACAGAGTTTCTTTTACTTCTAAGCACGCACGCATACTTCTCTTCCGGGTGGGACATTTTTGGCCCCCGACGATTGAGAGCTTCTGTCACCAGTACCTACAAATAATATTCCTGGATTGTTTGGCCAGGTATTACAAGACCTCTCGCAAACAAACTTCGCCTGCGATTGGACGCAGTATCACGTAAAGGCAAGATACAAGATCGCGAGACGGCTCAAGTGGTCAGAAGGTCAAGTGGATCAAGTGGATCAAGTATCTACATTTTTGGACAAGGCGATCTCAAGAGAGATTAGGGCGACTCATATAGAGTGCCCAAGTAACCCCTCGATCGCGTGAAGATTTCCGCGCGATCGAACCCCAACCAATCTCAACCACGGCCAAGTTCAGCATCAACTCAAGTCCACCGAGAAGAGTGCTGCCCGCCCTACCGACGGGTACACAAGTTGAGGAAGGAATTGCTATACACGGAAACGGAGTACCCCCTCCGATAGTCGGTTGTCTGGGCGCCAGTGAAGAGTCGGGATCACATCAGAAATTTTGTGAACCTCGCTCCACCACAAAAGGTTACCCTTTCGTCGCACCTCAAAGCGAATCTAAATTGCTTTAGTTACAGTGATGGCCTGTTATGGCATCAACTGTCACCCTGTGATCCCTTGAGAATCTATGTCCCTCATGACACAGATCTCAAGCTGATGATGCTTCACGAGTGCCATGATGCGCCATCTAGTGGGCATCTGGGCCGTGAAAAGACATTCTTACGAGTGTCAGAGGAATTTTGGTGGCCCCACCTATATCGGTGGGTGGCCAACTACATTCGCTCTTGCAAAGAGTGTCAGCGCATTAAGCCTGCATCTTCGAACAGTGCGCCACTGAAGCCACTGCCGATTCCAACGGATTGTTGGAGGTCGGTCAGTTTGGACTTCATGTTTGGCTTACCGCCTGACCATAAGGGCAGGACGGGGCTCGTCGTCTTTGTAGAAAGACTGAGCAAGATGGTGTATTTGGCACCATGTAGCACCAAGATCTCAGGAAAAGAGGCTGCCCTCTTGTTTATGTCTCATGTGTACCTATTACACGGGATGCCTGAGTCAATAGTATCGGATCGGAATCCGCGTTTTACGTCAGGTTTTTGCCGACATGTGTTTGAGTTGCTGTGAAGCAAGCTCCACATGTCCACCGCTGATCATCCCCAGACCGATGGCCAAACGGAACGAGCCAATCGAGTCGTGGCGGATGTATTGCGTACAGTAGCGACTCTCAAAGAATGGAGCAAGCAATTGCCATTCGTGGAGTTCGCTATTAATAACAGTGTTCACGCCAGTACGGGTGAAACACCGTTTTACATTAACGGACTGCGTCATCCTCGAATGCCAGTCTTGTTTGTACGCAGCCCGAGTCTTAGTAGGGGAGGGACCCTCACTTCGCTCGGTACGAATGCCAAAAAGGGCCAAGGTTGCCCTAGTGACACTGCTAATTTAGCAGTGGTCACGACACCTATAGGTGTCACAGAGAAGGCACGGCAAGAAATGCCAGTGCTCCTTGATGATGACACTATAGTGTTACCAACAGCGTCGACCCATGAACGACCTCTTGGAGGCGTCATAGGCGAGCTGGATGCTAAAAGCGTGAGCGAAGCTCAGCGCTTTGTGGATGAGCGATTAGCCATCACACGTAAAGTCCGTGACGCGATGGCAAGCGTACAGGACAGACAAAAACAATATGCAGACCAGCATGGTCGCAAAAACAATGAACACTTTAGTGTGGGGGACAAAGTGCTATCAAGTACTGCTACCCTACCTAAACATGCAATTTCTGTACTACCTGGTGGTACAACTAAGCTATTGCCCCGATTCATTGAACCCTTTACAGTGGTTGAAGAAGTTGGATGCCTAAATTATAGGCTCACTCTCCCACCGTATATGAAGACGCACTACGTATTTCACGTGGGTCTTCTAAAACGGTATGTGGATCCAGAATTGATCACATATCCACATCAGTCTAACGAAACCGATGATGACGTCAACTGTAAGTCGAGCGTCATTGCCGATCAGGCGACAAGGAAGGTGAACGACTTCCCGTATACGAGACCGACGACAGAGGAATCGATGATCGAAGAGGACTCCGCGTTGGACGCGGGTACCTCATCACCAGTCGCTCGTGTATGTCCAAATGGGCTTTCAGGCGGTCAACCCCTGACGGTCTCTCGCCCTCACATCGCGCAGATCCAAAGTCAGTCGCGAGACTTGACTCGAAAGATCCGCCACCTCTTTCGTCAGCGCAGCGATCTTAGACTGCGACTGAATGGCAGCAGGATAAGCAGATGAGAGTAGTTGGGCGTAATCGCCGCTCTTTTTGGGCGCCACCTGTGTTGGTGGACGCGTAAGGGAATACGCGCTTCCTTGTTGAAAGGCTGTTGGCCCACCGGTTTGTGAAGCAAAAGCTCCAAAACCTTGTGCAGTGGAAGGGTTACCAAACGAGCTTTGACTGGTGGGAGCCTGTGGACGCTTTGCGCGTCGACGTGCCTGGGCTGATGGCTGCTTATGTGAAGCAGCACCAGCTGTCGTCTTTCTGCTAGGTCCGGATGGACCAGCAGAAGAAGTTTGGCGAGAATTATTTGGGGGTCGCTTACCACCCAAGATTCCATGCGCATGCTTCATGGCGAAGCTGATTCGCTGCGACCGTTGTTTCGTTGCATCTACATGCAACATTACACGGCGCCGAAGTTCAGCTTCATATTCGTCGGATGTTTCGTTAGAACGCAGCACGACTGGAATTGGGAAAGCACGACCAAGTGCTTTGCCCTGCTTATCCACAAGGGATCGACGCTATAGAATCTATGAGCGTCTATAGTGGCACGCTGCAAAAGCGCTGCGCTAGACCCATCCGAGTTCATCCACTCAGATGGAGGTGGCATTGGTGGCAAGCCACCACTCACGTAGCCGCCCTCGCGACGGCGGTTAGTGAGGCCGACGGTGTACTTGGTGGAGCTTTAAGCTCACACTCACCTGAGTCTGACTCTCTATTATGGATTGTCAAGACATCAGCTTGAGGAGTCACATCTGAATGAGTCGCGACTACTCCTTTCGAATTAGCGTGCTCAGTCTTAGTCGCTGCGCTCGTAGGCGCAGGCGACGAGGCTTTACCTTCGCTTGCAGGAAGCATAGATGCTCCCTCAAGGACGGGTGCCTCAAATGGTGGGGACATATGTCCCATCAATGCGCTTTGTTCATCGCCACTTTGGGGTGATGGCAATGGCGTAGTCTCATTGTAATCTACAATGAGAGATGGATCTTCATCCACATTATAGTGAGATGGAAGATCCACCTCAGTGCCTAAAGCACTTTGCGACGGCTGCGAAAAATCGCGGCGCGTGCGCTTAGTGCTGGACTGCATGGGTGCCTTTGCAGGAGACCCATCAGCCTTGCCACGTTTCGGTGGAACGAGAATTGAGTAGACTAAAGCGGCGCGTTTATAACGGCTCGCAAGTCTCTCTGTCTCCTAGGCGATGTTTTACAAATTGTAAAAATCGTTCTAAAACGGGGGATGGTGTAACAGGGCATCTAGTTACACGTAAACATTAATTGATATACTTAATGTTTGGTCTAAAAGTATCCATGATTACTTTTGACCTGTCACTTGGGTGCGATACACAAACGTAATCCACCCTCGTGAATGTGATATTCATTTATGGATTTACATGGGAAGGGATGGCGCTAGTTGAAGCTAGACATCACGACGTCTCAGAAGGACGTCAGTTGCGATCTTAAATCTAGATTTAAGCTCATGCGACAGGATACACTTCTAAAGAGTCGCGTATCCGATCTATATACATATATAGCCAATCAGTAGGTAAAGTTTATGTTTAACTATAATTCATTAAATATAGCTCAGTCTTGAATTTGCTAAACACCGAAGCACCACGCACGAGAAGCCGAGAGGCTTCTACGTGACGTCGGTGCCTTCTTGTCTTAGAAGTTCGTGCGCTCTCTCTTAAGCGAGAGGCAACTGGTGGTACGACTGCTTAAGCAGTCGAACAACCTCCTAACCACCCTCGCACGCGAAGGTAAGACGGTCTAACCGCTTCCTCGCTTGTGCTGAAGGTGTGTGATAGTAGCACGAGGCAACTTCGTAGAAGTGCCCATCTACATGCGAACTGTGAGCTTGCGCTGAGCTGACGTAGGTGTCGCGAAGTACAGCATCCCTTACTACTGAGTTGGCGCTGGCGTTGCTGACTGGGCGCTTTGACGCGAGGAGGACCGGCGTCGACCGGAGATCGTTCCTGTGCCTGCCGCCAGTACGGCATCGATGACCGTTTCAGGAGCGACGAAATAAGGAGTCTTCAAGGTCAGCTGATGGCACATACGTCTGAGCTTGACGAGCCATTGGTTCGCGCTCTGGTAAGTTCGTCAGCGCACGATTGTCATCGTCCTATCGCCCATGTTTGCACCAAGAGCGGAAGCAAAAAGTCCACTCTTTATCGCACAACGCATGCTCTCATCCTCTTTGAAATGCTTCCAGGAAGTCTCCATCTTCTCCATGCAGTCCTAGAGGGCGACGAGGGCTGCGAGAATCTTATCGTCGGTCACCAAGCACCTTATGTGAGCTGGCTTGTATTAAACGACGGCTGCGAAGCTGTTGCGCGTGCTAGTGAGGCAAAGTGTGGCCGGCTAGGCCCTTGCATGGCCTGCTGTTGTCAGTGTTGAAAGAATAGGGTAAAACTGATTTTGTGTTCTGCTTGGCCTTACCTGTAACTCTTTCTCTTTTACGCTTCCCTATCTAAGCTAGTTATCCTGCTGTTCCTGCTCTGACGTCCATCCAACCTTTTCGTTCTTTCTCTACCTTAATACTGTCCTACCTGGAGCTGTGCCTGTACACAAATGCTAAGATCTGACAGCCGGTTCTATCATCCCTATTTCTAACACAATTAATTTAAGGCAAATAATAGGACCTACGTGGCACTCCCGGGTGTACTTACGTCTTCAATCCAATGTTGTCATTGATAGTGTAACGGAATTACACGACGGTTGTATCGTCTTTCCGAGAGTTTACGGTTGAATTCCCCTTTGTATTGCATATAATGCACTATTATACTTCTCTTTAGAGAGGTATTAAGTATGAGCGTTAAGATACGGTATTCGGTAATACCGTATCTTATCGATTAGGATTCGATAAATCACATAACGCTGTACTAAGTACATCATACACAGATGTTTAGACGATACGTCGTCCAATAGCAAAGTCTGCATATAATAATTACTATTATAGTAATTAATCTAGTGTAGTGTACTTAGAGTAGGACTATTCATAAAATCTTAAAGCATAAATATAATCAGTTCTCATTTTGAGTTTAAGATCGCAAGTCGTTCTGACTTGTTCTCTTGTGCACTTCGTGCGTTGGTTCTCTGAACCTTTAAGCTTCTAGCTTGTTCTTGCACTCTGTGCGTTGGTTCTCTGAACCTTAAGCTTCTTGCTTGACTGACTAAAGTCTGTTCCTAGTTCCTTAGAACGGCGTGACTTTCAGTCGTTTAATTAGTTCCTTAGAACTCAGTGGCTTTTAGCCGTAACTCTATTTAGTTCTCTAGAACTAAGAGGCTTCCAGCCGAAAGTCTTCCTCTGGCTAAAGAGCTGTGCAGCTCCGCTACACTTGGTAGCACTTGTAGTCAATCCTACACCTGAGTCTTTAGAGACTGACCCTCTGTGAGGATGGAGAATCAAAATTACCTCTCTGAGGCGCAACGACTCGCATTAGATAAATTATCTGCGTTCGTCGGGCCCGATCAAGTCGGTACCCTTTTGGCCCAAGGCCCCGAGGTTTCAAATGCTCGTCTTGAGGCCTTTATGCGTTATGAAGAAACGCTACTCGGACAGGTCCATGACCAGGCAGCGTCAGCTGCGCCTACACAGTACATCCCGGTACCTGTGCCCGATGCAGAGCCAAAAGCTCGCCCACTCGTTTTAAATGTAAAGACCTTTGAGGGAAAGGAGTGAGAAAATCTTCTCCTCTGGATCCGAGAAGTTGAAATGGCAATGGATGCCGCCATACTTGTATCAGATAAGCAACGAGTTGGCTTGGCCATTTCGAAGCTCGGTGGAAGAGCTAGAGAGTGGTCTCTAACGAGCGATGTCTCTGTAAATGCTGCATTCCCCACCTGGGAAATGCTTAAAAGCAATTAACTTGTGTGTTTGCACCGCCTAATCAGGCTTATCGTGTGCGCTCACGCTTCTTAGCTACCCGACAGGGTAAGAAAGAATTGTCGGACTATGTTCAAGAATTGAGAACTCTCATTGCTGCTATGCAGCAGAGCTCTCTGGCAGAGGAAGTCCGAGTAACCATTTTTATGGAAGGACTTCGCACTGGGGTCGCCAGGACAAAAGTTTTCCGTGTCCAGCCTTCGACTTTCGAAGAGGCAGTAAGCACAGCGCTTAACGCTGTATTTAGCTTCAAACCTGCTCGATATGGTCTGCCATGGTATCAATCAAATGCCTCTACCAGGGCGGAACCCATGGACCTCAGCCATGCTGAAGAAGCTGAGCTTCAAGCTGCTGAGCAGCAAGGTAACATCCGTAGATGTTACATGTGCGAAAGCACTAGGCATCTCCGCCCTAGCTGTCCGTTGCGAAAGCAACGCCCTAATCGGCAGAGCCGAAACCCTGCTCCTAGCCAAAAGGCGAGCACCGCAGGGGAAAACGTCAACTCCTAGTAGGCGCGGGGCGCCCTACTGGGAAAGAACTAAGTTATGTGGAATCTTAAGGAGGTAAAGGTAAACAGGGCTTAGCCCCAGGTGGTTCTGTGGATGCTTCCATAGAACAAGATTACAAGCCAGGCTTGTTGGTTGTGTCGGCAACCGTTAAGGGTTTTGAGAAACCATGGTCAATTTTAATTGATTCAGAGGCGTCAGGTAATTATGTCCGACGTCGTTCCCCTGAAGGGAGTAAGCTGTATGCTGAGGCGCTGGAAGCGCAAAAGGGTGACAGTATAACCGTGCGTCTCGCAACAGGTGTACGTGTCCCCGTTCCTAAAGTTTCGTTGAACTTAGGTGTGAAGCTTTTAGACTTTAATAGCGTTAAGCGCTGTCTTGTCCTAGATTTGGACTCGAGATATGATCTCATTCTCGGTATGGCCTGGCTGGAACGCCATGAGCCATGAATCGATTGGAGATGTAAAAGCTTAGGCGCAACGCGCAACGTTTCTAGCGAAGCTTTGAAGAGCCATGAACCCACCTTCTCTAGAAAACAGAAGTGATATTGGCGCGAGCCATTAATTGATTCAGTTAGTGTGCTGGACATTGGAGTTTAGGAGTTGATAAACTCCAATGTCAACAATAATAGTGTAGAGCAGAGCTCAGTGACACCTAGTGGAGCGGCACGTACTCCGTTGAGTGATACTCAATGTAATATTGAGACACTGGATGTCGGTAATGACATCGGCTCTCGTATAGAGCAAGTAAAGGTCGATGACCTTGTCAGTGATATTGGCTGTAAATGCGATTCACTGGATGTCGGTAATGACATCGGCTCTTATATAGAGCAAGTGAAGATCGATGACCTTGTTAGTGAAGTCACTGGTACTAGTGACCCACTGGATGTAGATAGTGACATCGGCCCTCGCATAGGGCAGGTTAATGTTAAGGGGTCTGTTGACCTTGGGGATGATGGTATCCCAAGTAGTTTGAAGAGTACGGCCTCGTCAATGAGACGGCAGAGTCGCCAAATGGCGGCTGCGAGACGCAAAGCGTCTATTTTATCGCGTAGTCATGTCAGTGACCAGCTATACACTCTGGTCAACGGAGTGACAGGTGATGTAGATGGTAAAGGTTGACCTTGAGGCCCTCCCATCATTAAATGCTCTCTTAGAGCGAGACGAAATGTTTGTGGATGAATTTCATCAAGCCTTAAAGGCTGGTGCTCTATCCGATATGGTGGTCATTTGACCTAACCTCGAGCTGAAATCATCCTCGCTTGTCGATGAGACAGTCCTCGAAGATACAAAGGCGTCACTAAGTGCACGTAGTGGGGCATCTATTCTGAGGGACCCTTCAGATCCCTACTATCCTTTAATTAGGGAATTCCAGGACGTGATGTGTCACGATCCACCGTCTGTTCTACCACCTGATAGGGGTGTACGTCATGAAATTGACTTGGTTCCTGGAACCAAATTCTGCGTAACACGGCAGTGGTCTTTACCCAAAGAACAGTGTACGAGTTCTTTCGTGCAAAGCACGCGGCGGGCATGGTGCGCGAGAGTAAATCTCCGCACTCGACACCCACTTTCTGTGTTAAAAAACCGAATGGTAAATGGCGTATCGTTCATGCTTATAATAAGCTCAATGCAGCCACTTTACCTGCACAGATGCCAATACCTAGAAAGGATGTTCTTCAGAACAATATGGTCGGTTGTACCATGTACAGTGCGCTCGACTTAGTCGATGGTTATTACCAATTGCTCATGCGAGCTAGCGATATTCCGCTTACTGATGTTAGTACTCCGAGCGGTATGCTCTGGGAGTAGTTGGTGATGCCCCAGGGGCTATCTAATGCTCCGGCTACGTTTAACCGTTTGGTGACGCATTTGTTTCGACCCCATCGAAATTATGCACAGACGTACTTTAATGACATTTTTGTCCATAGTCGAGCTGAACATGGGCGGTCAGATATTTAGAATCATATTGTTCATTTACGAGCTGTGCTCGAGTGCATGCGCACTAATACACTATATGCTAATGCATCTAAGTGCATCTTCGGGGCCGAAGAAATTCCCTTTCTAGGGTGCTTCATTGGGAAGCGGGGCCTACGAGCGGATCCCGCCAAGGTCAAAGCCATAGTCGACTAGCCTGTTCCACAGTCTCAGAAGGACTTGCGTAAATGGCTTGGCCTTGCCAATTACTTACACAAGTACAGCGAAAATTACGCTGATATGGCTCGGCCATTATCCAATCTCCCTAAAAAAGATGTGGAATGTTGTTGGCATGCTGAACACGAGGATGCTTTTCAAGCGGTGAAGGCTAGCCTTCTTCATGCTCCTAATTTGGCTTTGCCAGACCCTGATCGACCGTTTAGCGTCGTCTGTGACGCGTCGGGTTTTGCCATTGGCAGTGTTCTGTTACAAACAGATGATGAAGGCCGTGAGCGTGTAGTCGCTTTTGAATCTCACCAGCTGAAAGCTGCAGAAAAGAACTATCCAGTTCATGACAAAGAGCTACTTGCGATGAAGTATGCTCTAGTCAAATTCAGAGTTCATCTGCTGGGCTCAAAGCCTTTTGTGATCTATACCGATCATGCGTCGTTACGCACTGCGACTCAGTCGCCGCATCTCTCGCAGAGAATGGCCAGATGGCTGTCATTCTTTGCCGAATATAACTTCGAGGTGAAATATAAGCAGGGCAAGCAAAACGCTTTGGCTGATGCGCTGTCACGCAGACCTGACTATGAGCTTGCTCATGTTACGACGTTGTCGTCTTCTATCAGTGATCTCATTCGATCGGCGTATGCTAAAGATGATCACTGTATAGCGTTGCTACATGCTCGTGGTAGTGATGAGTTTAAAGACTCGGACATTAAATTGTCGGCACGATTACGTGCGGGGCTCCATCGATATTCTATCGATCAGGGGCTGTTGTACTATCGTACAGATATGGCGGATCCTCCGCGTACTGTGGTTTCTCATGACGAGGACCTGAAGTATCGTATCCTCTATGAGATACATGACACCTCCATCAGTGGTCATTTGGGTCGTGAAAAGACCTATGGGGCGGTATGCCAAAGTTATTGGTGGCCAAAATTATATAAATGGGTGAGCACATATGTGAGTACGTGTGAAACGTGTCAACGGGTGAAACCCTCGCCCCATTCGGCAGCGCCGCTGGCTATTTTGCCTATTCTCACTGGGTGCTGGGAGTCCATTAGTATGGACTTTGTGTTTGGCCTACCGAAAGATTCGCACGGCAATACAGGTATTGTGGTCTTTGTTGACCGTTTGAGCAAAATGGCTTACTTAGCGGCTGTGCCAGATTCGATCGATGGTTTGGGTACAGCGGAGCTGTTTATCGATCGTGTGTTTCGCCAACATGGTTTGCCAGTGGCAAATGTTTCTGATCGTGATCCTCGTTCACGAGTAAAGTTTGGAAGTCCGTCTTCCAGGTGCTGGGCACACGTTTGGACATGCCCACAGCGGATCATCCGCAGACCGATGGTCAAACCGAGCGCGTAAATCGCGTTGTTGAAGATATCCTCTGCAGCGTTTGTGCTGAAATGCCTAAGCGATGGAGCTCTATGCTCCCTGTAGTTGAGTTTGCACTCAATAACTCCGTGCACGCCTCTACCGGCTACACTCCGTTCTATGTGAATGGCCTCACGCATTCAAGCGTTCCGTTAATGCTACCACCGAGTGGTTTAAGGCTTGGTGGGGGAGAGGTTGCTGATCGGCTTGCTGATGTCATCCCTAATACTGTTAAGAAACAGGTAAATGCGTTTTTCGCAACGCGACTAAATGTCTTACGACATATGCAAGATGCAATGGCTGATAGTCAAGATAAACAAAAAGGAATATGCAGATGCTAAAGGCAGAAGTTGTATTAATGATTATGAGGTCGGAGACCAAGTATTACTTAATGCTAAAAATCTACCTACCAATGTAGTATCCGCTGTCTTTAAGACGAAGTTGCGCCCGCGCTTTATCGGACCCTTTACGGTCATTGCCAAGAAAGTCACAGCGTATACGCTTAACTTGCCGCGCAAATTGCGTACACATCCTGTGTTCTATGTCGGCATGCTCAAAAAGTATCGGGATCCGTCCCAAATAGACGCTTAGGCGCTCGCGCCGAGTTTATCGGCATTATCGCAGGGCAAATCATCTGCACTAGCAGGTCAAGCTGACCCTGCACTCGGGTTCGGCTCTCTTCCATTGACTCAAGACGGAAGTTCATCTACTGCATATCCGCACGGAAAGACCGCACCTCTTGAAGAAGCTCGGCATAAGCTTGTGCCGATGCACCGGCCTCCTCCGGATTTGCTTGATGGGTAGGGGAACCTTCAGTTCCACGTTGAACGTCTGTTGCAAAAACGTCGCCGACATGGTCAAACCAGTATCTGGTAAAGTGGCGGGGTTATCCCGAGTCGGGAACTCATGGGAGTTTGAGATTCCCCTTCGGCAGGACTGCCCATACGCCGTGGACGTTTTTGAGCGTCGTGCGCGGGGTCAGCCTAATGGCGCTGACGCTTCTCACCAGTAATGGTGGGAGTGGGCGGGTTAGCGGCCTCGGCCTGTCGTGGACTCGCGGCTACAGGGGTAGCCGAAACATTGGGATGCTGGGTAGCAGACGCATAATGCGTTCGTTGGGATTTCAATTTTCCCCGGGCCTCCAATTTAGCGTAATCGTAACGCATCTTCTGCTCGAGTCGAACATCTGCCACATCGGCACTTGCCCGTAGGGCCCACATGCTGCTTAAACGTCGCGCATAATGCGCCCAGCGGCTGAAAGCCGTGTCTTCTTCGTCCTCGGTTTTCCCCGCGAACAGAAGGATGGGAACACCCTTTATGGAAGGAACTGGCGCACCGCGCAATTGTGGTAAAGTCGATAAGGAGTTTTGGCTAAGTCCATGTATTAATTTTATCGATAAATCCGGAGCCGAATTATCGGTACTTTTCTCGCCAACGGTTGGATCCCTTTCCCATAACGGTTGGATCCTTTTCTCATAACGGTTGGATCCCTGTCCCGCTTACGGTTGGACCCCTTTCCCATGACGGTTGGATCCCTTTCCACCACTAAGTTACTTACTTAAATGACTTATTGGGTGTGGTGGAGTCGATCGTAATTAATGGATGATCGAATGGAAAAGTACCGTTGATCGTGGCATGGATCATATTTCCATGTTATATTGGATTATCATGGAATAGATCACCGCTTGGATATACTTGGTTGTGATCCAACTGGATGTATTAAAATTGCACGGATTTTACTTGAATGTGGAATATTGGAATTTCTCAAAGTGTGGATCGCGGCCTCAATCAATTGTAATGGACAAATCATGATCCGAGATACATATCGTATCGCTATCGAGTTTGGATAGCACCGCGATCCAAGTCTGGATCGCACTGCAATCTTGGATCCGCGATCCGTGATTCTGTTATTTCACTGTGGAGGAGCGAGTAAACAATTTTCATAAATTGTAGATCGCGATCCAAGTTATGTGAAGCGCACATCAAGGATCGATCCCGAAACATTGTGCAGAAAACGCGATCCAACTTGGAAAACGCGATCCGACTCAGAACCGCGATCCAAAGCTGAGCGCGATCCGACTTAGAATCGCGATCCGACTCAAAACCGCGATCCAAAGCTGAGCGCGATCCAAAGCTGAACGCGATCCGACTCAGAACCGCGATCCAAAGCTGAACGCGATCCGACTCAGAACCGCGATCCGAATCAGGACCGCGATCCAAGGCTGAACGCGATCCAAGGCAGACCGCGATCCAAGGTAGACCGCGATCCAAGGTAGACCGCGATCCAAGGTAAACCGCGATCCAAGGTAGACCGCGATTCGACTCAGAATCGCGATCCAAGGCTGAGCGCGATCCGACTCAGAACCGCGATCCGAATCAGGACCGCGATCCAAGGCTGAACGCGATCCAAGGCAGACCGCGATCCAAGGTAGACCGCGATCCAAGGTAGACCGCGATCCAAGGTAAACCGCGATCCAAGGTAGACCGCGATCCGACTCAGAATCGCGATCCAAGGCTGAGCGCGATCCGACTCAGAACCGCGATCCGAATCAGGACCGCGATCCAAGGCTAACGCGATCCAAGGTGACCGCGATCCAAAGTAGACCGCGATCCGACTCAGAACCGCGATCCAAGGCTGAACGCGATCCAAGGTAAACCGCGATCCAAGGTAGACCGCGATCCGACTCAGAATCGCGATCCGAATCAGGACCGCGATCCAAGGCTGAACGCGATCCAAGGTAGACTGCGATCCGACTCAGAAGCGCGATCCGACTCAGAACCGCGATCCAAGGCTGAACGCGATCCGACTCAGAACCGCGATCCAAAGCTGAACGCGATCCGACTCAGAACCGCGATCCAAGGCTGAGCGCGATCCGACTCAGAACCGCGATCCGAATCAGGACCGCGATCCAAGGCTGAACGCGATCCAAGGTATACTGCGATCCGACTCAAAAGCGCGATCCGACTCAGGACCGCGATCCAAGGTATAGCGCGATCCGATTCAGAATCGCGATACAACGTAGGTCCGCGATCCGACCTAGATCGCGATCCAACTCACAAGGATTACGCATTATGGATCGACCGCGATCCTGAGCTGATACGCGATCTGATTCGGATCGCGATCCAAGGATAAGGCAAGATCGCCGATGGATCGGGATGGCAAAGGCATTTGGGGTGGACCACATATCGAGATCTGATTTTTCCTGAAAGGGTGACACGTGGTGATAGATACTGGACTACAGATAGGCAGAATTGTAGGTTTCGAGTTTTGATTGGTTAACACTAAACAGAGTTCAATTTTACTTCTAATACACGTGTCGATTTCTCTTCCGGGCTGGATTCTTTGGCCACCCGACGTCTCGAGGAAGTCTACACACTACGCAAGTCATATCCCTGGATTGTTTGACCAGGGATTGCAAGAACTCTCAACACAACTCAACTGCGATCGGACGCAGATAAAACACGTAGGGCAAGGCGAAGCAAGTGCAGGACGGATCAAGTGGTCAGAAGGTTCTGCTCAAGTGGTCAGAAGATTCAAGCTTCGTTTTATTGGATAACCGTGATCGATTGGGAAGATCACACCAAGTACTCGGTTTATCTTGTGAAGATTTCCACAAGATAACCAAACCTCCTATCCCTAACCCAATTAGGATCAACATCGACTCAAGTCCACCGAGAAGAGAGCAACCCGCCCTACCGACGGGTACACAAGGTGAGGAAGGCTTTATACACGGAATCGGGGTACCCCCTCCGTTAGTCGGTCGTCCGGGCGCCAGTGGAGAGTTGGGATCGCATCAGCAATCTTGCGAATCCCACTACACCACAATGGTGCGCGTGCCCGGATCTTCTGGTGACTCGGGATTTCACCGTGAGTCCCTGAGAGAAGATGTAAAGGTCAAAATTGAACCTGGGATTGAAGCGTCAGCGGCAAAGGGATCACCGCAGACGTGTGAAGAAAAAAGATCCCCGGATCATCAGCGTTTTGGGAGGGGCGCAGATGAAAAGAAAACCAAAGAGGAAGATCAAGAGATTGATCTGGAAGAAAAACCTCTACCCCCTCCCCAGGTCCTTTCGAGGACCCCTGCGGATCACGTTGCAAAACGCGATCCGCTGGATAAAATCCTTCGGTTTTAACCGAAGGAAATTTATCCAAAACCATACCGAATTCGAAGAAGAAGAAGAATTCGAAGCCATCTCGAGTGAAGATGAAGGCGCCTGAATCGGATCATGATGATACCGACATGAAGCCAGCGCAGGAGGATGATAAGACGGAAGGGTGGAAACTGGATCAGTTGGAATGGTGTTATCATTGGAAGGAGCTTAAAGATTTGTTGTCAAGCGATCCAGTTTTCAAGATTTTGAAACCGAAGTTGATTGGATCGCTACGAGGACCATTTCAGCTCCCATTCCGACACCGAACCAGGGAAGCGATCCGTCGGCTTATGGAGTTGCTCCAGAACGCTGGATTCACCGCTGGAGCTTTTGACGCACAGGTGCTGCTGGAATGCAATCATAATCGCGTGATCCAGGCAGGGCGATCTCTGTTTGCAAAGTTAGTTCCGCTAACTGGAGAGTGCGATCCAGTAGACCAGGCGATCCAACCGATCGTAGATATTCCAAAAGGTTATCATACTGGATCGTCACAATATATGTCAGCGGAATCTGAAGGGGAGTCGGATACCTCGATCAACATTCAGCGAATGTCACTTGGACCGGCTGGTGCAGCACACATTCGTGAACGACTTGTACCGACCAAGGCCGAAGTACAGTCGCCAACGACATCCGCAGCTGAAGATACGAATGTGACTGGATCAGGGCAGCTGCAGTCCTACTTTGAAGCTGCTATGAGGAAGTATGAACAGGATCAAGCTCGCATGATCGCTAGTCGATCCGCGATCTCCATAAATACCCCAAAAGTCTGCATTTCGGATGTGGACATGGAATCGGCCGGATCGCGTCAATCGCGATCCAATAATTACGATCCAGACGATTTGGGGTTGGAGGATCTACGACGGCCACAAGTCGCAAGTGCAGGCACTGTACCCAATGGTGGACTTTTCACCCAGCGAATTCGAATGTCTGCGATCGCAGACCTGAAAGAATTCACAGGACGGGACAAGGACGAAGATCGGGCGAGAAGCTGGGTCAACAAGGCCAAGTCTGCATTCTTACGCGATCAAGCCCCGGACGATGAAAAATGTCTAGTATTTGGTGACTTGCTCACGGGGCCGGCGCGAAATTGGTACATCCAGCTTAGCCGATCTACCCGGAATTCATGGAAGTCGTTGCTGGAAACCTTCATGATCCAATATTATGGATATGGTATGTCTGTCGGGAGACAATATTACCATGCGAAGAAGCGATCTGATGAAACTCCATTGGAATATCTGTATCGGCTGAATGTAGCCGCGATCCGAGCAAAAATTCCCATTCGGGAAGGATCACCCTCGATTCGCCGAGAACATGTGGAACATTTCATTGGTACGCTCGACGATAGCGATCTGGCTAAGCAATTGACGTTGTTACGCCTTGGAGATGCCGACGATATGGAAGAGACTCTTCGAACATATCAACGCATGGAAGGGAGACAGTATCCGAGTGCAATGGGGTCAAGCAAATTTCGTCAGCGATCTGCGTCGGCCTCCACTCCGACACCCTCGAAACCAACTCGTGCTGTGAGAGCAATCCGCCTGGAAGGCAGTAGCAGCGAGTCAGACTCGGACCTTAGTGGATCGGACGCCGATACAGATCGACGCAACCTTTGTGTGGCTACAGTACCGGATCGCGTGAAGAAATTTAATGATCAACGTGCTGCATTGGACCATTTGGATCAAGATCGCAGTCCAGATCGCATGGGGTCTCAGAAGGCTTGTACCCATTGTGGGTCGAGGAAACATGATGATCGTGGATGTTGGAAGAGGCTAATGTGTCAGAAGTGTGGTCGCAAGGGACACCCTTCGGATAAGTGTTTTTACACCTGTTCCGCCTGCGGAGATGTTCATGAGAGTGGAAAGTGTCGAATGGAAGAATTCTACAACATGATACGCAAGTGGTATGTTCCAACCAAGCATGCTGGAATGCTTCCGCCGAAGGCAGAGGAGATGTTAAACTAGGACGCTCGCCAGGTTGGAATCTGGTACGAGCCGAGCGTTCTAGGCTCTGCATTTATGCATTTGTGGAAAGAAGATCGACTGATCAAGGTGTTAACGCTTGGATCGACCCGACTAATACATGTGAGGATTCAAAAAAATTGCGTTCAATATCAAGTGTCGTAAGAGTTGATGAATATGCCCGATCGCCTGCTAAAATGGAGCTCGACTTAGCACCAGGTGAATCACGAGGATATTGGAAATATCATACCCCTGGAAAATGGTTCAAGCAAGCCAAGGCAACGGGCAAAATCAACAATGAAAAGGCGACTATGTTGTTTGATTCTGGAGCCGAAGTCTCGATCGTCGACACCATCTTTGCTCGTAAGGTAGGATGTGTCATTGACGAGAGCCAAAGGCACGAATGCGTTGGGATTGGTGAGAACACATACATGACGGATGATCGTATAAGAATCAAGATTACGCTGAATGGATCATTAGTCTACTATTTTGATGCTTGGGTTGGAGATCAAGTAGGTCAAGACGCGATCCTGCGATTATTGATGGTGTAGATCGCGATCCAGCAATTATGGAAAGTGTTTCTGTGGATCGCTATCCTGCGATTATTGAGGATGTAGATCGCGATCCAACAATTATTGACAGTGTTTCTGTGGATCGTGATCTGGAAATTAAAGATATATGTGCGGATCGCGATCCTGCGATAAAGAATCGCGATCCACAATCCCGAAAGATGGAAAATAAGTCCGATGTGGAAAACGAGGGAGAATTTTCGACGAAAAGTGAAGAGGTGAAGCTGGAGAGTCCAACATATTGTCATGAAAGTGGCAAGTTGTATGCCGAAGACGTAGATCAACACATGGCAGTTTTGCCAGAAATTGGTCCATCTACAGCCGAAGTCACAATTGATGATATACAAGTGGGCGATCCGGGAGTTCCCTTAACTGAAGACCAAGAAGGATTACGACAACTGATTTGGAAGAGTCGTCATTTGCTTATCGTCAAAGGAAATGCCTTACCTCCAGCGGCACGTGGAGCTGTATGTGATATAGATGTTGGTGAAGCACATCCGATCGCACAATGGGTGCGACCAGTCGCGCCTAAATTTCGTGAGAAGATAGCTGACCTAATCAAGGGATTATTATCAGCTAAAATCATTCGACCATCGACTTCACTATGGGCCTCGCCAATTGTTGTGATCATTAAGAAGAACGGTGTCGACATCCGTTTGTGTATCGACTATCGACGGGTGAACCAACTGACGAGACTAATGGTTTATCCCATGCCTTTGATAAGCGAACTGCTACAAGATATGGACAAGGCGATGTGGTATTGCTCTCTGGATATGGCGAGCGGATTTTGGGTCGTGGAAATGACGGAGCGGGCAAGAATGATTTCGGCTTTTATTACACCGTCGGGTTTATTTGAATGGTTGCGAATGCCGTTTGGGCTGAAAAACGCTCCACAAATTTATAAGCGACTTATAGACAATGCGTTATATGGCTATCTCAAAATCGGCAAGAGTACAACTACGATCGGTGCAGAATCAACAGATTCGAGATTCCCAAATACTGGATCGCCAAGATTGATTGACGTGTTTTCAGAGGGAGAACCGGATACCAGCCAGAATCCCTCTGTGCTTGGTAGAAGATCATATATCGATGACATACTAATTCCAGCTACTTCGTGGACCTCCTTATATGAGAAGGTGAAACGATTGCTAGAGGCATGCAATGAATGGAATCTGTCGATAAGCCTGGCTAAAATCTTTTGGGGACGACGAAAGGTGGATTACTTGGGACATCAAGTTTCACTCGCTGGAATAGAGGCACATCCAAAAGATCTAGGATCACTTGTGAATATCCCATTCCCAAAGACATTACGATCGATGCAATCTTTTCTAGGGAGTTTGAATTACTATAGCCGATTTATCGAGGATTTTGCGATTTAAGCGTCGGTGTTGTACGAATTACGGGAAGCAGATTTCCATGAAATCCGCCGTTTGGATAAGGTGAATACACTGGCTAAAAATGTTGGAGGGAGTAACGATGGTGACTGGCAAAAAACGAAATAACCTAATCCAGATCGAGACCCTGATACAGGGGGCGATCCAGATCGAGAAGGTCGGACTAGATGGGAAATCGATGATCGCGTTCACTATGTTGAAAGCCAAGATCGCAAATACCCCGATTCTCAAGCACTTCGATCCAGATCGATCTCCAGTTATTGTTGTTTACGCAAGTAAATGGACGGTTTCAGCAACTTTGCTGCGGGAATTTGATGGCATATATTGGCCGGTAACATTTTCAAGTCGGACGTTGAAGCCGAATGAAATAAATTACGGGATGGTCGAGAAAGAAGTTCTAGCACTTCTCCGGATTTTGGATACATGCTATGCTATGCTAGTCTCGCGAGAGATAAAGGTTTTTACACGTTATTCAACGCTGGCCTGGCTAGTACAATCCTCCGGTCTTAATGGAAGACTAGGAAGGTGGGCTGCATTGTTATCGACTTGGACGTTGTAGATTAAGAAATGCGAGAAAGGAGAGGACAAAATACTTGGAGCTTTGGCGGCAAGTATAACGCCCCGTGAGGAAGTCGATGAGGTACTAATTGCGATCGATCCCCGGAAACAGCCAAGAAGGACTATAAGTATGCCTCCTCCTACGGTAGGAAAGACGGAAAGTCTTTTGGTCGTCAGTTTCGATGGATCGGCACGAGTAAAACGTAAAGGTGGAGCTTATAGTGCTATTGTGTGGCAATTACCAGAGTGGACAATTTTGGAGGCAGTTTCCAAATATTCAACGGATCTAACAGTGAATGAAGCAGAATACAACGGCATGTTGCTGGGTTTTGAATTACTCACACACCAGGACAGAAGACGAGTTATAATTTGTGGAGACTCGAATTTGGTGATACGGCAAATGCGTGGTGAAATTGATTGTAAGGCACCAGGTCTGCAATTATTGCGACATAAAGCGTTGGAGAAATTGCGGTCGTGGCCTGCTCATGAGTTTCTACATATGAAACGCGATTGGAATCAGAGCGCAGATCGATTAGCTAGTATCGCATTGCAACGAGAAGAGGGGGCGAGTATGATTACGGATGAGGATCGTCGAGATTTAATTACGCTTAATCGGTTGGATGAATTGCTAAAACCTCAAGAGACCAAGTCAGTGGTTAAAGTAGCGGCGATCGCTCGATCACCACGAAGAAAACGTCGACAACCACAAATTTTGCAGGAAGAAATGGTGCAGCAGATGAGAAGTGATCGCATACAGCGTGCCTAAGACGAAGAACGCTGGATCGCTAATCTGAAGGCATATTTTGTCGGAGACATTTCGACATTGACGGTCGAGGAAGCGAAATCATGTGCCAAGATGGCTAACGATTATGAAGTGGATGAAGATAATCTGTTATATTTTTGCCCGGTCCCCACAACGAAATCCGAAGATCGGGACGAAATCGCTCGTCTGGTGGTGCCCGAAAATCTGCAGCAAGATTTCCTGCATCATTATCGTTCTAGTTTGGAAGGGGGTCACCAGGGAATTGGGAGAACCTACCAGCGGATTAGAGCGCATTTTCACTGGAGGGGTTTGTATCGAAGTGTTCAACGCTATGTGAATTAATGCACAGATTGTGAAACTGGAAAGGGACGCCCCGTGATTGATGGAGAATCACCGGGGAATCTACAGTCTACCTATCCTTTCCAAATTATCGCCATGGATCACATACCGTCTCTGCCTAAATCGTTCAAAGGAAATACCGAATTACTTATCTGGGTGGATTTGTTTTCTGGCTACGTGATCGCCAAAGCAAGTTCGTCGCGAACAGCCCAAACTATCGCTGAAAATTATGAAGAGTGTGTTTTCCGTCGTTTTGGTGCTAGTGAAGCAATACGTCATGACCGAGAGCCCGGGTTTATGTCGGATTTTTTTCGTGCGTTTAACCGAATTATTGGACAGAAGCAAAGGGCAACGATGGCATATCGACCTCAAGCAAATGGAACTGCGGAACGTATGGTGCAAACTCTGACTCGTGCATTAAAGATGTATGTCTCTGACGTGAATCAACAAGACTGGGATGAGTATGCTGAGCGCCTAACTTTCGCGATCAATACCGCCCAAGATCGGGTGCGTGGCGAAACGCCATTTTTCTTGATTCATGGTTGGGACCCGCGATCTACGTTGGAAGCTACATTACCATTAGGGAGTACGAGGCGTCGGGATCGCGATCCACGTAGGTGGCGATATCATATGCAGCGGCATTATCAGCGGGCGAGAGAAGCAGTAAATGAGAGACTCAGGACGGCGATCCAAACACGTGCTAATCGCCACAATGAAAATCTCAAGCCTCACGAAATTGAACCAGGGGCGCAAGTCTGGTTATATTTGGATCGGGTGAAAGAAGGGTACGCTCGAAAGCTAGCACATATGTGGCATGGACCTTTTCGAGTAAAAGAAATGTGTGGAGATCACGCTGTCCGACTGGAGACTGCTGGTACACCATATCGATTATTTCCTGTCGTACATATATCCAAGTTGAAGAGAGTAAAGACGTTCCCCAATCGTCCAAAAAATTTGCTGACGATTGAAGAAGAGTATCGATTCGATTTTGATGAAGCGCTTTTGCCGGAAGATAGTTTTGAAGGTAATCTGGGAGACGATGAATTTGAAGTGGAAAAGATTGTGGATGTACGGTCTGATAGAAAGACACGTTTTGGACGAGTACATAGACAGTTTAAAGTCTACTGGAAAGGTCATGCTAACCCATCCTGGGTGGATGAAGCCGACTTAAATTGTGGTGCCCTATTGCGAGATTTTGAACGTGGCGAGATTAGCCGGAATCGTTTTGAAGTGATGCAATCACATGAAGATGGATCTGGTGGATAACGAAGATCGAATGTTGGGGATGGTATAATATGTAAGAAGGTTGCATAGGATGGTGGAAGGAAATTTGTGTTTAATGAGTATGGCGATCGAAGGTCTAAGAGACTGGATCGCGGATGAAAAGGCCTAACAAAAGAAGACAATTTCGGAGATGATTAACGAAATGAAGAAACAAAATGAAATTGTATTGAACGACTGAGAGGTGTTACTAGTCAACAAACACCTCGACAAAAATTAATCGAACAGACTGTGCACAGCCAGATCGACACTGTATGTCGTCTACCGGTGCAGAGGACGATTATGGTATCGATTAGGAATTTTGGCTAAGTCCATGTATTAATTTTATCGATAAATCCGAAGCCGAATTATCGGGACCTTTCCGCCAACGGTTGGATCCCTTTCCCATAATGGCTGGATCCCTTTCCCATAACGGTTGGCTCCCTTTCCCATAACGGTTGGCTCCCTGTCCACCACTAAGTCACTTACTAAAATGACTTATTGGGTGTGGTGGAGTCGATCGTAATTAATGGATGATCGAATGGAAAAGTACCGTTGATCGTGGCATGGATCATATTTCCATGTTATATTGGATTATCATGGAATAGATCACCGCTTGGATATACTTGGTTGTGATCCAACTGGATGTATTAAAATTGCACGGATTTTACTTGAATGTGGAATATTGGAATTTCTCAAAGTGTGGATCGCGGCCTCAATCAATTGTAATGGACAAATCATGATCCGAGATACATATCGTATCGCTATCGAGTTTGGATAGCACCGCGATCCAAGTCTGGATCGCACTGCAATCTTGGATCCGCGATCCGTGATTCTGTTATTTCACTGTGGAGGAGCGAGTAAACAATTTTCATAAATTGTAGATCGCGATCCAAGTTATGTGAAGCGCACATCAAGGATCGATCCCGAAACATTGTGCAGAAAACGCGATCCAACTTGGAAAACGCGATCCGACTCAGAACCGCGATCCAAAGCTGAGCGCGATCCGACTTAGAATCGCGATCCGACTCAAAACCGCGATCCAAAGCTGAGCGCGATCCAAAGCTGAACGCGATCCGACTCAGAACCGCGATCCAAAGCTGAACGCGATCCGACTCAGAACCGCGATCCAAGGCTGAGCGCGATCCGACTCAGAACCGCGATCCGAATCAGGACCGCGATCCAAGGCTGAACGCGATCCAAGGCAGACCGCGATCCAAGGTAGACCGCGATCCGACTCAGAAGCGCGGTCCAAAGCTGAGCGCGATCCGACTCAGAATCGCGATCCGACTCAGAATCGCGATCCAAGGCTGAGCGCGATCCGACTCAGAACCGCGATCCGAATCAGGACCGCGATCCAAGGCTGAACGCGATCCAAGGTATACTGCGATCCGACTCAAAAGCGCGATCCGACTCAGGACCGCGATCCAAGGTATAGCGCGATCCGATTCAGAATCGCGATACAACGTAGGTCCGCGATCCGACCTAGATCGCGATCCAACTCACAAGGATTACGCATTATGGATCGACCGCGATCCTGAGCTGATACGCGATCTGATTCGGATCGCGATCCAAGGATAAGGCAAGATCGCCGATGGATCGGGATGGCAAAGGCATTTGGGGTGGACCACATATCGAGATCTGATTTTTCCTGAAAGGGTGACACGTGGTGATAGATACTGGACTACAGATAGGCAGAATTGTAGGTTTCGAGTTTTGATTGGTTAACACTAAACAGAGTTCAATTTTACTTCTAATACACGTGTCGATTTCTCTTCCGGGCTGGATTCTTTGGCCACCCGACGTCTCGAGGAAGTCTACACACTACGCAAGTCATATCCCTGGATTGTTTGACCAGGGATTGCAAGAACTCTCAACACAACTCAACTGCGATCGGACGCAGATAAAACACGTAGGGCAAGGCGAAGCAAGTGCAGGACGGATCAAGTGGTCAGAAGGTTCTGCTCAAGTGGTCAGAAGATTCAAGCTTCGTTTTATTGGATGACCGTGATCGATTGGGAAGATCACACCAAGTACTCGGTTTATCTTGTGAAGATTTCCACAAGATAACCAAACCTCCTATCCCTAACCCAATTAGGATCAACATCGACTCAAGTCCACCGAGAAGAGAGCAACCCGCCCTACCGACGGGTACACAAGGTGAGGAAAGCTTTATACACGGAATCGGGGTACCCCCTCCGTTAGTCGGTCGTCCGGGCGCCAGTGGAGAGTCGGAATCGCATCAGCAATTTTGAGAATCCCACTCTGTAATGGGCTACATTACATAGTATTAATATGAATAAACAATTACATATGTAGGCAGGTGCTGGGCCCGAATAGCGGGCACAGCGTGGTAATTTATTATTGGTTTATTATTGGGCCTAAAGTCCCCAATATGGACCAATGATAAATCAACCTGAAATTGTGTGGTTCCCGAAAGGCGGGAACACTGTCGTATTTATTACGACTAAAATCTTCGTAATTAGTACGAATTAAAACCAAAATAAAAATCGGAGTTAAATTTACTTAATACCTAATACTTGGGCTTGAGTCTTCCTCAAGCGCACGTGTAAGCTAGTGACGGTACGTTCTAGCCCCGTTACACCTGGTAGCACTTTGTAGTCCTTCCTATGCCCGAGTTTGGGATGAGCGAATCGTCGTACTTTGACGCTCCAGATTTATTTCTGGAGCACGCGACCTTCCCCCATCTTACTGGTGTTGAGTGGGATGCCCTTAATCGCCTCGCGGCGATATCGGGAGAGGCATTCGTCGCGTCGTTGATGAGATCAGCGACCCCTGACGCGCAACGTCTCGCCATACATGAGTTTATGGCACGCGAGCTCGCCGAATCCAACCGGCGAGGCTTAACTCCCTCGCGCCCTTCACGTAATGAGGCCGTAAAGATGGAAACCTCCTTCTACTCTGGAGAAGGTAAGGACCGGTTATCGCTGAACCGGTGGTTCCGAGAAGTTGATATCGCCATCGCCTCGAGACTTCTTGAGGCTCCACAGGCGAAGGTCAACTTTCTTCTTTCCCGCCTCACCGGGAAGGCCAAGGAGTGGGCCCTTGGTAAACTTGTTGTGGACGAGCACGCATTCCCCACCTTGGATACCATCCAGGACGATCTTCGTCTTGCCTTCGAGCCACCACAAGAGGAAAAACTGGTGCGATCACGATTCCTGTCGATGCGACAGGGTAAAATGGCGATGCGCGACTACGTACAGATGGCTAGGCATCTGGCTTCGTGTATTATCACGCACCCCATGGATATGTACACGCAGGTGAATGTCTTTGTGGATGGTATGCGTGAGGGGCAGACCCGCTTATCGCTGGAGCGCGCCGAGCCTGCCACATTGGAGGAGGCATTTGTCATCGCACTCCGTGAAGACTTTAGGGTCACAAAGGCATATGCCAAACCCTCGGTCGTCAACGTTCCCCGGCCTTCTGGTCCAGAACCTATGGAGATCGACGTTATTGAGTCGTCGGGTGACCGGCGACGTGTCTTTCATCATAAAGGTGACGCTCGCACCGGGCGTCCAATGGTTTGCTTTCGTTGTCGCAAGCCAGGACATCGCGCGGCAGAGTGCCGTGCGCCAGCCCCATTATCAGTGCAAGTAGTGGACGCCCATCATGAGGGTGCTGTACCGGACGCACGTCCAAAAAACGGTCGGGACCAGTAGGTGCAGGGCGCCCTACTGGTTGGAACGGAGGTCCGGGTTCCCCGTCACCACTACGAGTGGTGATTCACGTCTGATTATTGTCAGTTTACATGTCGCCGGCGTCCGGCGACCTCTGCGAGCACTCCTGGACTCAGGAGCAACACATAATTTTTTTCGTGAATCTTGTTTCTCGATGCTGCCTCCCAGCATTCAGGTCCGTGAGGGACCTGGCCAAGTCGTCGTCAAGTTGGCTGACGGGAAACCACACCGCGTATCGCGGCGCGAAGTGTCGTTGCCGTATACGTTTGATGGCTTTCGCAGTAATGATGATTTCTTGGTGATCGCAATGAATTATGCATTCGATTGCATACTGGGCATGCCATGGTTGGCACGTTATAAGTCCAACCTTCTGCGTGAAGAAGGCTACGGGAGGCTGGCGGATAGTGCATGCGTTCAATAAGTTGAATGATGCCACTATTCCTGCGCAAACGCCAATTCCCAGGAAGGACATGGTGCTGAATTCCATGTCAGGTAGTGTCATCTTCAGTGCCATCGACTTGACCGATGGCTTTTACCAGATTTTGATGCGCCCGAGCGATATCCCACTCACCGCGGTGAGCACCCCGAGTGGCATGTTATGGGAGTGGCTGGTAATGCCACAAGGGTTGAAGAACGCTCCGGCCACTTTCAATCGCATGGTGTCTCAAGTGTTGAGACCTCTTCGGAACTTTGCCCCAAGTTATTTTGACGATATCTTCGTCCATAGTCGCGCCGAGGGCAACCTCAACGATTTCCAAGTTCACCTTCAACACCTGAAGCAAGTGTTTCAAGTTATGCGGGACAACAAGTTGTACGCGAATCTCAAGAAGTGTGTCTTTTGTGCACCGGAGATTCCGGTGTTAGGTTTCTATGTGAGTAAATCGGGAGTTCGAGCTGATCCAGAGAAGGTGTCGTCCATCTGTTCTTGGTCCACGCCCAAGAACCCTACGGAGTTGCGCCAGTGGCTCGGCTTGGCTAATTATTTGCACAAGTATACGAAGGATTATGCTGGTTCTATCCAGCCTTTGTCGTCACTCTTGAAGAAAGACGCCACGTGGTTGTGGCGTCCCGAGCACCAAGCAGCCTTCGAAGCAGTAAAGAAGAGCCTAGCGTCAGCGCCAGTCCTGGTCCTACCAGACGATTCCAAGCCGTTCCACGTGGTTTGCGACGCCAGTGATTTTGCAATCGGTTGTGCCCTCATGCAATTTGATGATGAGGGCCGTGAACGAGTCGTGAGTTATCAGTCGCGACAGATGAAGCCAGCTGAGAAGAACTATCCGGTTCACGACAAGGAGTTATTAGCGATGCGCTATGCACTCATCAAGTTTCGCGTGCATCTCCTTGGTGAAAGTACGTTTGCTTTGTACACCGATCATGCAGCGCTGCGCACAGCGATAAAGAGCCCACACCTGTCCCAACGGATGGCACGATGGCTCTCATTCTTCTCTGAGTACAACTTCGTCGTGCATTACAAGCCAGGCAAGACCAATATTCTCGCTGACGCCTTGTCACGACGTCCCGACTACGATCCTCGGACTGCTCTGAGTCGTCAGGCTACTGATGACGAGGACGATGATGTGCGATGTGCAATGTGTGTATCGTTGAACTTAACTCGGGTTACACCCGAGCCGTGTTTATGTGATGAGATCGTCGCAGCGTACAATGGTGACTCAGATTATGCAGACATTATCGAGTATCTGCGTGCTCCCAGCGATGCTGCACTGGGAGCATTATCCCGTACCAAGCGCGACCATATTCATCGATACAGTTTAGATGGCGATTTGCTTCTGTATAGCATCGACCAATTCGATGCTCCTCGCGCGGTGATTGCCAATGACATGGATTTGCGTGCAAGAATCATTCACGAGTATCACGATGCTCCTGCTGGCGGCCATTTAGGCCGCGAAAAGACTTTCGCGGCTGTGTCTCGAGACTTCTTCTGGCCCCACATGTATAAGTGGGTACGCAACTGGATCCGAACGTGCGAAATATGCCAGCGTGTGAAGCCATCTCAATGGTCGCAGGCTGACTTGCGATCGTTGCCAATTGCAGCAGAGGCCTGGAGATCAGTTTCGATGGACTTTATCTTCGGGCTTGCGCCCGATAGCCAAGCTCGAACGGGCAACTTGGTCTTTGTTGACAGATTCAGCAAGATGACACATCTCGTGCCTGTTCACGCTAAGGTCACCGCGGCAGAGACCGCGGCGCACTTCATCGACGCGGTGTTCCGTCATCATGGCCTTCCAGAAAACATTGTTTCGGACCGTGATCCGCGATTTACGTCCGCATTTTGGACATCACTTTTCGAGCTCCTCGGGACAAAACTGCTGATGTCGACGGCAGCCCATCCGGAAACGGATGGGCAGACCGAGCGCGTGAACCGAGTCCTCGAAGATGTTCTTCGGAGTTATGCTACGTCATTTACAAGTTGGAGTGCATTTTTACCACTCGCTGAGTTCGCACTCAACAACGCCGTACACGCGTCAACAGGGTTGACGCCATTTTTTGTGAATTCGGCTCGTCACCCTCGTGTTCCTACTGTCCTGGCCGTGGGGCGACCCACAACACCTAGTGGCTCCACTCTGGGGGGGGATAAAGGTGATAAACAAGGATCGAGTGCAGCTCACGGTATTTTGAGCGCGAATGCAGTAACACGATCCAAGGCAAAGACGGCCATTTTGACGCCATCAGACGTGGCGTCCCCATTAGCTTGATGGACTGCGCAGACATTAATTGACCCGTCTTCGGGTAAGCGTTCCCTTACTGCCAACTACGCGCCGATTGAGTCGGCGCGACCAATTGATGACATGGCCGTGTCGGAATTTATACTCAGACGTCAAGCCATCACCAGGTTTGTACGCGACGCACTACAAACTGCTGTAGACCTACAGAAGGAGAACGCTGACAAACATGGAAGAAAGAACATGAGCAAGTTTGAGAAAGGTGACCGTGTATTATTATCGACGGAAGGTTTAAGGGATTCTGCGGTCACTAATCTAGGCGCGAGTAAACTCGCGCCACGCTTCATCGGTCCATTCAAGGTTCTGAAGGCAATTGGCGACGCTTATACACTCGACGTCCCCTCTTCACTGCGACTCCACCCGACATTCTATGTCGGGCGGCTGAAGGAATATCGTCCGGCTACGCTTCACGGTTTGGCTCCGACGCCGACTTCAGGGGTTCGTAAGTCGAACGGCCTTCCCGTCGCGCTCGACGCGCCGATGACATGGGGCGGGGTCTCGATCCCGTCTGAACCTGACCAAGCATCTGGCGCTCCAGAATCCTTATCCGCTCGAGAAGTTCACGGTTCGACTACCGGGTCTCACTCGAAGTCTTCTCCGCCTGGGCAGCACGTTCACTGGCAGCCTCAGCCTCCAGCCGATCATCGGCAGCTATATTCACGGCCTGATCAACATCGTCCTGAGCAACCAGGACGCCAGCTCTACCACCGCGAGAGCCCTCCTCCGCTTGTTGATGCGGAGGGACAGGTGCGCTGGATTGTAGACCGCATTGTGGGTCACGAGGACCCTCCACAACCATTACTGCAGTCGGCTCATGAGAAGCGTGCGGTTCCATCCGCGCGCAGGTACCGAGTACGTTGGCTTGGATTCCCTCCCGAGCAGGATACATGGGACCACGTTCCTCGCTCCTTCGTGACGTTCCAGATGTGGTTCTGTCGTATGAAGCCACAAAGTCGGACTATTCCAAGGCAGACGAGCACGCGAACGCTCTCGTGACAAACGAGAGCGATAAGGAGATCCACGTCGTCGGGAACGAGAACGATGTCGCGAACGCAAACGATGTCGCGAACGAGATCGATGCCGTGATCGAGAATGTCGCGGTGAATACATATCACGATTGCGAGGCGAGAATCGCGCAACTGGACGGGCAGGCGAACGTGTCGCTGCCCTGCGCTGATGATTCCGCGGAGATCGACTCCGCTGTCGCGAGTGGTGCCGCCAGCGGGCGCACCACGAATAACTGCGCTTCTCCGTTCGCCCAGACTTCGCTCATACTTCGCAATCCAACTTCGTTCGCGATCACTGAGTGGACACTCAGCGATGTGTCGTCGCCATTCGTCATGAGTTGGGCGTGGAGTCGAGTCACAAGATTGGCATCCGATTCCAACGTTGGATGAAGGCGCACCAAGAACGTTGTAGAGCCTCATGCTCGATTCCATCAAGACCTTTCCCGCGCAGTTTTCGAAATCGGCGGAAGTAGTCCCGCATCATGTCCAGTGAGTCCGGAGCGTGAGCTCCGGACAAGTCGTACAGCGACCAAGGTATGAGCTGCCGCGCCATGATGTTGGTTGATGCATTCCCGCTGATGTATCTTGGGCGTCCTGCTGGATTGGGTTTTGGATCTCCGGACATTGCTTGTTCGTTTGTAGGCGAAGGGTTTTCGACAGTTGAGCGCTCACGGTTGGTGAGCGCTGTCATGAGAAGGGGGTGATGTAATGGGCTACATTACATAGTATTAATATGAATAAACAATTACATATGTAGGCAGGTGCTGGGCCCGAATAGCGGGCACAGCTTGGTAATTTATTATTGGTTTATTATTGGGCCTAAAGTCCCCAATATGGACCAATGATAAATCAACCTGAAATTGTGTGGTTCCCGAAAGGCGGGAACACTGTCGTATTTATTACGACTAAAATCTTCGTAATTAGTACGAATTAAAACCAAAATAAAAATCGGAGTTAAATTTACTTAATACCTAATACTTGGGCTTGAGTCTTCCTCAAGCGCACGTGTAAGCTAGTGACGGTACGTTCTAGCCCCGTTACACACTCCACCACACAATTGCCTGTTAAGTCGTGCCAATACTTGGCTTTGCGTAGTAATATGAGGTTCCAGGTATCGTTGTCGAAGGGCCGTTCGCGTTGCAACATCCTCGGGTGAAATGGCCTCAGGCCCAATGGCCTATCTAGAAAGGGAATGCCCAGATGCCTCCTTTAGGCGTTCTTCCACCGTAGGTGGTTTGAACCTGTACTGTTGATGGTCTTGAAGCCCCGCCATATTCTTCGTCCGGCGCTTGGCGCTTTCCTCTTGGTCGATGTTCTTCTGTTGCTGCTCGTCGAGTGGGTTGTTAACCGTCACCGTTGATGATACGTCAGGCGGGTCACGTAACGCTGTTAGCGCATCTGCAGCACCACGTTCAGGGAACGGATTCGGTGCATGACTAGTGTCATCTTCACCCGTGAGGGTGGCTAATGGGGACCCATCGGGTCCCACAAAGACGGTGTCACTTTCGTAATCAACCGCTTCGTCAAGGTCGCCTTCGATAAGGTCCCGTAGAGTCTGTGACTCAGTTCCAGGAGGCGTCATGGTATGTGCCGTGAACAAACCGTAAGGTTTTAACGTTCGCTAAAGCACTACCTCTAAGAGGAAAGATGTCGAATGACATTCTATGGGAACGTCAGTCTGGTGGGGGAGGGTGTAACGGGGTTATACGATGGTTGTAGCGTCTTTCCGAGAGTTTACGGTTGAACTCCCCTTTGTATTGCATATAATGCACTATTATACTTCTCTTTAGAGAGGTATTAAGTATGAGCGTTAAGATACGGTATTCGGTAATACCGTATCTTATCGATTAGGATTCGATAAATCCATAACGCTGTACTAAGTACATCATACACAGATGTTTAGACGATACGTCGTCCAATAGCAAAGTCTGCATATAATAATTACTATTATAGTAATTAATCTAGTGTAGTGTACTTAGAGTAGGACTATTCATAAAACCTTAAAGCATTAAAATCAGTTCTCCTTTTGAGTTTAAGATCGCAAGTCGTTCTGACTTGTTCTCTTGTGCACTTCGTGCGTTGGTTCTCTAAACCTCTAAGCTTCTAGCTTGTTCTTGCACTCTGTGCGTTGGTTCTCTGAACCTTAAGCTTCTTGCTTGACTGACTAAAGTCTGTATCCTAGTTCCTTAGAACGGGGTGACTTTCAGTCGTTTAATTAGTTCCTTAGAACTCAGTGGCTTTTAGCCGTAACTCTATTTAGTTCTCTAGAATTAAGAGGCTTCCAGCCTAAAGTCTTCCTCTGGCTAAAGAGCTGTGCAGCTCCGCTACAGATAGCGACGTCAGTTTTCTTCTGAGCAGCAGACGCCCATGAAGATGATTAAATATAGAAGCATTTGAAAGAAGCGAGTGAAACGCAAAGTCTAGCAGGAAAACATCTTCAAATGTGTATCCGCATCTTCATTTGAAGACACTTGGACTCATCGCACCTTCAAAAAGGCCCCAAAATGGTCACATCTACAGGATGGTTACATGACTAATCTCTGTCAAAATTTGCATCGCTGGGCTCACTTCTCGTTGTCGGAGTCTTCAAAGTCCTCTGTGCTCTCACCAAAACGGTCGGAGACATAGTTGGTATACGTCAGGAACTGGTTTGACAGCTTGGATTCGAACGTCGGTGTAAATCCCGAAGGCGTAAAGTTTAGATCCGCAAAGATATCTTTACGGAGCATGCGTGCTGTTCAATTCGGTACAAAGTCATTAAATCACTCACACACCTAAAGTCCGACAGAAAGGCTTTGTCCGTACCAGTGATGAAGGTGCATGGGTTGAGGATCTTGTGTTTGCTTCCCGGTACAACCTCTACGTCCTTCACTAGCCAGCGCATAGTCTCAGCAAACTTGCTCATGCAGTTGATATTCTGCAAATTTAAACAGTTCAATTATTTTCTGAGCATCTCAAACAGTGTCATCCATTATACGCAACGTACCAGGTAAGGTGGGTCTACCAGCACATAGTCAAAAAATCGGTGAAATTTCTCTGGCAGATTTGTGGGCTCATTGTAGTCGTAAAAGACAAAGTGGTCGTTGTACTTCTCGCCAAAGCGGCGGTCGTACTCGAATAAATACACATTATCACCGTCGATAGACGATTCGCTCTCCTCTTGAATTTTTAGGAAGTATCGATAAGCCGCTGGTGTGCTCACAAAAGCAATGCATTTCTCTTTGCTCTGGTCGATGGCCTCCTGTGCCAAAGCGCGACCAGTTCGGTTGTTGTACCAGCTTCACACAGCAAACAGTTAGTTCACGATGTTATATCATGAGCACCACGTCTTAGTAGTCGACGCACAATTGTGATAGACGGAAGTCCTCGGATACGCCTGCATCCTGTTGGACCTGTTGCTCCTGAAGATGCGCCTGCAATGCCGCCAAAGTGTCGGCTGATAGCTCGCTTGAGAGTAGGAAATCCATTTATGGCAAATGGCAAATGCGTTTTCAACCAATCGTTAAGTAAGTGAATGAATGCAAAATACAAGAAACAGGAAGATAGAGTTGGTATTCATAGTCGCCTATTAAGAACCTACTGCTACTTGATCTACTTGGGGTCATCATCCTCGTCTTCGGGCTCCTTGCAAGGTCCGAACCGCTGCGACTCGTAATTAGTGTATGTGAGAAGATGGTTGGAAAGTTTTGACTCAAAGCTCGGATAGAATCCAGTGGGAGTGAAGCCCAGGTCAGCCTTCATTTCCTTCCGCAGCAATTGAGCTGTATATATGCATGGACAGGAAGATAGCACAAGTAAAGCGGGTCAATCGTGGGTTCATCAGTACCAAAATAAAGTGAACGTATTGCCACTGCAAGCAGCATTTTTCGTACAGTTAATGAATGTGGTCGGATTAATCACGCGGTCCTTCTTGCCGGGTACCAGTTCCACGTCCTTGGCAATCCATCGCATTGTATCGGAGAATTTTGCCAAACAGTCGAGGCTCTAAATAATTATGATACAACATGAAGAGGTGAGATGCCTAGCGTTTTCATTATTCGAACACAAAAGACAGCAACGCACTAGATGCGGCGGTTCCATCAGTACATAGTCAAAGAAGTGATGAAACTTCCCGGGCAAATTTGTTGGTGCATTGTAGTCGTAGAAGCAAAAATGGTCGCCGTATTTCTCTCCAAACCGACGGTCGAACTCGAAAAGGTATACGTTGTCGCCCATGACGGCGCGCTTGGCTTCGTCCTTCTCCTCGCTCTGGATCTTCAAAAAATCACGGTATGCCGCTGGGGTGCTCACAAAAGCAATTTTAAGTTCATTACTGCTGTGATCAATGGCCTCCTGGGCCAACGCACGCCCAGTTTTCTCATCATACCAGCTGACAATGCATGCAAATGAGTCAATTAAAGAGTATTAAATGGCAGAGGTGGAAGAAGTGTCTCTCATGTACAATTGCGATAATCGAAAATCCTCCGACACAGGAGCATCTTCATCTTGTTGATGTTGCTCTAGAAGATGCGCCTGCAATGCTGCCAGCGTCTCGGCAGACAACTCAGTCATTAGCAATTCGTCCATCGTGTGCTGATTTGAATGCTTGTTTGGCTGATAGACATGCTGCATCTTTGTGCTGTTACAGATATAGAGCATTTTGGCTTTCCAACTACGCTTATCGAGCGTCTAGAGTGCAAGAGATCAATTTTGTAATATCTAAGATTCCGTTCCTCTTTATTTCGATACCTTCTTGTTATCAGATTTAAAATCACATTTGCAATCTTCAATGCTTGTCAATGATGGTCAACCGGCTCGGTTGCCGTTGGTGGTGCCGTCTCCACCTGCAAGTTCAGGGCCCAGTGAGCGCAGTAGACACTCGCGCAAGGTGACGCGTGATATTGCGGCTTTGGACTTTCTACAGAATATCCCCATGCAATCCGAGAGCGTCATCCCAGTTGCGGAACCGTCGCCCGCTTCGGAGATCGACACCGACGACTTGATAATCGACGGCGTGAATCGACTAAACGCAGCAGCAAATAGCTCTGATGTAGAGCCACTGGCTGGAAAGAGACTCCCGGGTATGGAAGCTACAGTCGTGCATGTGCCATCTTTGTTCCGTTATCGCTTCACGACGAAATTTCCAGCGGCGTCGGCCGTTGTGAGACGTTGGGAGGGCGTCACAGCTCAGCAAGGACTACTGGATGCTAGATTATTCTTTTCTAGAGGTTGCGGGTATCCATTAGCCACGTCCACTATTATAAACGTGAGTACAAGAAAGACAAAGAGACTGATAAAACAAAGAGAGACTGACTTAATTATTGGCTTGCTTGTTGCTTGTTACTATTAGTACAATGGCAATGAAACAACAGCAAGGAGAATTAGATTTGCGTCTATGAGCGCATTGGCTTTGGAAAGGCCGTCATCGACCAATTACGACTGGAGAGGCACCTCATACTTCCGACTGTTGCATGCCACGTGGTCGGCCTGTGATGCAGATCGAGATCGAGAAGACGCGCACCCGGAACGTGTGCCGTACTCGGCCAACTTCTTAGACGATCCAGAGTTTCGTCAGGGTCGCCATCGACATGTTGTGCGTGGTGACAAGAGTCTTGGACCCATTGTGTCCAGTATCCTGCTTTTTGTCAAACCACATGAGCTCAAGGATGAGCTAAATCAGAAGTTTCAGGAAAAACACGCGTGGTGGCTGCAGGACCCGTCATTGTCCTTGAGCAAATTGAGGCATCTCAAGCGAGACGCGATCATGTGCAGCCAGCGACTGAACCTGGAAGTTGCCACCATGGCTCTGGCCTGTGTACTCTTTGAAAAGCTGGTGCTGCAGCACTACGTCACCAAGGCCAATCGCAAGCTTTACATGGCAGTTTGTTTCTTACTAGCTGCCAAGTTTAACGAACCCGACGAGCGCAAACGTGTGATCCGTGAGCTACTAGAGGATATCGATCGAGTGCACGCCCTCCCATCGCGGGATGTTCTTACAGCCGAGTTCACTGTGTATGCTCAGCTTTCATTTGATCTTCACGTTCCCATCGCTGAAGTTCATCCACACTTTGTTCGACTCCTTAAGCTCATCGAGAGTAATCCGCGCAAGTATTTAGACGACGACGTCTTAATATCTTACTCTGCGCTATTGGCGAAGGAGAAGCAGGCAGAGAACTTCGGTATGGTGCTGTCGGATCCTCTAGATGGGTTTGATGAGACAACAGATGGTGAGGCACGATTAAGCGACGAGGATGATGACGATGCTGAACACAATAGCGCGAAGGATAGCGAACAACGAGCAAGAAAGCGAAAAAGCTCTGGTGTTGGGGGCAAGAATACTTCTAATGACCCATCGATGTTTCCTTGGCATAATGTGTCCATCACCCAGTGGTGGCGAAAGCGCCGCAACTCGCGAGAGCGGCATGAGTCGTCATCTACTGCTCCCTTGGCAAAATGAAGACACTGTCGCTTGAATTCTTCGTTCCTTATGCCATGCCAAAAGAACTTTACTCGAAGCTAAATAGCATATATTTTTAGTCCCTCTCAAAAGACTCGGACGCGTTAGACCATGACGTTCACAATTTCAGGGCAGACATTTTGAGGGACTGTCACTGAAAGTTAGGGGCGACAGCGGCTGCTCGATAAGCGCAGAGATGAAGACAGCAGTCAGCGTGAAGAAGTAAGGCATTGAGATCGATCAAGAAGTTAGTGTACCAGTCCCAACGAGGGTACTTCTTTGTATCGCCGCAACAGCGTAGCATGAATTACCGGTGTGAACGAAGTGCAAGACCTATCGCACATTCCTTGTCACTACCGCTCGTGTGACTGCATCGACCATTCATTTGGCATCCAGAGCCCTTGCGAACGATATGATCGTTACCGTTTCCGCCAGCGCTAGCTACATGTCAAAAATTCCTTCGACACCTTCAGTTATTTTACACACGCTAATTGTAACGGGGTGAGCCCGTTACATAATATTGACACTCATATGAAGTGTCAATAAAATATTATTATAACTAATAATATTTGACAATACAATCTTTTCTTATAACATTGTCCCTAAATCTCCTTGAAGTTGGAGATGCCCTCTCATTGGTTGATATGGGCCATCATATCAACCAACACGCTGACCAATGACCGATGGACGCGCGCAATGAGTGGAGGGCAAGTTGTCAACGTACATAGTTGTAGTTTAATATAGTTAACATAGGTTATAACAGATTAGTTTTATTAAGATAGTTAACTATATTAGATACAGTTCTCTTTTCACTCTCAACTAAGCGTTTGTTTAGTTTATAAGCTTCCTCTGCTCACGTGTACGTGAGGTTTTGAGGCACCTACTTTTCTTGTAATCAGTGAAAGTAGACTATACTGTAATCAGTATAGTCGGAGGGTGCCCCATTACACTAATACCGTCTGTAGAGACTTCGGGTATTATCGCAGTAGTTTTGAGAAAGATGATGTCATTGAAAGCGCCGCGCTGATGCTTTGGTGACCACGGTCGCATCTTGCTTTCGCGCAAACTTTTCTAGTCTCCACTCTTGTGAACACAGACCTGGTCATCGGAAGTATCTGTCTCGGCCTTGTCATCCTGTTGACCCACCTCTAGGTGGACCCTATCCATCTCAATCATGTCCTTTGATGAGAGAGAACTCCTTGCCCACTATGGTTCTAGCCGGTTGATTTCCATCGAGGTTCTCTCTTCTAGATTCCTATCTGGTAATAATGACTCAGGGTCCCTTATAACAGACTCGTGCACCGCGTTAACCACTGGCACTTGGGTTCCCGTCCGTAGCAACATCTTTTGTGGAGTCTTGTACTGGGGTCTCTCGACCATCGGACCTTGGTATTCTTCTTCTTGAGTGGTTTCTGCGTCTTCCTAGTCTGTGGTAGCTTGGTAGCCTAGGTTCTGCCATTCAGCATACCTCCTAGAACCAACTGACACGAATCCTTGGGCCCGGGGAACCCGGTCCTTAGCCAGCCAGATGCCCAGCTTGGTATCCTCGTGTAGGATCAGGTCCCTGTCGCTGACCTTGGCAAACCTCACAAAATTGGAGATGTTCATGCCCCTGGATCATCGTAGTCACCCGTCTGTCTCCACGGGTTATCCATACTATTCACTGGTCCGACGTAGACCTTTTCTGTAACGGGCTAACATTTACACGGTTCGTTAAGTATCGAATACTAATGGGCAGGCATAAATGGGTACGAGTTACCTTAGGCCTGCCACTTGGGTGTGGCACATCAATGTGACCCACCCTCGTGAATGTGATATCCATGGATGGATTCACATTCAACGAGGATGACGCCAGTTGGGACTGGGCGTCATGGTGACGCTTCAAACAGACGTCATCAGCGAGCTTAAGTATATTTTAAGCTCGCACGTAAAGAGACGCTTCTAAAGAGACGCGTATCCAATCTTTGCATAATTATCCAATCAGTAGTTAAACTTATATTTAGTTAGAATTTATTAAATATAAGTCAAGTCTTGAATTTACTAACTATCGCCCACTGCGCACGAGAAGCTTGATAAGCTTTTGCGTGAAGTAGGTGAGGTACCTCATAGGTGTTCGTTGCGCGGACCGCTCTAAGCGACCGGCAACATTTTGATTCGGCGCTTCAAGAGACCGACCAACGCAACCACTACCGCACGCGGAGGTAAGACGGTATAACCGCTTCCTCGCGCTGCTTGAAGTCGTGCCTGCGTAGTACATGGCAGCTTCTTTACGAAGCTCTCGTCTACATATCTAGCAAAACCTCGACATATTTTGTCGCCGGCAAATTCACGTGCTGGCGCAGTTTTACATTAAAGATATGGCCACTATACAAGGTCTTGCGACCTACCAACTGAATTCGCACTTCATCTGGTAAGCAAATAGTTCCATCTACCATATCCAATCGTATTCCGGCTGGCACCATAAAATCCATCCCCAAAAGTGCATCCTGACCAATTAGGAAACCTACCCATACATCGAAAAAATATACCAGTACCCCTTTCAGCGTAATCTTCACCTTTGTCCGTATATACAACTTCTCCAATACCCACACACTCTTGTCTCTCGCTCGTATCGATTTGGTAGCCTACCTTACGAGCAAAGGCGGTATCCAAAATAGATACTTCGGCACCGGAATCGAAGAGCAGATTCGGCGAGTATTGTTGACCTTCCCAGAGGCCTTGCCTGCTTGAACCACTTTCCTGGGGCATGATGTTTCCAGTATCCTCTTGACTCTACCGGCAATAACTCCAATGTCATCATAGTCTCTCCTCTGGAATAAACATGAGGTATACATGCATTGGCCATAACAGCAACAGAATTAATGCAAAGGCCCGATGTATTTCCAACCAATTCTTTCTCCTTAACGACATTCTCCACGGGGTTTTTCTCCACAAATGCATAAATGCAAAAATTAGAACGCTCAGCTCGTACCCGATTCAAACCTGGCGAGCGTTCTGATTCAACATCTTCTCCGCAGCCTCGAGCAGCTGCCCCGCGTGTTTGGTCGGGTTGTACCACTGGTGATACAGATTGTAAAACAAATTCATTGGGCACTTGCCGACGTCATGAACCTTGCCACAACCGCGACACACAAACAGGCAGCGGTCGTCTGGATGCCCCTTCTTTCCACATCGTTCGCAAACGAGTCGCTTCCAACAGTCCAGATCCCCATGCTTCTTAGATCCACAATGGGTAGGGGAACTTCGGTCCAGGCCCCTCTGCCATGCGTCGACCTCGGTCTTGGTCTGGGTCCTGATGGTCCTGGGGGTCATCTTCATTTCTCGCCCTACCAGTGTACGGCTTACTCACCGCCGCATAAATTCTTCTGAGGTCACCTTCTCCCTCAGACTCACTAGAGCTAGAACTCTTGGTCATTTTCACTTTCCAATGTAGCTCGGATGACTTGGACGGGTCGTCTTAGCTGACTCTTGGTGTGGTCTGGAGGGGTTGGGGCCTTCTAACGAAGCTTGCTGGAACCGAACAGGACCCTTCCTTGACGCGTTTTCGCTCTCTGACGAGCCAGCAGGACTTCCTCCAGGTCGTCTGCATCAGAAAGTCTGAGCAAGGTGAGCTGATCCGCTAATTCTCGATCATCCAAGGTTTCTACGTAATGGTCCACATGTTCACGCTTCACACTGGGGGTCCACCCTCAATATCTAGCTTGGCCCTGAGCCCCGCCACATTCAACCGGTACAAATATTCCAAGGGTGACTAATCGGTTCTACTTTTTGCGTGATAATATAGCCGGGCCACCGACACCCCCAAGCCGCAAATTGGGCTTGGAAATTTTACAGGAGAAGTTTTCAATCACCGCGTACCGTTCGACCCAATTGTCGATTCCAATTTTGAGCTGGACCTGTGAGCAGGGACCCAAAAATGAGACACTTCTCGCTGTCTGGTGCCTGGTCTCGGAGGAAAGCCGTCTTTACCTTAGTGCTCCAGCTTTTGGCACGATCTTCATCGTGGTCCCTTCCGCTAAATTCCTTCAGATCCGACGAGGCCGATACTCTGATATAGGGAATACAGTAAGGGCCCTCCTGCCGTAGCCGCGGCCACAGTCGCTCGCGCTGAAGTCATCGGGAACGTCAAATCATCTGGGTCGTATTCACCATGGGTGGACCCTACAGACTCCATGTCCACATCAGGGATATCACATGGTGGCCCCAGGTGCTCAATTCTCTGGGAGGACCTGGGGTAAACTGGTTCTTGGTCCTTCATGGTATGTCCCCTGTCCACTGCAAAATTTGTGGAGCCTTGCTCTTCAAGAAACTTGGTCATCGCCTTACCAAAGTACGACTGGAGCGCGCTAGGGGAAACTGACTCAGCCTTTGTTTCCTGATCCGATTTTGTTCCCATCGACCTTTGCTCCACTTTGCACCGGGCTACCGTCTCCTCCTGTGCTTGGCGTTGGACCCATGGGGTTGCTGTGTCCATATGGACAGCTTCGCGAATTATAACGCTGCACTAGTTGGACCCAATTGCATTCGGTCCACCGTATCCATCAGGACCGACATCATAGATGAGGTGGCCGATTCATATTGAGACCTTGGTGACGATTCATCGAGTGACCCAGCAGGAGATCCCACGCCAGGAGCCTCTGCTCCTCCGTCTTGACGGGGTACTTCCTTTTGAGGAAACTTCCCCACTAACGTCTTGAGGTGACCATGCAGGGTCGCTAAGGTCTTCTTCAAGGTCTCGAACCCGAAATCGAAGAGGGTCTCGGCATCAAATTTCCCTGCAGCCATTCCAGCTTCATGTAGCAGATTCATAAAATCGTGGTGGGAAGGGCCGTTATCGGACCGTGGACCTGGTCCAGAAGCTTGAACTTGAGCGTCTTCATCACCGGGTCCTTTCGAAGGAACTTCTTCAATCTATTCCGATGGTAGGCTTCTTCCAAATCTTCTTCTGTCCAGTCCTTACTAGCCACAACTTGGCTCTCCCCCGACTCGTCCGTCGTGTCTCCGCCTGTTGGTGCCTTCATCTTGGTATGCTTCTTTTGCTTGTTCTTGGGCACCTTTGGCTCTTGAGTGGTTGGTTGGGAGACTTGTTTCGGGGTCCCTTGTTTTTTAGCTTCCGCTGTCAAACTTGGGACCCCTGGACCATAATATATATCATGGCCCATGTTGTCTTCTTCAACGAAGACATAAGGGGGAGGATTTCGTGGTTTTTCTTCATATTCCACCTTGACCTCAATAGCAGAGCTCCTCCCCGGGATCTGCAGGTCCTCCAATACTTCTTACTTCTTGATCACTGGCGATCAGATTTCCAGTGTATTGTTTGTCCCTTGGTCTATCTTGACCGTTGTCTTTTCTTCTTCGTGGGACTCACGGTAAAATCCCGCGTCTCCCGAAGATCCGGGCACGCGCACCATTGTAATGGAGTGGATTCTCAAACAACGTAGGAGAACCACAAACACCCACAGCGCCGGACTGCCGACTTACGGAGGGGGGTGCCCCGATACCGTGTCGTGTTAACCTTGGGTCTCACCTTGTGTACCCGTCGGCTTGGCTGGTCTTGCTCCTCGGTTGACGCAGAAGACTTATAGACTTGGTCCTTGTATAAGACTTGAACTTGGTGGTCCCCGAGTGGATATGCTTCACTCGGGACCGGGTTTCTTGTGCTCGATCGACTGAGTCGAGAGCGATGCACCTGGTACTATGTACCCCTTTCGGTGTCTAACTGTTTCTTGGTCCTTGGAACCCTTTGTGTTCTTCTCCGTAGGGAAACCGCTTCCTGTAGCGGGTCGTAGAGTCTTGACACTTACTTGACACCTCAGACCAACTATCCTGAGGTTCAACTTGCGTTGCTTGAGCCGTCACCTCACCTGACGTCGGGGGGGGATAAAAGGTATCCCGCCCGGAATAGGTGAGGTGACGGAGAAGAGCTTGGAAGGAAGCGCTTGGAGCTGCCACGTGTAATGCAAATTCGAGTGTGTATATTTATCTTATACTTTGTATGCTTTTTCTTGCCTAACCCTAACCCTTTGATCTGGATAGTGCCACGTGTCAACTTGTGGACAAACAACTGGCTCTTTTAGAACATGGGACTTGTACCGGCTCTGCACTTTAAGGAAGACTTGTACCTACTATAATATGGGTCCACCTGTCGCCTGGGTTCACCTGTCACCTAGGGTCCACCTGTCACCTAGGGTCCACCTGGCACCTGGGGTCCACCTGTCGCCTGGGGTCCACCGGTCACATGGGGTCCACTTGTCACCTGGGGTCCACCTGTCACCTGGGGTCCACCTTTCGCCTGGGGTCCACCTGTCACCTGGGGTCCACCTTTCGCCTGGGGTCCACCTGTCTCATGGGGTCCACCTGTCACCTGGAGTCTACCTGTTGTCTGGGGTACACCTGTTGTCTGGGGTCCACCTGTCACATGCGGCCCACCAGTCGCCTGGGGGTCCACCGGTCGTCTTGTTCCACCGGTCACCAAGGTCCACCTGTCGCCTGGGGTCCCTCGGTCCCCTGGGGTCAACCTCAGCTGCCCTAGCAGCACTGGTCCTTTGGTCTGTAGTGTAGGACAACATGGTGCCTTCTCCGAACTCGGGAACTTGGACCAGTTGGGGGCCCTGGTCACTCCCTGTCACTCATTCAAGAGAGTGACCGAGATCTTTCACGCCAGTTATTATAATAACTTCGAAGGGCCCCCATTTCTCTGGAACTTCTCCACATGTACATCCAGAGTTGTTGTATTACATCTTCTTGTATGACTTCTCCAGATGTTCTGACGGGGAACCGTGACCTCGTCACCGTGGATACCCTGATCGACGGACCCCGGTCTCTAGGGACCAACACCTCTGGCAGCCGATTGATCGCTTCTAGACCTGGCCACTCTCCTTTCGGTATCGATTCGGCCCCTTGCTGCTGATGTAAAGCCGCACTGGCCAACTGGTCTGCGCTCTGATTCCAGTCTCGTTTCACATGTCAGACTGCATGGGAGGCCACGACTGGAGCTTACTCAACGCCTTGGCCCGCAACGGGGATAAACCTAAAGCTTTGCATTCAATCTCTCCACGCATCTGTCTTATAACCAAATTGGAGTATCCACAAATAATCAAACGCCGTAGCTCCATTGGCTCCAACAGGCCAAAGCCCAGTAACATGCCCTCATATTCAGCCTCATTCACTGTAGACTTGTCGAGATATTTTGACGCAGCTGCGAATATAGTCCATGCAGGGAGTCTCCACACAATAGCGCTGCAAGCACCTCCTCCTTGTTTCACCCGGGTCGACCCATCGAAGCTCATCGCATACAGTTCTTCGTCAGGTTCCACCAAGGGCGTAGGTAGGTCGACCGTCTGTCTAGATTTCTTCTTAGAAGCAATTAACGACAAGATAGAGTCTACATTTTCTCTAGGCGTAATACTGGCAGCTAACGCCCTCAGCACCTGGTCTTCGCCATTCTTGCATTTCACAATCTCCAAAGTCCACTGGAACAAGAGAGCGCCCCAATTTCCCAAGCGACCTTGCAACCCCGAAGACTTCACTAGACAGGCTAGTGTAGAATGCCTCGTCAGGAGCTTGAGGGTCGGGTGACCAACATCGTGAAGCAAGTCTCCAATATTCGTAACAACGCCAGCACTTCCTTTTCCACTGTGCTATAGTTCAACTCGTTTGACTTGAGGGTTCGGCTTGTGAACATTACTGGCATATACAGGCCGTCGGAATTCTGCACCAATGACGCCGATATGGCCCACTCACTTGCGTAGACATTATAACTGCCTCTCTATCCGGGTAGAAATGTCGTAGGGTGGTCGCCGTAGCAATCTTGTTCTTGAGCATGGCAAACGCTACTTGTACCTTCGACCATTTTTCTTCGTCTTCTTCCTTGGCCGCCACTTCATCGTTAGCCTTTAATCTGCACCTCCACGCGTGAAAATACACCTCTCTTAGTTCATAAAGGATTGACGCGTATACGGCACAATCCTCGATGTATCCACTGTAGTAATTCAGGCTTTCAAGAAATGATTGCATAGCCTTCAGCGTTGTCGGTAGAGGTAGGTCGACCAAAGACTGAAGATCCTTTGGGTGAGCCTCTATCCCTTTCTTTGAAACTCGATGTCCAAGATACTCGACCTTCCGACACCCCCACGTACTCTTGACGGCACTGACCGACAAATTCCAATAGTCACACACGTCTAGCAGCCGCTCCACTTTCTGGCATAATACGTCCCACGATTCGGCCGGAACAAGTATGTCGTCAATGTATGATCGTCGACCCAATATCAGAGAGGCCCGATTTTGTATCTGGTTCCCCTGTTGCGAACAAATCCTCTGTTTCTTCTGTAGCAGCCCCTGGCGAAATCCGTAAGAATCCATATAACGCATTATCCAACAACCTTTGATATATCTGAGGCGCATTCTTAAGCCCAAAAGGCATCCGAAGCCATTCAAATAATCCCAGTGGAGTAACGAAAGCTGAGATTAATCTCGCCCTTTCGGTCATACTGACGAACCAAAAACCACTCGCCATGTCAAGAGAACAGTACCACAAAGCTCCGTCCAGATCCTCCAGTAGCTCGTTAATCAATGGCATAGGGTATACCATAAGCTGGGTGAGATCATTCACCAACCGATAGTCGATACACAATCGAATATCGACCCCATTCTTCTTCACGATAATTACAATTGGGCTGGCCCATGGCGAGGTGGAAGGCTGAATGATCTTTGCTGATAACAGTCCCTTGATCAGGTCGGCTAGCTTCTCTCTGAATTGAGGGGCCACCTTTCGTACGCGTTGCGCGATCGGCCTTGCGTTCCTCACATCGATGTCGCATATCGCTCCTCGGGCGGCCGGGGGTAAGGCGCTACCTTTGCCCATCATCAGATGTCGTTTCTTCCATATTATTTGTCGCAACCGGTCCACCTCTTCGGGAGTGTTCCCATCTGGATCTGGAATCTGTATATCTTCTAACGCAATGCCTTCGGATGAGGGGTCCACTTCCGGTACGACCGCCCACACTGGCCTTATGTCCTCGGCCCAAAGTTCCCCACTCTCGAAAGAACACACCTGGTCATCTGCCTGTAACAAGTCTACCAGTTTGGCTTCCTTCTCATTGGTGTTGATCACTGCATGTAGGTCTTCTTTAGCTACACTCCGCTTTTGGGCGGTCCCCTCCTGCCAATTCACCCTTTCTTCGCACAGTTGTTCTTCACTGTCGGGTACCGGTTGGTGCGTTATATTCATCATTGGGGTTGGGGCCTGCGGTCGCTGTAAGATGTGTGACGGAGTCTTATATTCTTGTCTCTCCACTAGTGGCCCCTCTTCTTCTTCCGTTGGGTCGACCTGATGGTCGACTTGGTCGGTGGTAGAGATTTAGCCATTCCGCATATCTTCGAGAGCCTACCGAGACAAACCCTGGAGTTCTCGGAACTTGCTCCCTAGTCAACCACATACCTACCTTGGTATCTTCATGCAATGTTAAGGGGCGAGGGATGACATTGGTTATCTTCAAAATCGGTCGACGCCCTATCCCTTGGATCATGGTGGTCACCCATAGTTCACATCCGTGACCCATAGTTCCACTGTTCCGAGGTCGACCTTTTGAGAGGCACTTCCGTACATCCTCCAACAGGTATCTGTACATACCGAACCAGCTTAACATCCGATACTCGGGTATTTTAAAGCGTCCTTCGCCCGGTCAATTGTACTCGAACTTCATCGGGGAGACAAAGGGTTCCGTATGCCAAGTCTAACCGGATACCGGTTGGGACCATGAAGTCCATCCCCAAAATTGCGTCTTGACCCACCATAGGGCCTACCCACACCTTAAAGATGTACACCAAGTTCCCAATTTAGAATGATCTTGATGCGAGTGCGCCCTTCCGAGGTATATACGGATTCCCCAATACCAATGCATTCTTGTCGTTCACTTTCATCAATTTGGCAACCTTTTTTACGAGCAAAGGCGATATCCAGGATAGATATCTTGGCACCAGTATCGAACAACAAATTTGCATGGTCGTTGCTGAATTTTCCAGAGGCTTTCGCTTGCCTGAACCATTTTGTAGGGGCGTGGTATTTCCAGTACCCCCTAGACTCGCCTGGCAATAAGTCCAACTCCATTACTGAACTTTCTCGAACAAAATTATTAGGCTTATTCAAAGAAGCAACATGGACCACAGGGTAATTTCCAATCTTCGATATATTTCCAATCTTAACTGGAATACCCGTCTCCTCCTTGGGCTGTTTCTCCACATATGCAAAGATACAACAATTAGAACGCTCGGCTCGTACCAGATTCAAACCTGGCGAGCGTCCTAATTTGCCATCTTCTCGAGTTTCTCCGGGAACATCCCTGCATGCTTGGCTGGGTTGTACCATTGACGGAACAAATTGTAGAACTCCTCCTTCTGGCACTTCCCAATCTCGTGAATCTCTCCACAACCCCGGCATACAAACAGGCAGCGATCTGATGGATGACCCTTCCTTCCACAGCGGTCGCAGGTCAATCGTTTCCAGCAATTAAGATCTCCATGTCTCTTTGACCCGCAATATGCACATCTCGTATTTGGGGTCGCTGATGACGGGCCGGGTCGCTGGTCCACTGCCTGGTGATGTTGATCGGCTTCCCTGGTAGGTAGATACTTCGAGAACCTCACACTTGGATCCCTCCCCGCTCCCTTCTCCATAAGGTAGACTCGCCTCAGATCTCCTTCGTTCTCCGAATATTCTCGGCTGGAATCTTCAGAGATCGAGTCTTCCAGGGACGCCCGAACTGCATGTATAGAGCGGCGGTTCATCTCTCTCGGTCTGTCTGGTAGTGACGGTGTCTTCTGACGAAACTTGTTTGATCCAAACAGCATCTTGCCTCGTCTTGCCTTCGTCCGCTGACATGCTGTCAATACTTCCTCCAATTCTTCTACATCCGCCAGACGCAACATAGTCAACTTGTCTGATAGCTCAGGGTCGTCTACCGTCCAAATGTAGTGATCGACATGATCCTTCTGAACCTTGGGCGACCCATCCTTAATCTTCATCTTCGCCCTGAGTCCAAGCACATTCAGGCGGTACACATAATCCAGCGGGGTCTCTTCCGACCTTTTCTTCGCATGGTAGTACTGGCGGACGACCGGTACCCCCGTGCCACAGAACCGAATCATGAACTCTTGGATTAAGTCCTTCCAGTTTCCTCGGACTGGGCGACCCAGTTGACGGTACCAATTCTGTGCCGGTCCAGTCAGCAATCCTCCAAAAACGAGGCACCGTTCATCATCTGGTGCTTGGTCTCTTATAAATGCCGTCTTGACCGTCGATACCCAGCTGCGCGCACTGTCTTCGTCTTGGTCTCTTCCATGAAATTCCTTAAGATCCGAGGTCTCCAAAAGTTTGATGCGAGGGACCATATTTGGTATCTGTCCCAGCGCTGCGTTCGCCATCATCGACTGAGGTCCCCTCAAATCCATGTTGTCCGGGTAGAACTCACAGGAACCGACGGATTCCATATCGACGTCGGTCATCGTGTGGCCTCTTGGCATTTGTATGCCTGGATGCTGGTCATGGTGAGCGGTCGTCCTTTGCGCCTCTGGTCTTCCTCCTGCTACATTCCCGTTAGGGTGTGCCCGTGGTACTTGGCGTTCACTCAAAAATCTTGCCATCGCCGCGTCGAAGAGGGTCTGCAGATCGCCTACCGGGTAGGTAGGTCCTTCCCCCCAGCATCTTCGTCACGGGGCAAAGCAAATTCCAACTTTTTCACTTGCTGATTTCCCATTGGCTGAAAATCGGAATGATTTTCATTCTTGCCACGCGTCGCCGTTTCGAGACCACGTGGTTCTTGCTCCGCGCTGCGCGCTCGGGCCTGGAGCAGCGCCGCTCCAGTAGGGCCTAGGGGCATCCTAGTGACCGACCCAGTTGAGGACGATCCTGGGGACCACGGTGCTGCTTCTCTCTGGCCGCTTGACGGCAGGTGTTGAGATGGGCCTTGCTTCGCCCATGGGCGGCCGGCGGCTCCGTACATGTGGGGACCCACCGTGATGTCTTGAAGCGTCATCTGGCTGTCTTTGGACCGTGTTTGTGTGGGTGTCATCAGAGGTGGGTGTTCCGTTGCTGTCGTGGTACCCACCAGAATCGACAGACTTTTGTGCATATGCTCTAACGTTGTTTTGATTCTGTCGAATCCCAGGGATAGCAGGTCGTCCGGGTCGAACAGCCCTGCGACCATGTTCGCTTCACGAAGAAGGGTGACCAGCGCTGTGATCGCGTCCGTGACGGATTGCAGCCGTGGTAGGGTCGACACCGGCCCAGTGAGTTGGCCCAGCTGCCGGATCTCCAGGGTCTTCGCGACGGGGTCGCTCTCCAGGAACGCGTTCAGCTTGCGTTGGTGGTAGGCCCTCTTGACATCAGCGTCTGTCCATGATGCCAGTCCTGACTTCTCGGGGCCTATCGACTTGGTGTTTCCGGGCGCGTTCATCCGTAACTTTGTCGGCTCGGACTGCGCGATCTTTGTTTTTGTTTGTTCGGGGACCTTATCCTCTCGGTTTTCATCGTCGGCTGATGGTCCTCTGGATCATGATAGGGATCATGACCCAAGGTGTTCTTTACGTGTACATAGGGAGGGTATTTAGATTTCTCTTCAATAAGTTCAACCTCTAACATGTTGACTGGGTCCCTCCCAAGGTCCGGTAGGTCCTCTGATCCTTTGTTTTTTTCTTCTTGAGTCACTGGCGATCGGCCTTCCAGTGACTCTTCGGTCTTGTGTTCCTTCTTGACTTGAACATATATGTCTTCTTGGAAAAGAATGCCGTTTGGACTAAAAGAATGCGCCGCAGATCTATCAGAGGCTGTTGGATAATGCTTTATATGGATTTCTTACGATTTCCTCAAAGCCCAACTCTGACAAACAAGAGGATCTATTCGAGATTGGCCATTCCGAAGTAGATCTCAAGAAGGTCATATTAGGACGGAGGTCCTCTATCGACGACGTTTTGGTGACCTCTGGATCCTGGTATGACTTATGCGTGAAAGTGGAACGACTTTTGGAGGTGTGTGAAAAGTGGAACTTATCGATCAGCGCGGTTAAGAGCTCATGGGGCTGTCAAAAGGTAGATTACCTTGGCCAACAAGTGTAAGCGGAAGGGTTGGAGGCCCACCCCAAGGACCTCTAGTTCTTGGTGGACCTACCTCTGCCCACCACCCTAAAAGCCATGCAGTCGTTTCTTGGGAGTTTCACTTACTACAGTCGGTTCCTAGAAGACTACGCGATTTATGCGTCCATCCTGTACGAACTGAGGGAAGTGGATTATCACGTATTACGACGCCGGATGAGTGGGACTGAGGACATACAGGGAGATGACCAGGAGGAGGACCGATGGGCCCGGGTGCAGGTAGCATTTGCTATGTTGAAGAACAAGATCGCCACTGCCCCAATCCTCTGCCATTTCGATCCAGACCGGTAACCAGTCATCATAGTCTATGCTAGCGAGTGGGCCATCTCGGCGTCTCTGGTACAGGAGTACGAGGGTGTATATATGCCAGTGACTTTCACGAGTCGGACAGCGAAGCCGAATGAGATTAATTATGGCTTAGTGGACAAGGGAGTGTTGACGTTATTGCGAATATTGGACCTTTAGATTGGACCCTTGCTATACACCCACCCAATCAAGGTCCTAAATCAACATTCCACGTTAGCGTGATTAGTCCGGTTATCTGGCATTTAAAGCCGGCTTGGAAATTGGGCGGCACTCCTGTATCAGTGGACGTTAGAAGTGCTCAAGTGTAAGCACTAGAGGAATTGGCAGCTAGCATTTACGACCCGCAAATTCCTGTCCTTGATCGCCCCTACGAAACACCCGCACCAAGCTATCACGGTGGTTCTGTGGAGAAGTGCCAGAGAAATGGGGGCCCTTCGAAGTTATTATAATAACTGGCGTGAAAGATCTCGGTCACTCTCTTGAATGAGTGACAGGGAGTGACCAGGGCCCCCAACTGGTCCAAGTTCCCGAGTTCGGAGAAGGCACCATGTTGTCCTACACTACAGACCAAAGGACCAGTGCTGCTAGGGCAGCTGAGGTTGACCCCAGGGGACCGAGGGACCCCAGGCGACAGGTGGACCTTGGTGACCGGTGGAACAAGACGACCGGTGGACCCCAGGCGACTGGTGGGCCGCATGTGACAGGTGGACCCCAGACAACAGGTGTACCCCAGACAACAGGTAGACTCCAGGTGACAGGTGGACCCCATGAGACAGGTGGACCCCAGGCGAAAGGTGGACCCCAGGTGACAGGTGGACCCCAGGCGACAGGGGGACCCAGGCGACAGGTAGGACTCAGGTGACCGGTAGACCTAGGTGACAGGTGGACCCAGGTGCCAGGTGGACCCCAGGTGACAGGTGGACCCCATGTGACAGGTGAACCCCATGCGAAAGGTGGACCCCAGGTGACAGGTGGACCCCAGACAACAGGTAGACCCTAGGTGACAGGTGGACCCCATGAGACAGGTGGACCTCAGGTGACCGGTGGACCCCAGGTGACAGGTGGACCCATATTATAGTAGGTACAAGTCTTCCTTAAAGTGCAGAGCCGGTACAAGTCCCATGTTCTAAAAGAGCCAGTTGTTTGTCCACAAGTTGACACGTGGCACTATCCAGATCAAAGGGTTAGGGTTAGGCAAGAAAAAGCATACAAAGTATAAGATAAATATACACACTCGAATTTGCATTACACGTGGCAGCTCCAAGCGCTTCCTTCCAAGCTCTTCTCCGTCACCTCACCTATTCCGGGCGGGATACCTTTTATCCCCCCCCGACGTCAGGTGAGGTGACGGCTCAAGCAACGCAAGTTGAACCTCAGGATAGTTGGTCTGAGGTGTCAAGTAAGTGTCAAGACTCTACGACCCGCTACAGGAAGCGGTTTCCCTACGGAGAAGAACACAAAGGGTTCCAAGGACCAAGAAACAGTTAGACACCGAAAGGGGTACATAGTACCAGGTGCATCGCTCTCGACTCAGTCGATCGAGCACAAGAAACCCGGTCCCGAGTGAAGCATATCCACTCGGGGACCACCAAGTTCAAGTCTTATACAAGGGCCAAGTCTATAAGTCTTCTGCGTCAACCGAGGAGCAAGACCAGCCAAGCCGACGGGTACACAAGGTGAGACCCAAGGTTAACACGACACGGTATCGGGGCACCCCCCTCCGTAAGTCGGCAGTCCGGCGCTGTGGGTGTTTGTGGTTCTCCTACGTTGTTTGAGAATCCACTCCATTACAATGGTGCGCGTGCCCGGATCTTCGGGAGACGCGGGATTTCACCGTGAGTCCCACGAAGAAGAAAAGACATCGGTCAAGATAGACCAAGGGACAACCAAGACACTGGAAACCGGATCGCCAGTGATCAAGAAGGAAGAAGTATCGGAGGACCTGCAGAGCCCGGGGAGGAGCTCTGCTATTGAGGTCAAGGTGGAATATGAAGGAAAACCACGAAATCCTCCCCCTTATGTCTTCGTTGAAGAAGACAACATGGGCCATGATATATATTATGGTCCAGGGGTCCCAAGTTTGACAGCGGAAGCTAAAAAACAAGGGACCCCGAAACAAGTCTCCCAACCAACCACTCAAGAGCCAAAGGTGCCCAAGAACAAGCAAAAGAAGCATACCAAGATGAAGGCACCAACAGGCGGAGACACGACGGACGAGTCGGGGGAGAGCCAAGTTGTGGCTAGTAAGGACTGGACAGAAGAAGATTTGGAAGAAGCCTACCATCGGAATAGATTGAAGAAGTTCCTTCGAAAGGACCCGGTGATGAAGACGCTCAAGTTCAAGCTTCTGGACCAGGTCCACGGTCCGATAACGGCCCTTCCCACCACGATTTTATGAATCTGCTACATGAAGCTGGAATGGCTGCAGGGAAATTTGATGCCGAGACCCTCTTCGATTTCGGGTTCGAGACCTTGAAGAAGACCTTAGCGACCCTGCATGGTCACCTCAAGACGTTAGTGAGGAAGTTTCCTCAAAAGGAAGTACCCCGTCAAGACGGAGGAGCAGAGGCTCCTGGCGTGGGATCTCCTGCTGGGTCACTCGATGAATCGTCACCAAGGTCTCAATATGAATCGGCCACCTCATCTATGATGTCGGTCCTGATGGATACGGTGGACCGAATGCAATTGGGTCCAACTAGTGCAGCGTTATAATTCGCGAAGCTGTCCATATGGACACAGCAACCCCATGGGTCCAACGCCAAGCACAGGAGGAGACGGTAGCCCGGTGCAAAGTGGAGCAAAGGTCGATGGGAACAAAATCGGATCAGGAAACAAAGGCTGAGTCAGTTTCCCCTAGCGCGCTCCAGTCGTACTTTGGTAAGGCGATGACCAAGTTTCTTGAAGAGCAAGGCTCCACAAATTTTGCAGTGGACAGGGGACATACCATGAAGGACCAAGAACCAGTTTACCCCAGGTCCTCCCAGAGAATTGAGCACCTGGGGCCACCATGTGATATCCCTGATGTGGACATGGAGTCTGTAGGGTCCACCCATGGTGAATACGACCCAGATGATTTGACGTTCCCGATGACTTCAGCGCGAGCGACTGTGGCCGCGGCTACGGCAGGAGGGCCCTTACTGTATTCCCTATATCAGAGTATCGGCCTCGTCGGATCTGAAGGAATTTAGCGGAAGGGACCACGATGAAGATCGTGCCAAAAGCTGGAGCACTAAGGTAAAGACGGCTTTCCTCCGAGACCAGGCACCAGACAGCGAGAAGTGTCTCATTTTTGGGTCCCTGCTCACAGGTCCAGCTCAAAATTGGAATCGACAATTGGGTCGAACGGTACGCGGTGATTGAAAACTTCTCCTGTAAAATTTCCAAGCCCAATTTGCGGCTTGGGGGTGTCGGTGGCCCGGCTATATTATCACGCAAAAAGTAGAACCGATTAGTCACCCTTGGAATATTTGTACCGGTTGAATGTGGCGGGGCTCAGGGCCAAGCTAGATATTGAGGGTGGACCCCCAGTGTGAAGCGTGAACATGTGAACCATTACGTAGAAACCTTGGATGATCGAGAATTAGCGGATCAGCTCACCTTGCTCAGACTTTCTGATGCAGACGACCTGGAGGAAGTCCTGCTGGCTCGTCAGAGAGCGAAAACGCGTCAAGGAAGGGTCCTGTTCGGTTCCAGCAAGCTTCGTTAGAAGGCCCCAACCCCTCCAGACCACACCAAGAGTCAGCTAAGACGACCCGTCCAAGTCATCCGAGCTACATTGGAAAGTGAAAATGACCAAGAGTTCTAGCTCTAGTGAGTCTGAGGGAGAAGGTGACCTCAGAAGAATTTATGCGGCGGTGAGTAAGCCGTACACTGGTAGGGCGAGAAATGAAGATGACCCCCAGGACCATCAGGACCCAGACCAAGACCGAGGTCGACGCATGGCAGAGGGGCCTGGACCGAAGTTCCCCTACCCATTGTGGATCTAAGAAGCATGGGGATCTGGACTGTTGGAAGCGACTCGTTTGCGAACGATGTGGAAAGAAGGGGCATCCAGACGACCGCTGCCTGTTTGTGTGTCGCGGTTGTGGCAAGGTTCATGACGTCGGCAAGTGCCCAATGAATTTGTTTTACAATCTGTATCACCAGTGGTACAACCCGACCAAACACGCGGGGCAGCTGCCCGAGGCTGCGGAGAAGATGTTGAATCAGAACGCTCGCCAGGTTTGAATCGGGTACGAGCTGAGCGTTCTAATTTTTGCATTTATGCATTTGTGGAGAAACACCCCGTGGAGAAGGTCAATAAGTTGGATGAATTGATTGGAAATACATCGGGCCTTTGCATTAATTCTGTTGCTGTTATGGCCAATGCATGTATACCTCATGTTTATTCCAGAGGAGAGACTATGATGACATTGGAGTTATTGCCGGTAGAGTCAAGAGGATACTGGAAACATGATGCCCCAGGAAAGTGGTTCAAGCAGGCAAGGCCTCTGGGAAGGTCAACAATACTCGCCGAATCGGCTCTTCGATTCCGGTGCCGAAGTATCTATTTTGGATACCGCCTTTGCTCGTAAGGTAGGCTACCAAATCGATACGAGCGAGAGACAAGAGTGTGTGGGTATTGGAGAAGTTGTATATACGGACAAAGGTGAAGATTACGCTGAAAGGGGTACTGGTATATTTTTTCGATGTATGGGTAGGTTTCCTAATTGGTCAGGATGCACTTTTGGGGATGGATTTTATGGTGCCAGCCGGAATACGATTGGATATGGTAGATGGAACTATTTGCTTACCAGATGAAGTGCGAATTCAGTTGGTAGGTCGCAAGACCTTGTATAGTGGCCATATCTTTAATGTAAAACTGCGCCAGCACGTGAATTTGCCGGCGACAAAATATGTCGAGGTTTTGCTAGATATGTAGACGAGAGCTTCGTAAAGAAGCTGCCATGTACTACGCAGGCACGACTTCAAGCAGCGCGAGGAAGCGGTTATACCGTCTTACCTCCGCGTGCGGTAGTGGTTGCGTTGGTCGGTCTCTTGAAGCGCCGAATCAAAATGTTGCCGGTCGCTTAGAGCGGTCCGCGCAACGAACACCTATGAGGTACCTCACCTACTTCACGCAAAAGCTTATCAAGCTTCTCGTGCGCAGTGGGCGATAGTTAGTAAATTCAAGACTTGACTTATATTTAATAAATTCTAACTAAATATAAGTTTAACTACTGATTGGATAATTATGCAAAGATTGGATACGCGTCTCTTTAGAAGCGTCTCTTTACGTGCGAGCTTAAAATATACTTAAGCTCGCTGATGACGTCTGTTTGAAGCGTCACCATGACGCCCAGTCCCAACTGGCGTCATCCTCGTTGAATGTGAATCCATCCATGGATATCACATTCACGAGGGTGGGTCACATTGATGTGCCACACCCAAGTGGCAGGCCTAAGGTAACTCGTACCCATTTATGCCTGCCCATTAGTATTCGATACTTAACGAACCGTGTAAATGTTAGCCCGTTACAGAAAAGGTCTACGTCGGACCAGTGAATAGTATGGATAACCCGTGGAGACAGACGGGTGACTACGATGATCCAGGGGCATGAACATCTCCAATTTTGTGAGGTTTGCCAAGGTCAGCGACAGGGACCTGATCCTACACGAGGATACCAAGCTGGGCATCTGGCTGGCTAAGGACCGGGTTCCCCGGGCCCAAGGATTCGTGTCAGTTGGTTCTAGGAGGTATGCTGAATGGCAGAACCTAGGCTACCAAGCTACCACAGACTAGGAAGACGCAGAAACCACTCAAGAAGAAGAATACCAAGGTCCGATGGTCGAGAGACCCCAGTACAAGACTCCACAAAAGATGTTGCTACGGACGGGAACCCAAGTGCCAGTGGTTAACGCGGTGCACGAGTCTGTTATAAGGGACCCTGAGTCATTATTACCAGATAGGAATCTAGAAGAGAGAACCTCGATGGAAATCTACCAGCTAGAGCCATAGTGGGCAAGGAGGTCTCTCTCATCAAAGAATATGACCGATATGGAGAGGGTCCACCTGGAGGAGGGTCCACAGGTCCACCCAGAGAAGGGTCCACCGGTCCACCCAGAGGGGGGTCCACAGGTCCACCCAGAGGGGGGTCCACAGATCATTAAAGCTGAAGTAGATACTTCCGATGATCAAGTCTGTGTTCACGAGAGTGGAGATTTATGTGCCGAGGATATCGACAAAAATTGGTCTGTTATCCCTGAGGTCACCCCATCTACAAACGAAGTTATGTTGGAAGACATCCAGATCCCAGACCCCGGTGATACCCCAAAGGAGGAGGTAGACCTTCTCCGCCAGATTATTTGGCAGAAACGACATCTGTTGATGGGAAAAGACAACGCGTTACCACCGGCAGCCCGAGGAGCGGTGTGCGACATCGATGTGGGAAATGCACGGCCTATCGCCCAACGTGTACGGAAAGTGGCCCCTCAGTTTAGAGAGAAGCTGTCGGACCTAATCGAGGGCGGGTTATAGTCTAAGATCATCCAGCATTCTACCACACCATGGGCCAGCCCAATTTTGATCATCGTCAAGAAGATTGGAGTGGATATAAGGCTGTGCATCGGTTACCGGATGGTGAACGAGCTGACACGCCTCATGATGTACCCTATGCCTCTCGCTAACGAATTGTTGGAAGATTTGGATAAAGCCCTATGGTATTGCTCGCTGGACATGGCCAGTGGTTTTTGGGTAGTTAGTATGACTGCGAGGGCTCGCTTTCTTTCGGCATTTGTAACTCCGTTTGGGCTGTTCGAGTGGAGAAAAATGCCGTTTAGACTAAAGAATGCGCCGCAGATCTATCAGAGGCTGTTGGATAATGCTTTATATGGATTTCTTACGATTTTATCAAAGCCCAACTCTGACAAACAAGAGGATCTGTTCAAGATTGGCCATTCCGAAGTAGATCTCAAGAAGGTCATATTAGGACGGAGGTCCTATATCTACGACGTTTTGGTGACCTCTGGATCCTGGTATGACTTATGCGTGAAAGTGGAACGACTTTTGGAGGTGTGTGAAAAGTGGAACTTATCGATCAGCGCGGTTAAGAGCTCATGGGGCTGTCAAAAGGTAGATTACCTTGGCCAACAAGTGTAAGCGGAGGGGTTGGAGGCCCACCCTAAGGATCTTCAGTCATTGGTGGAATTACCGCTTCCCACCACCCTAAAAGCCATGCAGTCGTTTCTTGGAAGTCTCAATTACTATAGCCGGATTCTAGAAGACTACGCGATTTATGCGTCCACATTGTACGAGCTAAGAGAAGTGAATTATCACGTATTACGACGCCGGATGAGCAGGACTGAGGACACCCAGAGGAGTGATCAGGAGGAAGACCGATGGACTCGGGTGCAGGTGGCCTTTGCGATATTGAAGAATAAGATAGCCACCGCCCCAATCCTCCGCCATTTTGATCCAGACCGGGAACCCGTCATTATTGTCTATGCCAGTGAGTGGGCCATCTCGGCATCCCTGGTGCAGGAGTATGAGGGGGTGTATATGCCGGTAACTTTCACGAGTCGGACTTTGAAGCCAAACGAGATCAACTATGGGCTGGTGGACAAGGAAGTGCTGGCGCTGTTGCGAATACTAGACCTTTGCTACACGTCACTGGTAACCCGACCTATCAAGGTCTTGACCCGACACTCAACGCTGGCGTGGATAGTCCGGTCACCGGGTCTACAAGGTCGCCTTGGAAACTGGGCTGCACTCCTGTCTCAATGGACGCTAGAAGTGGTCAAGTGTAAGCGCGGCGAAGATGAAATACTGGGGACATTAGCGGCAAGCATTACGCCTCGCGAAAATGTGGACTCTATTCTATCTTCAATCGTCCCCAAGAAACACCCGCGCCAAACTATCACGGTGGTTCCCCCTACGGTTGAGCCCGAGGAAATCCTCTATGTGGTCAGTTTCGATGGGTATGCACGAGTTAAGCGTGGGGGCGGAGCCTGCAGTGCTATCGTATGGAAACTCCCAGGGTGGACCGTGATTGCAGCAGCATCAAGATATTTAACGGAGGCAACGGTAAACGAAGCAGAGTATGAAGGCCTTTTATCATGTTTTAGCCTACTGGAGAAATTGGATCGTAGACGTCTGGTGGTGTGCGGTGATTCCAATCTGGTCATCCGTCAGATGCGAGGGAAAATTGAATGCAAGGCACCAGGTCTCACGGTACGAAGGTTAAAGGCCCTGGACCTGCTTCTTTCCTGGCCAGCCCATGAGTTTCTACACATGAAGCGTGAATGGAACCAGAGTGCGGACCGTCTCGCTAACGCGGCCCTGCATCAGCAACAAGGTGTCGAAATAATACCTGAGGAAGAGTGGAAAGACCTCGAAGAGATTAATCGTCTGCCTGAACTCTTGGTACTTAAAAATCCCAGCCTAGCAATGCGAATTACAGCTGTCACAAGGTCTCGGGTCCGGTCCAGGATGCCGACAGAGGTTGTGCAAGAAGAGGTGGTGCAACGGATACGGATGAGCGAATTTAGGCTGCCCAAGACGAAGAAATGTGGATACGGGATTTGAAGCTCTATTTACGGGGTAAGTGGAGCAGTTTACCCTCAGAAGTGGCGTTGGCATGCGGCAAGATCGAGACGAATTACGCTTTGGATGATGACGGACTTCTGTTGTATTGCCCGGGTATGGGGACAGCTGAAGAGGATCGCTATGGGTGGATCCGGCTAGTGATACCCGAAAGCCTACAACAAGATTTACTACACCACTACCATACGAGTCTAGAAGGGAGACACCAAGGAATCGGCCGCACGTACCAGCGGATACGAAGACATTTCCATTGGAGAGGGCTATTTCGAAGGGTACAACGCTTCGTTGGTACTTGTGTCGACTGTGAGACCGGAAAAGGTGGACCCACCTTACGAGGAAAGACCCCAGGAAATGTTCAGGCCACCTACCCATTTCAGGTCATCGCGATGGATCATATCCCATCGTTGTCCAAGTCGTTCAAGGGAAACACAGAGCTGTTAATATGGGTAGACCTGTTTAATGGTTATGTAATTGCTAAGGCCATCTCGTCGAGGTCGGCCCAAACCGTGGCAGAAGGGTATGAAGAATGTGTATTTCGAAGGTTTGGGGCCAGTGAGGCGATCCGACACGACAGGGAACCAAGTTTCATGTCATTCGCGCTTTCAACCGCATGATTGGACAAAAGCAGCGGGCCACCGTGGCCTACCGGCCGCAGGCCAATGGAACTGCGGAAAGGATGGTACAGACGATCACCCGAGCTATCAAGATGTATGTGTCGGAGGTGGACCAAAGAGATTGGGATGCATATGCGGAACGGCTCACATTTGCGCTGAACACGGCGCAGGACCGGGTCCGAAAAGAGACTCCATTCTACCTGGTGCATGGTTGGGACGCACGAAGCACGTTGGAGGCCACTATATCGCTGGGTAGTATCAGGCGGCGTGACTGTGACCCCCGCCGGTAGCGATATAGCGTACAGCGACACTATCGCCGGGCAAGGGAACAAGTCAACGAGTTATTGCGATCAGCAATGGAAAGTCGAGCCGAGATCCACAATGAAGATGTGGCGGATAGCATGATTGAGGCAGAATCTCAGGTGTGGTTGTATCTAGACCGGGTCAAGGAAGGCTATGCCCGAAAATTGACCCACCTATGGCATGGTCCATTCCGAGTACGGGAGATGGTGGGGGACCATGCAGCTCGCCTGGATATCAGTGGGACCGATTACCGCATTTACCCGTTGGTGCACCTTTCGAAATTGAAGCTAGCTCGGCAATATCCCGACAGACCGAATACGGTGTTGGTGGTGGACGAAACAGATCGAGTGGATTTTGACGAAGCCCTGCTACCAGAGGATAGCTGGGATGCGGAGTTGGAAGACAATGAGTATGAGTGGAGATGATTCTTGACAAGCGCATGGGAAGAAAAACTCGGTATGGTCGTATTCAATGTGAATACCTGGTTAGTGGAAAGAATACTCCGATCCGTCGTGGGTAGACGAGGTGGACCTCAATTGCGGTGGACTACTTGAGGACTACGAACGCAGGCAAGTCACTCGGAATCGTTTTGAGGTGATGCAGAGCCATGAGGAGTAGAGGGGAGAGTTTATCTTGGGAAGGCCAAGATGATGCAAGAAGGAGGTGGTATGTGTTGCATGCACAGAAATTGGTCAAGTCATGTATTCGAGAAGTGCAGCAGAACAAGAAGAGTGAAGTATTGCTAACCTGTAGAGGACACCGAGGGACTACCTACCTACGATATGGCACCAAAGAGGAAAATCGAGAATGTTCTAGGGATTTCGAGGTGAAATGACATTATCTCAGCTTATTAAGGATGCACTTAAAGCTAATGATAACCCTCAGGCGGTGTCGGGTGGAGAAAACTTGCCATGGAGACGGGGAACTCCGAAAGCGGGATGCTCGTGGATGTTCTTGTGGTAAAAGATGCGCCACGGTTCGACATCATCCACCACCTGCAACGCCTCCATCAGCCCCGGTTGATAACTCTCCTGGTTGACCCTTGGAGTCCAGTAAGACAGTTGACGCGTGGGGGTAACGGGCTGGAAGGAGGGGTCCAGCAGGATGTCCAAGTCACAGTGACCTGCTACCATCCCCTGCAGGACCTTATTCAGCACTCCCATCCAAGCCTGTGTCGCCTTGGCCCGTCGTTTTTTCCTGGCGTTGTAAATGCGGGAGATGTACGCACTGCCGGAACGAAGAGTTATGGAGAAATGAAGACGGTGCCGGTCCTCCCACAAACTCTGGCGCGATGCGTCTGCGTAGGCATCGTGAAGCTCCACCAGTCCAACAAACCAGCCGTTTACGGAGAACGAGAGAGGATACTCAGACATCGTCTGCTTCTCCCATGGGCGCGACTTCATCAACAGCCGGAGCTGAGATTCCGTTACGAGACTATTAGTCTCGCCCAGGCGGTCCTTTGATCTTTTGTCTAAAGGTTTTTTCGAAAATTGTCAAATTGATGACACAAAAGAAGTAACCGTTCACTGCAAAATGACACACGCAGAGGAGACTCGACCTTTTTTATCGTCGTCTTCCAAAGACAAAAAGCAGTTATTAATGTCGTCGCTATCATTAACCTCGAGACATCGTATTCTTACGCTTGGTGATGGTAATTTTTCGTATTCATGGGGGGCTCGGACCCATCCACGAAGCTGGAAGGGTTATGCGAGACCACAGGTCCTTCACGCTTAATTGCAAGATCGCAAGGGGACCCACCATAGAGACGGGCCATGGGGCAACGTCTTCGGGTCTTGAACACACTTGGCTGGGCGTATCCCGGAATGGATAGGCCCCAGGCGTTGGAACCAGCAGGACCTTTGGATGCTGGCACCCCTTGATCATCAGAGTCGAGACTCTCAGTATCGGACTCGGAATGACCAAAAAGCTGGATGAACAGGTCGGAATGAAGCGTAGGTGTTTTTTCCGAGTTGGAGGAAGCAGCAGGTGTCGCCTTTACTTTAAAAGAGACTTGGACGTTGGTTTATGCAGTGTACCCCGCTGGTTAAGTTATAGAAGGTACAAGGCTTCCTTAAAGTGCAGAGCCGGTACAAGTCCCATGTTCTAAAAGAGACAGTTGTTCTTTCACAAGTTGACACGTGGTACCATCCAGAGCGAAGGGTTAGGGATTGGCAAGAAAAGCATACAGAAAATAAGATAAATAAACACACTCGAATTTGCATTACACGTGGCAGCTTTAAGCGCCCCTCCTAAGCTTCTCCGTCGCTTCACCTCTTCCGGGCGGGATATCTTTTGGCCTTCCGACGTCAGCAGGTGTTAGACGGATCAGCTACGCAAGCTGAACCTCAGGATAGTTGGCCTGAGGTGTCAAGTAAGTGTCAAGACTCTACGACCCGCTACAGGAAGCGGTTTCCCTACGGAGAAGAACACAAAAGGGTTCCAAGGACCAAGAAACAGTTAGACACCGAAAGGGGTACATAGTACCAGGTGCACTGCTCTCGACTCAGTCGATCGAGCCCAAGAAACCCGGTCCCGAGTGAAGCATATCCACTCGGGGACCACCAAGTTCAAGTCTTATACAAGGACCAAGTCTATAAGTCTTCTGCGTCAACCGAGGAGCAAGACCAGCCAAGCCGACAGGTAAACAAGGTGAGACCCAAGGTTAACATGACACGATATCGGGGTACCCCCTCCGTAGGACGTTGTTTCCCAGTGGACCCCGCCGGTTTAGGAAGAGGCTTCGACTTTGGTTTCCCAGTGGACCCCGCCGGTTTAGGAAGAGGCTTAAATGTTGGTTTCCCAGTGGACCATGCCGGTTTAGGAAGAGGCTTGGACGTCGGTTTCCCAGTGGACCCCACCGGGTTGGGAAGAGGCTTGGATTTTGGTTTCCCAGTGGACCTTGCCGGTTTGGGAGGAGGACTGGACTTTGGTTTCCCAGTGGACCCCGCCGGATTGGACTTCGTTGATCTGGGGAGAGGACCGGACTTGGGTGTCCCAGTAGATCCCACGGACGTCGAAGAAGGGCCGGATGTCGGTTTACGAGACAAGTCTACCACCTCTGGAGCGGGTTTCCCCACAGAAGCCACCGGGCTATAACGACGACGAGAGGCACGTGACCGAGCCATCGTAGCTAGTAGAGACTCATCGCTGCTACTGAACTCGTCTTCAGGGGAACTTGGGGCACGGGTAGTCTGACGCTTCTTCGATGTGGAAGGGGTTGAAACTTCGGCAGCAGGCGACCGAGATCTTTTATCCCTTGAAGGCCCAGGAACCTTAGTCTTAGGCGAGGCAGGTCTAGCCGCGGCGCTCCGAGCTACGGTCAGCTGTTTCTGGAGTTGGTCCCGTTGGCAGGCGACTTGCTTCACGAGGGATTTAGAGCGGGCCAGCTCATCTCGAAGTAGCGATACTTGAGATACTTTGGACCGAAGGTCGGCCGTAGTGGTATCCAACTTGGTCTCCAGCTCTTCAATCTGGAGTGTGAAGCTCGTCACAGTGGCCTCATACTGGCCCCTCCAGTACCGAATCTTGGACCGAGACGCTTCAACCTCAAGGCGATAATCCTTCCGGGTGGCGATCGCATCTCGGTACTCCGCAATAGTTAGCTGGTCGGTTTCGTGGTCGCGGACGAGGTTCCAAATTCGAGCCTCGATCCGGGGAAGATCAACTTTTTCAAATCGAATGACCTCGTCCACGCGGATCTGCAAGTCTTGGGCCCGGCGATGCTCAGCCTGATAGGCCTGCTGGAGGGCCCTATGATTGTCAGCAAGGGTCTCCATAACTTGGGCTCGTTCCATCGCCAGCTGGATCGCTTCCCACGACCGGGTGACACTCGCATAATCGGGGGGGCTCCCCGACGAGGTCTACTTTTGGAATAATCAAGGCGGGGCCAGGTCCAGGCAGTGGAGGGTCAGACCAACGGCCAGGTGCTGGGGGATCGTCAGAAAAGAATTGGAAGAGGTCACTGGTGAATAAAAGGTGGGTGAGCTGGTGAATACGGAGGATCGTCAAGCACATAGACACCTACTTATGTGTCGAGGCGACGGACAAGGATGCACGGGGTCTTGCCGCAGTTCGGAAGACCAGCGCGCAGGGGACAGCTGTGGAGAAGTGCCAGAGAAATGGGGGGCCCTTCGTAGTTATTATAATAACTGGCGTGAAAGATCTCGGTCACTCTCTTGAATGAGTGACAGGGAGTGACCAGGGCCCCCAACTGGTCCAAGTTCCCGAGTTCGGAGAAGGCACCATGTTGTCCTACACTAAAGACCAAAGGACCAGTGCTGCTAGGACAGCTTAAATTGACCCCAGGCGACAGGTGGACCCCATGAGACAGGTGGACCCCAGGCGAAAGGTGGATCTAGATGAACGGTGGACCCCAGGCGACTAGTGGGCCTCATGTGACCGGTGGACCCCAGACAACAGGTGGACCCCAGGTGACAGGTGGACCCCATGTGACAGGTGAACCCCAGGTGACAGGTGGACCCCATGTGACAGGTGGACCAAGGTTCCAGGTGGACCCCAGGTGCCAGGTGGACCCTAGGTGACAGGTGGACCCTAGTTGACAGGTGAACCCAGGTGAATGGTGGATCCCAATCCGGCGCTGTGGGTGTTTGTGGTTCTCCTACGTTGTTTGAGAATCCACTCCACCACATACCGGATCCGAGATGCGCAAGAAGAGGAGAGCTGGATACGCGAGTTGAAGGCATATTATAATGGAGACTAGAAGTACTTGTCAGTGGAATCGGCCAGAACCTGCAGCAAAATATCGGGAGAATACGAGATAAGTGAAGAAGGACTGCTGGTGTATTGCCCCGGCCAGAGGATTAAGGGAGACGACCGAGACATAATTGCCAGATTGGTGATACCTGAAAGTCTCCAAGCCGATGTCCTCCATCACTATCATACGAGTTTGGAAGGAAGCCATCAGGGAATCGGGTGTACCTATCATCGGATTCGACGATATTGTCATTGGAGGGGTCTATTCCGGAGTGTTCAGAAATATGTGGGTCAGTGTATGGATTGTGAGACTGGGAAAGGGAGACCCACTTTACAAGGGAAGTCTCCGGGGAATGTTGAAGCGACGTACCCCTTCCAAATTATCGCGATGGACCACATACCATCTCTCCCCAAGTCACATAAAGGAAATACGGAACTACTGATCTGGGTCGACCTGTTCACAGGTTATGTGATGGCTAAAGCAAGTGCGTCATGGACAGCCCAGACAGTGGCTGAGGGATATGAAGAATGCGTTTTCCGCCGTTTTGGTGCCACTGAGACGATCCGTCACGATCGGGAACCGGGGTTTATGTCGGACTTCTTCCGAGCGTTCAGTCGTATGGTGGGTCAACGTCAGAGAGCGACCATGGCCTACCGACCTCAAGCGAACGGCACTGCGGAGAGAATGGTCCAGACTTTTAACGAGATCGCTCAAGATGTACGTAGCCGACGTGGGACAGCGAGACTGCGATGAATACGCGGAACTTTTTACGTTCGCTTTAAACACGGCTCAAGACAGAGTACGTGAGGAAACACCGTTCTATCTGGTCCATGGATGGGATGCTAGGACCACTCTTGAGACTATGTTACCGGTGGTGAACACTCGACGTCGAGACTCAGGACCTCGGAGATGGAGATATCGGATTCAAAGTCACTATCAGCGAGCAAGAGACCAAGTCAACGAGAACCTACGGGCGGCTAGTCAGGCTCGGGTGCAAGCGCATAATGAAGGGGTAGTCGGCCACGAAATTCAGCCAGGGGCCCGGGTGTGGCTATACTTGGACCGAGTGAAGGAGGGGTATGCCAAGAAATTGGCCCACCTCTGGCACGGACCGTTCCGAGTCCGGGAACTAGTCGGAGACCATGCAGTACGTTTGGAATTACGAGGTACAGAATACAGACTATTTCCAATCGTGCACATCTCCAAGCTCAAGCCCGTTAGAGATTTCCCCGATCGACCTAACAGCCAGATGAAAGAGGATGGAGCAGATCGAGTCAACTTCGACGAATGTCTGTTACCAGAAGACAGCTGGGTGCGGGAATTGGAAGAGGGCGAGTATGAAGTCGAAGAAATTTTAGAGAGTCGTACAGGCAAGAAGACTTGGTATGGGAGGCAACAACGAGAATTCCTCGTGCAATGGAAGGGACACCCTGACCCCTCGTGGGTGGACGAAGTGGATCTGAATTGCGGAGCTTTACTCCGGGACTTCGAGCGCAAGAAGACAAGCCATAACCGCTTTGAAGTAATGCAAAGCCATGAAAACTACGGACTGTAGCAAGATCCTCGTCATTAGACCCGATCCCTCGTTGGAAGACCTGGGTCCCTCGTCGGTCGACCTCGGCCCCTCTTCGGTAAACCTCGGTCCCTCTTCAGTAGACCTGGGTCACTCAAGAATGCAGCTCACTGTCTCAAAGATTGAAACCACAGCTGTAGTGACCCAGGTTGGCCACGGACTACCAACCAAAGAGCAAGCAAATAACCCTACGTAATTGACGAGGGAATACATGCCCATGCTCAAGCCGCTGTACGGCTGAGCAAGCGCAAGGGGCGGCTGTGGTGAAGTGCTTTCCTAAATTGTGAAGAACCCAGGGGACAGTTGGATTAAAGGGAAAAGGGGCCGTGGACTAGGGAGAAGAGGCCACGCACCAGAGAGAAGGGACCGAAGATAAAGAGAAACTCGGAGTGAAGCGACCGTTGGCTGAGAATGTGAAAGAAAAACAAAGGAGAGTTCATTACCAGGGTTTTTTAACCGGTACCGAAGGGAGTCGACCATGACCCTCATTGGTCGACCCGGTTCCTCATTGGTCGAACAGGTCCCTCATCGGTAGACCTGGGTCCCTCATCGGTCGACCTCGGCTCCTCGTCGGTAGACCCGGTCCCTCATTGGTCGACCCGGTCCCTCATCGGTAGACCTGGGTCCTTCATCGGTCGACCCGGTCCCTCGTTGGTAGACCTGGGTCCCTCATTGGTCGACCCGGTTCCTCGCTGGTAGACCTGGGTCCCTCATTGGTCGACCCGGCCCCTCATCGGTCGACCTCGGCCCCTCGGGGTTCAGCCACTCCGGACCAGTTAATACAAGGATCAGACTAGTCGACGCAAGGAATCAGAACTTCAGGCAGGGATAGAGTAAAGGAGTTAAAAGGATAGGACTATATTTGTAACGGGGCTAGAACGTACCGTCACTAGCTTACACGTGCGCTTGAGGAAGACTCAAGCCCGAGTATTAGGTATTAAGTAAATTTAACTCTGGTTTTTATTTTGGTTTTAATTCGTACTAATTACGAAGATTTTAGTCGTAATAAATACGACAGTGTTCCCGCCTTTCGGGAACCACACAATTTCAGGTTGATTTATCATTGGTCCATATTGGGGACTTTAGGCCCAATAATAAACCAATAATAAATTACCATGCTGTGCCCGCTATTCGGTCCCAGCACCTGCCTACATATGTAATTGTTTATTTGTGTTAATGCTATATGTGTAATGTAGCCCATTACATCACCCCCTTCTCATTACAGCACTCACCAACCGTGAGTGCTCAACTGTCGAAAACCCTTCGCCCACAAACGAACAAGCAATGTCCGGAGACCCAACACCCAGTCCAGCAGCACTCCCAAGGAACGTCAGCGGGAGTGCATCAACCAACATCATGGCGCGGCAGCTCATACCTTGGTCGCTGTACGACTTGTCCGGAGCTCACGCTCCGGACTCACTGGACATGATGCGGGACTACTTCCGCCGATTTCGAAAACTGCGCGGGAAAGGTCTTGATGGAATCGAGCATGAGGCTCTACAACGTTCTTGGTGCGCCTTCATCCAACGTTGGAATCGGATGCCAATCTTGTGACTCGACTCCACGCCCAACTCATGACGAATGGCGACGACACATCGCTGAGTGTCCACTCAGTGATCGCGAACGAAGTTGGATTGCGAAGTATGAGCGAAGTCTGGGCGAACGGAGAAGCGCAGTTATTCGTGGTGTGCCCTGCTGGCGGCACCACTCGCGACAGCGGAGTCGATCTCCGCGGGATCATCAGCGCAGGGCAGCGACACGTTCGCCTGCCCGTCCAGTTGCGCGATTCTCGCCTCGCAATCGTGATATGTATTCACCGCGACATTCTCGATCACGGCATCGATCTCGTTCGCGACATCGTTTGCGTTCGCGACATCGTTCTCGTTCTTGTCATCGTTCCCGTTTCCGACAACGTGAATCTCCTTACCGCTCTCGTTTGTCACGAGAGCGTTCGCGTGCTCGTCTGCCTTGGAATAGTCCGACTTTGTGGCTTCATACGACAGAACCACATCTGGAACGTCACGAAGGAGCGAGGAACGTGGTCCCATGTATCCTGCTCGGGAGGGAATCCAAGCCAACGTACTCGGTACCTGCGCGCGGATGGAACCGCACGCTTCTCATGAGCCGACTGCAGTAATGGTTGTGGAGGGTCCTCGTGACCCACAATGCGGTCTACAATCCAGCGCACCTGTCCCTCCGCATCAACAAGCGGAGGAGGGCTCTCGCGGTGGTAGAGCTGGCGTCCTGGTTGCTCAGGACGATGTTGATCAGGCCGTGAATATAGCTGCCGATGATCGGCTGGAGGCTGAGGCTGCCAGTGAACGTGCTGCCCAGGCGGAGAAGACTTCGAGTGAGACCCGGTAGTCGAACCGTGAACTTCTCGAGTTCACGGTTCGACAGGATTCTGGAGCGCCAGATGCTTGGTCAGGTTCAGACGGGATCGAGACCCCGCCCCATGTCATCGGCGCGTCGAGCGCGACGGGAAGGCCGTTCGACTTACGAACCCCTGAAGTCGGCGTCGGAGCCAAACCGTGAAGCGTAGCCGGACGATATTCCTTCAGCCGCCCGACATAGAATGTCGGGTGGAGTCGCAGTGAAGAGGGGACGTCGAGTGTATAAGCGTCGCCAATTGCCTTCAGAACCTTGAATGGACCGATGAAGCGTGGCGCGAGTTTACTCGCGCCCAGATTAGTGACCGCAGAATCCCTTAAACCTTCCGTCGATAATAATACACGGTCACCTTTCTCAAACTTGCTCATGTTCTTTCTTCCATGTTTGTCAGCGTTCTCCTTCTGTAGGTCTACAGCAGTTTGTAGTGCGTCGCGTACAAACCTGGTGATGGCTTGACGTCTGAGTATAAATTCCGACACGGCCATGTCATCAATTGGTCGCGCCGACTCAATCGGCGCGTAGTTGGCAGTAGGGGAACGCTTACCCGAAGACGGGTCAATCAATGTCTGCGCAGTCCATCGAGCTAATGGGGACGCCACGTCTGATGACGTCAAAATGGCCGTCTTTGCCTTGGATCGTGTTACTGCATTCGCGCTCAAAATACCGTGAGCTGCACTCGATCCTTGTTTATCACCTTTATCTCCCCCCAGAGTGGAGCCACTAGGTGTTGTGGGTCGCCCCACGGCCAGGACAGTAGGAACACGAGGGTGACGAGCCGAATTCACAAAAAATGGCGTCAACCCTGTTGACGCGTGTACGGCGTTGTTGAGTGCGAACTCAGCGAGTGGTAAAAATGCACTCCAACTTGTAAATGACGTAGCATAACTCCGAAGAACATCTTCGAGGACTCGGTTCACGCGCTCGGTCTGCCCATCCGTTTCCGGATGGGCTGCCGTCGACATCAGCAGTTTTGTCCCGAGGAGCTCGAAAAGTGATGTCCAAAATGCGGACGTAAATCGCGGATCACGGTCCGAAACAATGTTTTCTGGAAGGCCATGATGACGGAACACCGCGTCGATGAAGTGCGCCGCGGTCTCTGCCGCGGTGACCTTAGCGTGAACAGGCACGAGATGTGTCATCTTGCTGAATCTGTCAACAAAGACCAAGATGCCCGTTCGAGCTTGGCTATCGGGCGCAAGCCCGAAGATAAAGTCCATCGAAACTGATCTCCAGGCCTCTGCTGCAATTGGCAACGATCGCAAGTCAGCCTGCGACCATTGAGATGGCTTCACACGCTGGCATATTTCGCACGTTCGGATCCAGTTGCGTACCCACTTATACATGTGGGGCCAGAAGAAGTCTCGAGACACAGCCGCGAAAGTCTTTTCGCGGCCTAAATGGCCGCCAGCAGGAGCATCGTGATACTCGTGAATGATTCTTGCACGCAAATCCATGTCATTGGCAATCACCGCGCGAGGAGCATCGAATTGGTCGATGCTATACAGAAGCAAATCGCCATCTAAACTGTATCGATGAATATGGTCGCGCTTGGTACGGGATAATGCTCCCAGTGTAGCATCGCTGGGAGCACGCAGATACTCGATAATGTCTGCATAATCTGAGTCACCATTGTACGCTGCGACGATCTCATCACATAAACACGGCTCGGGTGTAACCCGAGTTAAGTTCAACGATACACACATTGCACATCGCACATCATCGTCCTCGTCATCAGTAGCCTGGCGACTCAGAACAGTCCGAGGATCGTAGTCGGGACGTCGTGACAAGGCGTCAGCGAGAATATTGGTCTTGCCTGGCTTGTAATGCACGACGAAGTTGTACTCAGAGAAGAATGAGAGCCATCGTGCCATCCGTTGGGACAGGTGTGGGCTCTTCATCGCTGTGCGCAGCGATGCATGATCGGTGTACAAAGCAAACGTACTTTCACCAAGGAGATGCACGCGAAACTTGATGAGTGCATAGCGCATCGCTAATCACTCCTTGTCGTGAACCGGATAGTTCTTCTCAGCTGGCTTCATCTGTCGCGACTGATAACTCACGACTCGTTCACGGCCCTCATCATCAAATTGCATGAGGGCACAACCGATTGCAAAATCACTGGCGTCGCAAACCACGTGGAACGGCTTGGAGTCGTCTGGTAGGACCAGCAGTGGCGCTGAAGCCAGGCTCTTCTTCACTGCTTCAAAGGCTGCTTGGTGCTCGGGACGCCACAACCACGTGGCGTCTTTCTTCAAGAGTGACGACAAAGGCTGGATAGAACCAGCATAATCCTTCGTATACTTGTGCAAATAATTAGCCAAGCCGAGCCACTGGCGCAACTCCGTAGGGTTCTTGGGCGTGGACCAAGAACAGATGGACGACACCTTCTCTGGATCAGCTCGAACTCCCGATTTACTCACATAGCAACCTAACACCGGAATCTCCGGTGCACAAAAGACACACTTCTTGAGATTCGCGTACAACTTGTTGTCCCGCATAATTTGAAACACTTGCTTCAGGTGTTGAAGGTGAACTTGGACATCGTTGAGGCTGCCCTCGGCGCGACTATGGACGAAGATATCGTCAAAATAACTTGGGGCAAAGTTCCGAAGAGGTCTCAACACTTGAGACACCATGCGATTGAAAGTGGCCGGAGCGTTCTTCAACCCTTGTGGCATTACCAGCCACTCCCATAACATGCCACTCGGGGTGCTCACCGCGGTGAGTGGGATATCGCTCGGGCGCATCAAAATCTGGTAAAAGCCATCGGTCAAGTCGATGGCACTGAAGATGACACTACCTGACATGGAATTCAGCACCATGTCCTTCCTGGGAATTGGTGTTTGCGCAGGAATAGTGGCATCATTCAACTTATTGAACGCATGCACTATCCGCCAGCCTACCGTAGCCTTCTTCACGCAGAAGGTTGGACTCGAATGTGGTGAGATACTCTCCCGCACATGACCCGCTTTGCGGCGACCTTCAAAGAATGCGTCAATAGCTTCGACTTGATCTCGAGGCAACGGCCACGCCGTGTCACACAATACTTCGACCCTGGCACGAGATCAATCTCGTGCCGAACACCGCGGTCCGCAGGAAGTTCAGCCGGGATCTTGTCCGGGAACACGTCTGCATACTAACGAGCAATGTCGTAGACGGGGTTACCAGACTCTCGCAGGGCCTCCCATGACTGTGATGCAAACCTTTCTTCACGCGCAGACTTCGGCTCAACGCTTTGAGGACGCGCCATATGCTCCTCGTTTGCCACGGTAACCACCTCGTTGGTGATTAGACACACTTGTTCCACAGTGCCTCCCTTAAGGTCACGTAGGAAATGCTTCCAGGAAAGCCCTGGAAGACTTGTAATGGAAGACGCATTACGAGGAGGACTCTCGACCTCAATATATTGGAGCCTTTGTGGACTCCCTTCTACGTACACGATAGCGTGGACACATTCCAACGCTAAATTCTCGGTGCTGTTGTCCCCATCGTGCTTCGAGTCACTACTCGAAGCTGGCGAACCGCAGTCAGGTGGTAAACCATCACCCCCCTCTAGGCACTGGATGTCCTCATCCAAGATGCCGGAAACACTGGACGGGAGTACCCCAAACTCGACCGTCGACACTTGATGCGGGAGCTCCTGCTCGGCCGCCGTAAACGCGCGTGGGAGCCCCTGCTCAACCACAGTATGCCCATGTGGGAACCTCGGTTCGACCACAGTGGGTGATGATGGGAACCCCGGTTCGACCATCATGCTCTCGCGTGGGGACTCCTGTCCGTCCACGTTGTACTCGTGTGGGAGCCCCTGCTCGACCACAATATGCCCATGTGGGAACCTCGGTTCGACCACAGTGGGTGATGATGGGAACCCCGGTTCGACCATCATGCTCTCGCGTGAGGACTCCTGTCCGTCCACGTCACACTCGCTGGCGAGCTCTTGCTCGTCGCCACAATGCCCTTGTGGGAGCCCCTGCTCGACCACATAGGTGCAGATGGGAACCCCGGTTCAACCACTGCATTCACGTGCGGGAACCCCTGTTCAACCGCATTAATGACGCGCGGGAACCCCTGTTCGACCGCGTCGTCCTCGTCGTCCTCTTCGCTCTGTAGCGAGGAGTCACTGTCACTTGTGTCTCGAAGAACCGCACAAGAAGTGCAGAGAGGGCCATCGCTCGCTCTGTGCACCGCCAACGTCGTGGAATCGCGATCCACGACTGTGACGTTTGGCCAGTCACTTGGAGATACCAAGAGATGGGTAAACACTTCACTGACATCGAACTTGCGTCGACGTCTCACTGGTCTGGCTAACCAGTCGATCTGGGGCTTATAACGTGCCAACCATGGCATGCCCAGTATGCAATCGAATGCATAATTCATTGCGATCACCAAGAAATCATCATTACTGCGAAAGCCATCGAACTTGTACGGCAGCGACACTTCGCGCCGCGATACGCGGTGTGGTTTCCCGTCAGCCAACTTGACGACGACTTGGCCAGGTCCCTCACGGACCTGAATGCTGGGAGGCAGCATCGATAAACAAGATTCACGAAAAAAATTATGTGTTGCTCCTGAGTCCAGGAGTGCTCGCAGAGGTCGCCGGACGCCGGCGACATGTAAACTGACAATAATCAGACGTGAATCACCACTCGTAGTGGTAGCATTTAACCGTGCGCGTAGCGCAGGAGGACTGGAAGGTTGGGCTGCCACCGGGGAACCCGGACCTCCGTTCCAACCAGTAGGGCGCCCTGCACCTACTGGTCCCGACCGTTTTTTTGGACGTGCGGCCGGTACAGCACCCTCATGATGGGCGTCCACTACTTGCACTGATAATGGGGCTGGCGCACGGCACTCTGCCGCGCGATGTCCTGGCTTGAGACAACGAAAGCAAACCATTGACGCCCGGTGCGAGCGTCACCTTTATGATGAAAGACACGTCGCCGGTCACCCGACGACTCAATAACGTCGATCTCCATAGGTTCTGGGCCAGAAGGCCGGGGAACGCTGACGACCGAGGGTTTGGCATAGGCCTTTGTGACCCTAAAGTTTTCACGGAGTGCGATGGCAAATGCCTCCTCCAATGTGGCAGGCTCGGCGCGCTCCAGCGATAAGCGGGTCTGCCCCTCACGCATACCATCCACAAAGACATTCACCTGTGTGTACATGTCCATGGGGTGCGTGATAATACACGACGCCAGATGCCTAGCCATCTGTACGTAGTCGCGCATCGCCATTTTACCCTGTCGCATCGACAGGAATCGTGATCGCACCAGTTTTTCCTCTTGTGGTGGCTCGAAGGCAAGACGAAGATCGTCCTGGATGGTATCCAAGGTGGGGAATGCGTGCTCGTCCACAACAAGTTTACCAAGGGCCCACTCCTTGGCCTTCCCGGTGAGGCGGGAAAGAAGAAAGTTGACCTTCGCCTGTGGAGCCTCAAGAAGTCTCGAGGCGATGGCGATATCAACTTCTCGGAACCACCGGTTCAGCGATAACCGGTCCTTACCTTCTCCAGAGTAGAAGGAGGTTTCCATCTTCACGGCCTCATTACGTGAAGGGCGACGGAGTTAAGCCTCGCCGGTTGGATTCGGCGAGCTCGCGTGCCATAAACTCATGTATGGCGAGACGTTGCGCGTCAGGGGTCGCTGATCTCATCAACGACGCGACGAATGCCTCTCCCGATATCGCCGCGAGGCGATTAAGGGCATCCCACTCAACACCAGTAAGATGGGGGAAGGTCGCGTGCTCCAGAAATAAATCTGGAGCGTCAAAGTACGACGATTCGCTCATCCCAAACTCGGGCATAGGAAGGACTACAAAGTGCTACCAGGTGTAACGGGGCTAGAACGTACCGTCACTAGCTTACACGTGCGCTTGAGGAAGACTCAAGCCCGAGTATTAGGTATTAAGTAAATTTAACTCTGGTTTTTATTTTGGTTTTAATTCGTACTAATTACGAAGATTTTAGTCGTAATAAATACGACAGTGTTCCCGCCTTTCGGGAACCACACAATTTCAGGTTGATTTATCATTGGTCCATATTGGGGACTTTAGGCCCAATAATAAACCAATAATAAATTACCACGCTGTGCCCGCTATTCGGGCCCAGCACCTGCCTACATATGTAATTGTTTATTTGTGTTAATGCTATAAGTGTAATGTAGCCCATTACAATATTAAATACTACTCAATTTGCGATCTACGTGGCACGACTCCACCCTTCAAGAAGAACTTGCTCTAAACTACTCACTGTTCCGGGAAGGAATATATTTTGGCCCCCCGTCGAAGACAGTTGCGTAGCGAAGTTCAAGTGCGAATAGAGCTCCAGGATATATTTGGCCTGTGAGCTCGTTCGAGTAGCAACACCCCCCAAGACCCGCTATCGGAAGCGGCCTCCCTTACCTCACGGTCCGGGAGCAAAGTAAAGGTCAGGCGGTTAATACCCCTGAAACAAGAAGGAAAAGGCCAGGGATAAGCTCCCCTGAAGAATTTGGCTCCAAGTCCACTTTCGACTAGGTCGATCGAGTGGCCACCTACCGGCCCATCGAGTGAAGCATATCCACTCGAGCCCCCCCCCCAGGTCTACCTCCCTCAAGGCAGACGTCTACATCTTCACCAAGTCCTCCGAAAAGTGCAACCCGCCAGCCGACGGGTACACAAGGTGAGAGAAGGTCCATACGCGGCATCGGGGTACCCCCTCCGACAGTCGGCAGTCCAGCACAGTGAGTGGTTTGAGGTCTTGTGGTGGAGTGGATTCTTAAACGACGTGAGAGAACCACAAACACACACAGCGCCGGACTGCCGACTTACGGAGGGGGGTGCCCCGATACCGTGTCGTGTTAACCTTGGGTCTCACCTTTTGTACCCGTCGGCTTGGCTGGTCTTGCTCCTCGGTTGACGCAGAAGACTTATAGACTTGGTCCTTGTATAAGACTTGAACTTGGTGGTCCCCGAGTGGATATACCTCACTCGGGACCGGGTTTCTTGGGCTCAATTGACTTAGTCGAGAGCAGTGCACCTGGTACTATGTACCCCTTTCGGTGTCTAACTGTTTCTTGGTCCTTGGACCCTTTTGTGTTCTTCCCCGCAGGAAAACCGCTTCCTATAGCGGGTCGTGGAATGGGTACGAACCCAAAGGCCAAAATACTTCCTGGGGTTCGTTCGAGCTTGAATCTTACCACACGTCTGTCTACAACGGGGGGGGGGCCAAAATAAATCCCTTCCCCGGAACAGGTGGGTAGACCGAAACAAGATCGCACTTGAGTCTTGACACTTTAACCTCAGGCCAACTATCCTGAGGTTCAACTTGCGTTGCTTGAGCCTTCACCTCATCTGACGTCGGTGGGCCAAAGGGTATCCCGTCCGGAAGAGGTGGAGCGACGTAGAAGCTAAGAGGAGGCGCTTGGAGCTGCCACGTGTAAAGCAAATTCGAGTGTGTTTATTTATCTTATACTTTGTATGCTTTTCTTGCCTAACTCCAACCCTTTGATCTGGATAGTGCCACGTGTCGACTCTTGGAGGAAGAATTGGCTCCTTGGTACCTGTACTTTCTGTGTTCTTCGATATTCCGTGTACCGTTTTTGCACCCTCGGGCATTGGGCCCTGGTACCCTGGACCCTGTATCCCTGGGCCTGGGGCCTGTGCTGGCTCCGCACGTCTGGGTCTTTATATTCTTAATAAGGCTGGGGCCTGGTGTGAGGTTGTAGATCTGCGAGGCCGTGTCGTGGTTTCTCCCTCGGGGGAGTGACCAGAAATTCCCTTGCTCTCTGTTCCCATTCCCTTTAAGCTCTGATTTCCCTTGGCACTTCACCACGGCTGTCTCCTGCGCGCTGGTCTTCCGAACTGCGGTAAGACCCCGTGCACCCTTGTTCAGACTTCATGAATTAACAGTAAGTGAACCTGCGTCGTTTGGGCGGTTGCGTTCACCATCTCACATGTCTTGTATTCGTTAGTGACTTCTCGTAATCTTTTCACCGGATTTCAAGCACCTGACCGTTGGCCTCTTCCCGCGCTTCCTGGGCCTGACCCTGACGAGGTCTCCCCTACCGTGGACCTTATTGGAGAGCCCCACAATTATCTGGAGGTCTCTCAAGCTTGGGAAGTTTTACGTATTGCGGTGGAACGGGCCCAGTCCATGGAGACCCTCGCTGAGGAACACAGGGTCCTCCAAGGGACCTACCAGATGGAGTATCGCCGGACCGCGAAATTACAGCGTCGCGTAGACGACATCACGGAATTTGAGGTGAACCATGCGCCCCGGATACAGTCTTGGGTCCGGAATCTGGTCCACGAGCATGAAGTAGACCAGTTGGCTATCGCCGAGTACCGGGATGCACTTGCCCAACGGGTGGACAACTCCCAGGAAGTGGAAGAGTCCCGATTTCAGATCGAATACTGAAAGGACCAGTACAACGAGGCTGTCGAAAAATTTTCGGCTGAGATTAAGTCGCTGGAGTCCAAGTTGGACGCACTTCACAGTTCCCAAGCATTGCCGAGACAAGTGTCGGTACTCCAGAGAGAGATGGCCAACTACAAGGTTCGCGTAAAAACCCTCCTCCGGGAACGCGGCCAGCTGCAGAAACAGCTGACGGTGGCTCGAGGCACTGCGGCGAAATCGACTTTGTCCACGACCAGAGCCCGGAGCTACAGAACGATGAAAAGATCATGTTCGCCTTCAGACAAGGCTCGATCCCCTCCTAAGTCAAAGAAGCGGAAAGCCACCCATCCCCCGGGTTCGTGTGGTGGAGTGGGATTCGCAAAATTGCTGATGCGATTCCAACTCTCCACTGGCGCCCGGACGACCGACTAACGGAGGGGGTACCCCGATTCCGTGTATAAAGCCTTCTTCACCTTGTGTACCCGTCGGTAGGGCGGGTTGCTCTCTTCTCGGTGGACTTGAGTCGATGTTGATCCTAATTGGGTTAGGGATAGGAGGTTTAGTTATCTTGTGGAAATCTTCACAAGATAAACCGAGTACTTGGTGTGATCTTCCCAATCGATCACGGTTATCCAATAAAACGAAGCTTGAATCTTCTGACCACTTTAGCAGAACCTTCTGACCACTTGAGCAGAACCTTCTGACCACTTGATCCTTCCTGCACTTGCTTCGTCTTGACCTACGTGTTTTATCTGCGTTCGATCGCAGTTGAGTTGTGCTGAGAGTTCTTGCAATCCCTGGCCAAACAATCCAGGGATATGACTTGCGTAGTGTGTAGGCTTCCTTGAGACGTCGGGTGGCCAAAGAATCCAGCCCGGAAGAGAAGTCGACACGTGTACTAGAAGTAAAATTGAACTCTATTTAGTGTTAACCAATCAAAACTTGAAACCTACAATTCTGCCTATCTGTAGTTCAGGATCTATCACCACGTGTCACCCTTTCAGGAAAAATCAGATCTCGATATGTGGTCCACCCCAAATGCCTTTGCCAACCCGATCCATCGGCGATCTTGCCTTATCCTTGGATCGCGATCCGAATAATGTCGCGTATCAACTTAAGATCGTGGTCGATCCATAATGCGTAATCCTTGTGAAATGGATCGCGATCTAGGTTGGATCGCGATCTAGGTTGGATCGCGGTCTACCTTGGATCGCGGTATACCTTGGATCGCGGTCTACCTTTGATCGCGCTATACCTTGGATCGTGGTCTACCTTGGATGGCAGTCTACCTTGGATCGCGTTCAGCCTTGGATCGCGGTTCTGATTCATATCGCGGTTCTGAGTCGGATCGCGATCAGCTTTGGATCGCGCTTCTAAGTCGGATCGCGGTTTTTACCTTGGATCGCGCTCAGTCTTGGATCGCTGTTTTAAGTCGGATCGCGGTTTACCTTGTATAGCGGTCTACCTTGGATCGCGTTCAGCCTCGGATCGCGGTTCTGAGTCGGATCGCGGTTCTGAGTCGGATCGCGCTCAGTCTTGGATCTCGGTTCTGATTCGGATCGCGGTTCTGAGTCGGATCGCGGTTCTGAGTCGGATCGCGCTCAGTCTTGGATCGCGTTCAGCCTCGGATCGCGGTTCTGAGTCGGATCGGGGTTCTGAGTCGGATCGCGCTCAGTCTTGGATCGCGGTTCTGAGTCGGATCGCGCTCAGTCTTGGATCTCGGTTCTGATTCGGATCGCGGTTCTGAGTCGGATTGCGCTCAGTCTTGGATCGCGGTTCTGAGTCAGATCGCGGTTCTGAGTCGGATCGCGCTTTACCTTGGATCGCGATCGATCCTGGGTGTGTGGTCTACATAACTTGGATCGCGATCTTCACTCCACGAAATTTGTTTATCCGCTCTTCCACAATCGCCCCCTGCACCGTTAGCCGGCATACAGTGTTGGCCAGACTGTGCATCGCATCCACATTAATTGCCCCTGTCGTCCTCATGTCTTCTTCTTCTTCTGCGGCCGCCTCCCCTGGTAGCCGGGATGGTTCCGATTCCGTCGTATCTGCGAGCTCTTCAGCTGTCTCGAGACCTGAAAAGTCTCACCTGACTTCCGATCCGCCTATGAAACATTCTTCCGGATCGCGGATTTTGCTTCCTTCTACTCGCGTAGAAATCCCGCCCGTGGTGGATCGTCATACCTTGGAGTCGTCAATCGCGGCATTATACAATCGTTTGGACGCCCAAACTGCCGTCGTGGACAGTTATCGCTCCTTGGAAGATGCTCTACGAGAGCAAGAAGTGCGCTCTACTCGGTTGGAACGTGAATTGCAATCCTTCCGGGAATTAGCACCTCCTCTGTCCAAATTCGTCTTGGATCGCTACAAGCGGCTTCAGGAACGTTACGACACTGCGATCCAGAAAACCCAAGAATTTGAAGATGAACTGGGCCTGCAAGAGAATTAATCTCAAGAGATTGAGAGTTTGAAAACCGCTTTACTTAAAGCAAACACGGCGAAACAGCATGCTCAGGAGAGACACCGACGAGAAATGGCCGTGACTGAGCAAGTCTTAAAGGATCAGTACCAGATCCAGCTAGCTTCTTTCCAGGATCGTCTTGATACACTCCAAGCCACCCATGATGATCTTTTGAATGAGAATCTTCGTGAAGATGTCTCGTTGGATCAGCTACGGCGAAAAATCTTGGATCGGGAAATGGAACGAGATCAGGCCGTCCACGATCGGGATGCACTTCGATCCCATTTAGCCCAGCTAGCTTCTGGATCACTCCCAATCATCCAAGCTGATCCTCCTGCACCAGATAGCTCGGCGTCCCGGAAAAGCAAACGGTCTTCGTCCCCATCAGCGGTCGAACTTCCACCCAAACGTCCTCGAGCCGTAGGCTCTTCTTCTTCGGGCCCGCCTGCCTCCATCCAAGGCAAAATTCCATCGATCCAGAGAAATGTCCCAGCACGATCCGCTAAATCAGCTAGTGCCAATGTACCAGCCCGATCTGTCGGATCTAAAAAACGTGATCCGAATGCTTCCAAAGTTCAAGTAAAACCACGGAAAAAACCTGCTGCCCCTTCGAAGTCGAAAGGGAAGAAGAAAATTCCCACACCTCCGAAAGGGAAAAACAAGAAATCGATTCCTACGCCCCCTTTCTCCGAGTCAAGTGATGATGAAGAATTTTTTGATTCTGGAGATTCCCTGCTTGCAGCCCTATCTGGATCGCATTCTTCTTCTAGACGTCGTGGCTCGACAACTGGGGGTTTCCCGCTCGTTGGATCGCCTGGTTCTCCTATCAATGTCGACACCTCCAGTTCCACGTCTGAGTCACTCCCAGCATCGCCTGCTCCATCCGCTCCGACTAAAATTTCGAAAGTGGATCTTTTTGAAGAGCCTTCTAGTGATTCTGAGGGTGCTGTCAGCTTCACCAGCAAATCCCGTGGGAAGATCAACATATTGCTTTTACCACACGAGTACGCCGATCTGCCGGCTACTCAGAAGTCGAGAAATCAATGGATCCCTGGATATCGCAAATGAATTCCTCGATCGTCAGATCAGGTTGCGCCATGGTCAGCCTGAAGAATTAGCTCCACCTGCGTGGCCGAGTTGGAAGTAGACTTTTTGTACAAACATCTTTCCAAGCCCAAACGATACCCTTTTCCAGTACTGACTATATCCAAGATACCGCCATCTGATTCACTATGGACGCCCAGGCTGGTCACTTCGGCGCAAATTGCAGCACTTTATGACCAGGAACCATGGAAATCGCTTGATACCTTGGTCACCCCAGTTTCATTTCCGATGACCGGGTGGTTCGACGAGCTAAAAATCCATTATCTTGATTTTGAAGATCGACACCGGCAAGCGCTTTGGGAATCAACTCACCCGTTGTACCTATCGAAGGAGCAGCGTGAAAGCGATCTAGACTTGGCGAGGTTTTACCGGGAGCGTAAACAACGTCGATCACGATCGGGTCCCCGCTGGAAAACAGTGCTTCGATTCGTTCTTCGGGGAATAATCATGGGGCACTGCAATCTGGATATCTTGTTGAATCCTTTTTTCTCCATTTCCCCCAGTCTTCCGAAATACCAGTAGGTATCCTGGTTTGTATTGCAAGCAGAAAAACATTCCCAACCTGATTACTGCACTGTCGTTATTGGATTCTGCGGAGCCTTGGCGGAACCAATATCGGTCCTTAATCGCGGATCACCCCGGTTCATCCCTCGCCCGTTTATCCAGTAAATTCTTTCCCAAACAGCAGTCGGGATCCGATAACACTTCTTGATCGTTCAATACAATTCCGTTTTATTCCTCCTTTTCGTTAAAATTGTCTTCTTTTGTTGGGCTTCTTTAGCCGCGATCTCGTCTTCCAGACCTTCGATCGCCATACTCATTACACACAAATTTCCTTCCACCATCCTATGCAACCTTCTTGCATATTATACCATCCCCAACACTCGATCTTCGTTAGCCACCAGATCCATCTTCATGTGATTGCATCACTTCAAAACGATTCCGGCTAATCTCGCCACGTTCAAAATCTCGCAATAGGGCACCACAATTTAAGTCGGCTTCGTCCACCCAGGATGGTTTAGCATAACCTTTCCAGTAGACTTTAAACTGTCTATGTACTCGTCCAAAACGTGTCTTTCTATCGGACCGTACATCCACAATCTTTTCCACTTCGAATTCATCGTCTTCCAGATTACCTTCAAAACTATCTTCCGGCAAAAGCGCTTCATCAAAATCGAATCGATACTCTTCTTCAATCGTCAGCAAATTTTTTGGACGATCGGGGAACGTCTTTACTCTCTTCAACTTGGATATATGTACGACAGGAAATAATCGATATGGTGTACCAGCAGTCTCCAGTCGGACAGCGTGATCTCCACACATTTCTTTTACTCGAAAAGGTCCATGCCACATATGTGCTAGCTTTCGAGCGTACCCTTCTTTCACACGATACAAATATAACCAGACTTGCGCCCCTGGTTCAATTTCGTGAGGCTTGAGATTTTCATTGTGGCGATCAGCACGTGTTTGGATCGCAGTCCTGAGTCTCTCATTTACTGCTTCTCTCGCCCGCTGATAATGCCGCTGCATATGATATCGCCACCTACGTGGATCGCGATCCCGACGCCTAGTACGTCCTAATGGTAATGTAGCTTCCAACGTAGATCGCGGGTCCCAACCATGAATCAAGAAAAATGGCGTTTCGCCACGCACCCGATCTTGGGCGGTATTGATCGCGAAAGTTAGGCGTTCGGCATACTCATCCCTGTCTTGTTGATTCACATCAGAGACATACATCTTTAATGCACGAGTCAGAGTTTGCACCATACGCTCAGCAGTTCCATTTGCTTGAGGTCGATATGCCATCGTTGCCCTTTGCTTCTGTCCAATAATTCGGTTAAACGCACGAAAAAAATCCGACATAAACCGGGCTCTCGGTCATGACGTATTGCTTCACTAGCACCAAAACGACGGAAAACACACTCTTCATAATTTTCAGCGATAGTTTGGGCTGTTCGCGACGAACTTGCTTTGGCGATCACGTAGCCAGAAAACAAATCCACCCAGATAAGTAATTCGGTATTTCCTTTGAACGATTTAGGCAGAGACGGTATGTGATCCATGGCGATAATTTGGAAAGGATAGGTAGACTGTAGATTCCCCGGTGATTCTCCATCAATCACGGGGCGTCCCTTTCCAGTTTCACAATCTGTGCATTAATTCACATAGCGTTGAACACTTCGATACAAACCCCTCCAGTGAAAATGCGCTCTAATCCGCTGGTAGGTTCTCCCAATTCCCTGGTGACCCCCTTCCAAACTAGAACGATAATGATGCAGGAAATCTTGCTGCAGATTTTCGGGCACCACCAGACGAGCGATTTCGTCCCGATCTTCGGATTTCGTTGTGGGGACCGGGCAAAAATATAACAGATTATCTTCATCCACTTCATAATCGTTAGCCATCTTGGCACATGATTTCGCTTCCTCGACCGTCAATGTCGAAATGTCGCCGACCAAATATGCCTTCAGATTAGCGATCCAGCGTTCTTTGTCTTGGGCACGCTGTATGCAATCAATTCTCATCTGCTGCACCATTTCTTCCTGCAAAATTTGTGGTTGTCGACGTTTTCTGCGTGGTGATCGAGCGATCGCCGCTACTTTAACCACTGACTTGGTCTCTTGAGGTTTTAGCAATTCATCCAACCGATTAAGCGTAATTAAATCTCGACGATCCTCATCCGTAATCATACTCGCCCCCTCTTCTCGTTGCAATGCGATACTAGCTAATCGATCTGCGCTCTAATTCCAATCGCGTTTCATATGTAGAAACTCATGAGCAGGCCACGACCGCAATTTCTCCAACGCTTTATGTCGCAATAATTGCAGACCTGGTGCCTTACAATCAATTTCACCACGCATTTGCCGTATCACCAAATTCGAGTCTTTACAAATTATAACTCGTCTTCGGTCCTGGTGTGTGAGTAATTCAAAACCCAGCAGCATGCCGTTGTATTCTGCTTCATTCACTGTTAGATCCGTTGAATATTTGGAAACTGCCTCCAAAATTGTCCACTCTGGTAATTGCCACACAATAGCACTATAAGCTCCACCTTTACGTTTTACTCTTGCCGATCCATCGAAACTGACGACCAAAAGACTTTCCGTCTTTCCTACCGTAGGAGGAGGCATACTTATAGTCCTTCTTGGCTGTTTCCGGGGAGCGATCGCAATTAGTACCTCATCGACTTCCTCACGGGGCGTTATACTTGCCGCCAAAGCTCCAAGTATTTCGTCCTCTCCTTTCTCGCATTTCTTAATCTCCAACGTCCAAGTCGATAACAATGCAGCCCACCTTCCTAGTCGTCCATTAAGACCGGAGGATTGTACTAGCCAGGCCAGCGTTGAATAACGTGTAAAAACCTTTATCTCTCGCGAGACTAGCATAGCATAGCATGTATCCAGAATCCGGAGAAGTGCTAGAACTTCTTTCTCGACCATCCCGTAATTTATTTCATTCGGCTTCAACGTCCGACTTGAAAATTTTACCGGCCAATATATGCAATCAAATTCCTGCAGCAAAGCTGCTGAAACCGCCCATTTACTTACGTAAACAACAATAACTGGAGATCGATCTGGATCGAAGTGCTTGAGAATCGGGGTATTTGCGATCTTGGCTTTCAACATAGTGAACGCGATCATCGATTTTTCCCATCTAGTCCGACCTTCTCGATCTGGATCGCCCCCTGTATCAGGGTCTCGATTTGGATTAGGTTGATTCGTTTCTTGCCAGTCACCATCGTTACTCCTTCCAACATTTTTAGCCAGTGTATTCACCTTATCCAAACGGCGGATTTCATGGAAATCTGCTTCCCGTAATTCGTACAACACCGACGCGTAAATCGCAAAATCCTCGATAAATCGGCTATAGTAATTCAAACTCCCTAGAAAAGATTGCATCGATCGTAATGTCTTTGGGAATGGGATATTCACAAGTGATCCTAGATCTTTTGGATGTGCCTCTATTCCAGCGAGTGAAACTTGATGTCCCAAGTAATCCACCTTTCGTCGTCCCCAAAAACTTTTAGCCAGGCTTATCGACAGATTCCATTCATTGCATGCCTCTAGCAATCGTTTCACCTTATCATATAAGGAGGTCCACGACGTAGCGGGAATCAGTATGTCATCGATATATGATCTTCTACCAAGTACAGAGGGATTCTGGCTGGTATCCGGTTCTCCCTCTGAAAACACGTCAATCAATCTTGGCGATCCAGTATTTGGGAATCTCGAATCTGTTGATTCTGCACCGATCGTAGTCGTACTCTTGCCGATCTTGAGATAGCCATACAACGCATTGTCTATAAGTCGCTGATAAATGTGCAGGGCGTTTTTCAGCCCAAACGGCATTCGCAACCATTTAAACAAACCCGACGGTGTAATAAAAGCCGAAATCATTCTTGCCCGCTCCGTCATTTCCACGACCCAAAATCCGCTCGCCATATCCAGAGAGCAATACCACATCGCCTTGTCCATGTCTTGTAGCAGTTCGCTTATCAAAGGCATGGGATAAACCATTAGTCTCGTCAGTTGGTTCACCCGTCGATAGTCGATACACAAACGGATGTCGACACCGTTCTTCTTAATGATCACAACAATTGGCGAGGCCCATAGTGAAGTCGATGGTCGAATGATTTTAGCTGATAATAATCCCTTGATTAGGTCAGCTATCTTCTCACGAAATTTAGGCGCGACTGGTCGCACCCATTGTGCGATCGGATGTGCTTCACCAACATCTATATCACATACAGCTCCACGTGCCGCTGGAGGTAAGGCATTTCCTTTGACGATAAGCAAATGACGACTCTTCCAAATCAGTTGTCGTAATCCTTCTTGGTCTTCAGTTAAGGGAACTCCCGGATCGCCCACTTGTATATCATCAATTGTGACTTCGGCTGTAGATGGACCAATTTCTGGCAAAACTGCCATGTGTTGATCTACGTCTTCGGCATACAACTTGCCACTTTCATGACAATATGTTGGACTCTCCAGCTTCACCTCTTCACTTTTCGTCGAAAATTCTCCCTCGTTTTCCACATCGGACTTATTTTCCATCTTTCGGGATTGTGGATCGCGATTCTTTATCGCAGGATCGCGATCCGCACATATATCTTTAATTTCCAGATCACGATCCACAGAAACACTGTCAATAATTGTTGGATCGCGATCTACATCCTCAATAATCGCAGGATAGCGATCCACAGAAACACTTTCCATAATTGCTGGATCGCGATCTACACCATCAATAATCGCAGGATCGCGTCTTGACCTACTTGATCTCCAACCCAAGCATCAAAATAGTAGACTAATGATCCATTCAGCGTAATCTTGATTCTTATACGATCATCCGTCATGTATGTGTTCTCACCAATCCCAACGCATTCGTGCCTTTGGCTCTCGTCAATGACACATCCTACCTTACGAGCAAAGGTGGTGTCGACGATCGAGACTTCGGCTCCAGAATCAAACAACATAGTCGCCTTTTCATTGTTGATTTTGCCCGTTGCCTTGGCTTGCTTGAACCATTTTCCAGGGGTATGATATTTCCAATATCCTCGTGATTCACCTGGTGCTAAGTCGAGCTCCATTTTAGCAGGCGATCGGGCATATTCATCAACTCTTACGACACTTGATATTGAACGCAATTTTTTTGAATCCTCACATGTATTAGTCGGGTCGATCCAAGCGTTAACACCTTGATCAGTCGATCTTCTTTCCACAAATGCATAAATGCAGAGCCTAGAACGCTCGGCTCGTACCAGATTCCAACCTGGCGAGCGTCCTAGTTTAACATTTCTTCTGCCTTCGGCGGAAGCATTCCAGCATGCTTGGTTGGGACATACCACTTGCGTATCATGTTGCAGAATTCTTCCATTCGACACTTTCCACTGCTCATGAACATCTCCGCAGGCGAAACAGGTGTAAAAACACTTATCCGAAGGATGTCCCTTACGACCACACTTCTGACACATTAGCCTCTTCCAACATCCACGATCATCATGTTTCTTTGATCCACAATGGGTACAAGCCTTCTGATTCCTCATGCGATCTGGACTGCGATCTTGATCCAAATGGTCCGATCCAGCACGTTGATCATTGAATTTCTTCACGCGATCCGGTACTGTAGCCACACAAAGGTTGCGTCGATCTGTATCAGCGTCCGATCCACTAAGGTCCGAATCTGACTCGCTGCTACTGCCTTCCAGGCGGATTGCTCTCACGGCACGAGTTGGTTTCGAGGGTGTCGGAGTGGAGGCCGACGCAGATCGCTGACGAAATTTGCTCGACTCCATTGCACTCGGATACTGTCTCCCTTCCATGCGTTGATATGTTCGAAGAGTCTCTTCCATATCATCGGCGTCTCCAAGGCGTAGCAACGTCAATTGCTTAGCCAGATCGCGATCGTCGAGCGTACCAATGAAATGTTCCACATGCTCTCGGCGAATTGAAGGCGATCCCTCCCGAATGGGGATTTTTGCTCGGATCGCGGCTACATTCAGCCGATACAAATATTCCAATGGAGTTTCATCAGATCGCTTCTTCGCATGGTAATATTGTCTCCCGACAGACATACCATATCCATAATATTGGATCATGAAGGTTTCCAGCAACGACTTCCATGAATTCCGGGTGGATCGGCTAAGCTGGATGTACCAATTTCGTGCCGGCCCCGTAAGTAAATCACCAAATACTAGACATTTTTCATCGTCCGGGGCTTGATCGCGTAAGAATGCAGACTTGGCCTTGTTGACCCAGCTTCTCGCCCGATCTTCGTCCTTGTCCCGTCCTGTAAATTCTTTCAGGTCTACGATCGCAGACATTCGAATTCGCTGGGTGACAAGTCCACCATTGGGTACAGTGCCTGCACTTGCGGCTTGTGGCCGTCGTAGATCCTTCAACCCCAAATCGTCTGGATCGTAATTTTTGGATCGCGATTGACGCGATCCGGCCGATTCCATGTCCACATCCGAAATGCAGACTTTTGGGGTATTTATGGAGATCGCGGATCGACTAGCGATCATGCGAGCTTGATCCTGTTCATACTTCCTCATAGCAGCTTCAAAGTAGGACTGCAGCTGCCCTGATCCAGTCACATTCGTATCTTCAGCTGCGGATGTCGTTGGCGACTGTACTTCGGCCTTGGTCGGTACAAGTCGTTCACGAATGTGTGCTGCACCCGCCGGTCCAAGTGACATTCGCTGAATGTTGATCGAGGTATCCGACTCCCCTTCAGATTCCGCTGACATATATTGTGACGATCCAGTATGATAACCTTTTGGAATATCTACGATCGATTGGATCGTCTGATCCACCGGATCACGCTCTCCAGTTAGAGGAACTAGTTTCGAAAAAAGAGATCGCCCTGCTTGGATCACCCGATCATGATCGCATTCCAGCAGCACCTGCGCGTCAAAAGCTCCAGCGGTGAATCCAGCGTTTTGGAGCAACTCCATAAGCCGACGGATCGCTTCCAACTGGTTCGGTGTCGGAATGGGAGCTGAAATTGGTCCTCGTAGTGATCCAATTAACTTCGGTTTCAAAATCTTTAGAACTGGATCGCTTGAAAACAGATCTTTAAGCGCCTTCCAATGAAAACACCATTATATCTGATCCAGTTGCCATCCTTTCGCCTTGTCTTCCTCATGCGCTGGCTTCACGTCGATATCATCATGATCCGACTCAGGCGCCTTCATCTTCACTCGAGATGGCTTCGAATTCTTCTTCTTCTTCGAATTCGGAGTGGTTTTGGATAAATTTCCTTCGGGTTTAACCGTAGGATTTTTATCCAGCGGATCGCGTTTTGCAACGTGATCCGCAGGGGTCCTCGAAAGGACCTGGGGAGGGGGTAGAGGTTTTTCTTCCAGATCAATCTCTTGATCTTCCTCTTTGGTTTTCTTTTCATCTGCGCCCCTCCCAAAACGCTGATGATCCGGGGATCTTTTTTCTTCACACGTCTGCGGTGATCCCTTTGCCGCTGACGCTTCAATCCCAGGTTCAATTTTGACCTTTACATCTTCTCTCAGGGACTCACGGTGAAACTTGAGTCACCAGAAGATCCGGGCACGCGCACCATTGTGGTGTAGTGGGATTCGCAAGATTGCTGATGCGATCCCAACTCCCCACTGGCGCCCGGACGACCGACTAACGGAGGGGGTACCCCGATTCCGTGTATATAGCCTTCCTCACCTTGTGTACCCGTCGATAGGGCGGGTTGCTCTCTTCTCGGTGGACTTGAGTCGATGTTGATCCTAATTGGGTTAGGGATAGGGGGTTTGGTTATCTTGCGGAAATTTTCACAAGATAAACAAACCGAGTACTTGGTGTGATCTTCCCAATCGATCACGGTTATCCAATAAAACGAAGCTTGAATCTTCTGACCACTTGAGCAAAACCTTCTGACCACTTGATCCGTCCTGCACTTGCTTCGCCTTGCCCTACGTTTTTTATCTGCGTCCGATCGCAGTTGAGTTGTGCTGAGAGTTCTTGCAATCCCTGGCCAAACAATCCAGGGATATGACTTGCGTAGTGTGTAGGCTTCCTTGAGACGTCGGGTGGCCAAAGAATCCAGCCCGGAAGAGAAGTCGACACGTGTACTAGAAGTAAAATTGAACTCTATTTAGTGTTAACCAATCAAAACTTGAAACCTACAATTCTGCCTATCTGTAGTCCAGGATCTATCACCACGTGTCACCCTTTCAGGAAAAATCAGATCTCGATATGTGGTCCACCCCAAATGCCTTTGCCAACCCGATCCATCGGCGATCTTGCCTTATCCTTGGATCGCGATCCGAATCAGATCGCGTATCAGCTCAGGATCGCGGTCGATCCATAATGCGTAATCCTTGTGAGTTGGATCGCGATCTAGGTCGGATCGCGGACCTACGTTGGATCGCGATTCTGAGACGGATCGCGCTATACCTTGGATCGCGGTTCTGAGTCGGATCGCGCTATACCTTGGATCGCGGTCTACCTTGGATGGCAGTCTACCTTGGATCGCGTTCAGCCTTGGATTGCGGTCCTGATTCGGATCGCGCTATACCTTGGATCGCGGTTCTGAGTCGGATCGCGCTTCTGAGTCGGATCGCGGTCTACTTTGGATCGCGTTAGCCTTGGATCGCGGTCCTGATTCGGATCGCGCTTCTAAGTCGGATCGCGGTCTACCTTGGATCGCGGTTTATCTTGGATCGCGGTCAGCCTTGGATCGCGGTCTACCTTGGATCGCGGTCTACCTTGGATCGCGGTCTACCTTGGATCGCGTTCAGCCTTGGATTGCGGTCCTGATTCGGATCGCGCTATACCTTGGATCGCGGTTCTGATTCGGATCGCGGTTCTGAGTCGGATCGCGCTCAGCCTTGGATCGCGGTTCTGAGTCGGATCGAGGTCTACCTTGGATCGCGGTTTACCTTGGATCGCGGTCTACCTTGGATCGCGTTAGCCTTGGATCGCGGTCCTGATTCGGATCGCGCTTCTAAGTCGGATCGCGGTCTACCTTGGATCGCGGTTTACCTTGGATCGCGGTCAGCCTTGGATCGCGGTCCTGGTTCGGATCGGTTTCTGAGTCGGATCGCGCTTCTGAGTCGGATCGCGGTCTACCTTGGATCGCGGTCTACCTTGGATCGCGTTCAGCCTTGGATCGCGGTTCTGAGTCGGATCGCGCTTCTGAGTCGGATCGCGGTCTACTTTGGATCGCGGTCTACCTTGGATCGCGTTAGCCTTGAATCGCGGTTCTGATTCGGATCGCGGTTCTGAGTCGGATCGCGCTCAGCCTTGGATCGCGGTTCTGAGTCGGATCGAGGTCTACCTTGGATCGCGGTTTACCTTGGATCGCGGTCTACCTTGGATCGCGTTCAGCCTTGGATCGCGGTTCTGATTCGGATCGCGGTTCTGAGTCGGATCGCGCTCAGCTTTGGATCGCTATTCTAAGTCGGATCGCGCTCAGCTTTGGATCGCGGTTCTGAGTCAGATCGCGGTTCTGAGTCGGATCGCGTTTTCCAAGTTGGATCGCGTTTCTGCACAATGTTTCGGGATCGATCCTTGATGTGTGATCCACATAATTTGGATCGCGATCTACAATTTATGAAAATTGTTTACTCGCTCCTCCATAGTGAAATAACAGAATCACGGATCGCGGATCCACCTGAATACTAAGATTGCAGTGCGATCCAGACTTCGATCGCGGTGCTATCCAAACTCGATAGCGATACGATATGTATCTCGGATCATGATTTGTCCATTACAATTAATTGAGGCCGCGATCCACACTTTGAGCAATTCCACTATTCCACATTCAAGTAAAATCCGTACAATTTTAATACATTCAGTTGGATCAACCGATACTGGAGCCAAGTATATCCAAGCGGTGATCTATTCCATGATAATCCAATATAACATGGAAATATGATCCATGCTACGATCAACGGTACTTTTCTATTCGATCATCCATGAATTACGACCGACTCCACCACACCCAATAAGTCATTTTAGTAAGTGACTTAGTGGTGGACAGGGAGCCAACCGTTATGGGAAAGGGAGCCAACCGTTATGGGAAAGGGATCCAGCCATTATGGGAAAGGGATCCAACCGTTGGCGAGAAAGGTCCCGATAATTCGGCTCCGGATTTATCGATAAAATTAATACATGGACTTAGCCAAAATTCCTAATCGACTTTACCACAGTATCCCTGTCCCTGGTGACCCTCGTTTGAACCTTGGGACCTTGCGAGGCCTGGATTCTTTTCCCTTTTATTGTGATTTTCTCAAAGCCCCGATTCTTCTGGCACTTCTCCACACTCTCATGTATATAGCTGTCCTACTGTCGGGCACCATACGTCGACCTGTCCCTTATTGGGCGAGTCGTTAACGTCATTAACTAGTGTGGTAATAATATATAATGAAGAAGCGGCAGGCATCTTCACGGTCGATGCTGCCAGCTGACCCATGGTTCGTACCTTCTGAGCCATGGTAATCCAAGGATGACATCAAATTTGTCATCCATCGAGTACGATGAAACTTCTTGCCTTCAAGCTTGTCGTAAATTCTTACCACACATTTTTTTTACTGTTACGGATGCTCCAGCTGCAATGCGCATCGTCATCCACGCTGGAGGGGTTTCGATCTCAATATATTTGAGCCTACAATTGCCTAGCCATTTATTGATCGAAACCCACAGTCAAGTAGGGCGGGCGCGAAGTGGCATTTCTTTAGTCACTACGATTTTCAGGGTGATTGTGTGCTGGCAGCAATCTTCGTCAGGCGTCCCGCAAACTCCTTTGACGTAGCTGGATCAGTCGTGCGCTCCGCCCTTACTGACTCCTGACGGTACATCAGGTTGTTGCGGTTTCACAGCAGCGTAAGACCCACGTCTTTGGCCCTTCTTGGCAGACAGACGGTCATCACTCGCATTCTGGGCGTGAGGCACTACACTCATGCGCGTAGTTGCCCATCTTCTGGCAGCGATTGCACTTTGTAATCGCTTGTACCTTGGAGCGAGTCCGCTCGGTCTCTACATTCATGTTGAATGATTTGGCGATGATTGCATACTGCTCGTCTTCATTTAGAAAGCGAAACATGGCACCGGCGGTGGAATCGCAGACGGTTTGTTAGCTATACACTGTACTGCCTGCCATTCGAGGTCACTCTAATGACAGAAGTCATTACGTATTGCGCGTCACATCCGCTGGTTTCATAGCAGATGAGTCGTTGGCCGTCGAACGGCCACGAAGTGCTACCAGGTGTAACTGGGATTCGCACCCTCTGATTATACTGACACAGTGTAATCCTTTTACACTGGCACTACCTCTCGTACACTACTTTCACAGTGACACATGTACGAGAGGCAGAGGAACCTTTACAACTTAACGGACACGTTTAGAAGTATGAAAATAGAACACTATTTAATATAGTTAGACCCATTAATAATAAGTCATATCTTGTAGAAACTTACTTTGATTATGTATACCTACTTATATGTATGCTAACTACCTGTCCTCCACTCATTGCGCGCGTCCATCTGCCATTGGTCAGCGCGTTGACTAATATCATGATCTATATCAGTCAACCAAAGGGCAGCTCCAACTTCAATGAGATGCAAGGACAATATTATTTTATACGACAATATTGTCGAATACTACTAGCAAAAATAAGATTTACCTTGGCACTTAATAATAGTTATGTAATGGGCTCACCCCGTTACTGGGCCAGTCTGGCAAATAACTCAATAACAGTTGGTCGAGTAATTGTATTCATTTAGCTTGAAATTCAAGCGTTTCGAATACCTTCAACCAGAACCTTTCGCCGAATAGAGATAAGGCTCAGTTGTCTCGTCCTCTCCGCCTTGCTTGATAACTGACCTCGCAGCGTTAGCGTCCTTGTTTGATAGTGTTCTTTTTCTGATAATAGGATCGACATAAATCAATTATGCCGCTTCGATTAAGTTGTTGGTCGCTTGAAAGTGCATTGAAGGTTGCGCAACACGTTGTAAACTTCAGTTCGCCCGCAATGTCGCAGTTGTCTCCTGCATTAGTATACTCATTAGTATATAGTTGTCACTACCGTCGTGATGATGTTTCATCGCCGCTCCGTGAACAAATCTGCTACTGCGCCTCCCAAGCACTCGACGTCTTTACGGCGCTCTGTTTCTTACTCGGCTTCGCTCTCATTGCCTGCGCCCTCGTGGACGCCCTCTTCCGCCAAGCGGAGACCTCTTGAGACGCAGCACCTCGGACTTGCAGCACTTGATGCTGGCTATTGCTGTCATGAATTCACAAAACTACATCTCAAGGTAGAGTGCCGGTTGGACCGACATGTTGTTGGTGGCGTGCTCGAGAATGCCACGGGTCAGACACTGTTTAAAGTCCGAGAGAAACCCCTCTCATTGCATCGGCAGCGCATGCTCGTGGACACGACAGAGATGCCTGTAGCCACCTTACGCACGAGTGCGTTCCGTCGGCACAAAGCAACGTACTCGTCATTCCTGCGCACAAAGATGTCCAAGACTCCAGTATTCAAGTTCACAATGACGCATAGTAAGCTGGAGATGATATTTTCGGACATTATGACGAGCGAGACCTGCCGACTTGGCTCAAATGGCGAACAGGACGATACTGAAATCTGGTTGCAGCGAGGTCTCTTTGCTAATACGGTGAGACAGCCCATTGCACACATGTATCCTGCACCACCAGGTTCGTCGATGGGGTATTCACTGGATATCGCAGAAGGCGTCGATGCCGTTATGATCATTCTTGTGTGCATTGCTATTCATGACAGCAAATCTGATTGTATGTGGCGAACTTCAAGCAATTTCGTCTGGTAGCTCGCTAGCTACAAGTTGTAATGGGTACACTCTTGGCTACAAAAGACAAGTGCGTAAGAGTCTTATACTATTTAATCTGAAACAATATATTCAACCATATCGTCTGGAAGGTCGCCCGCCATTTAGTCTATTTGCCACCTCTTAGCCATGGATATGAAACAAGTCGCCTCTAAAGTGCAGACACTTGCAGCGTTGCGCCATTTTGTTGCTGCGTTTGACGCTGTACATGTGGCTTCCAAACTGACACAACTCTGCGTCACGGCGGACGCGGTGGTGGACGTCGCTAGCCACGAGACGCTATTTCTCATTCAGCAAAAACAGTATTCGTTGCACCGCCAGCGAACGCTTCTGGACGGACGCAATCAGCTACCGGTCGCAACATTGCGACTCAGTATGTTTAACAGAATGCCAACGTACTCGGCGTACCCACGGACGGAGCACGAGGAGACGCCGTGCTTGTTCAAATTCACAGCCGATGATAAGACAGTGCGCTCCGAGTTCACGGATCTCGTAGGTGGTGAGCATTGCACAATCGGCTGTGACCCACCCAAAGACGGCAGTGACTCGCTCAACTTTTGGCTCGTACGTGGCTCAGGTGAGGCGGCTGACGTGCAGCAGACTATCGCCCAGCTCACTTACATGCACACCAAGAACAAAGCGGAGCAGAGCATCGTGCTGAACGTGGCCCCAGGTGTGGACCAAATGATGATGATCCTTATTTGCATCGGTCTGCTGGACGAGGGCGACGAGGGAGATGAGGACGAGAACACACAGGAGTAGCTGCTCAGCTTCTAACGTGGGAGAGCCGCTAAGAGTCTTTGCGACAGGAAATGGACATCACTATCCCAATAGCAAATACATTACAATCATCTGTAGTTTCTTAGAACGCAATGTCCACGATAGAACCAGTTCGATCACAGAGATAATGGGGCTTGTCCAGACCAATTTCTGTCTCTTTAATTACATTATTACATACATTTTTGGAACACAGGTGGCGTGGAGATAGGTGTTGAGGTCATATAGTAAGCAAAGTGTGGATACATGCATGTACATTAAAATCCCAGTTGCTTGAGACAAGTTGCAAGTCCGAAAAAGAAGCAGCCCTGTCGTGACGCCATGACTGAAATTTTTAGTGCACTACTGTAGGAAGCAATACAGCCTCCTCCCAAAGGCATGTATGAAATAGAAAATCCAACGTTGCTGAAAACAATCGTCAGTGCAAAGAAATATCGGATGCCATGCAGCTGGATACGTCCATTTGCAACGGGGTCCCCTCTTTGTCTTTAAGTAATTCGTGACAGTCGAGCGTGTCATTCATTCTACAAATTCCCCAGTGTCGAAACAAGTCGCTTATCAAAGATCCATAACCAATATTGACAATGGGCTGTGCATCATCTTCTGCTATTCCCGTACTACCGGAAATTCAACAGCTTGCACCCGTTGAAGCAAACTTCTGCGCTCCTTCCATCACTACACTTCGTCTACGCGACCGTTTTTGGGATTCATCCAACGGCGAGGACTTTGTCGTCTGTGACGCCGAATGGGGTCAAGAGGTATTCCGTATTCAAGGCACGACATCGGCAATGAAAACGCTACGTGACCCTCTTCGTAATCCATTGGTGCATATAAAACGTGAACTTATGGCTCCTGTCCCCACCTACAACGTATTCGATGCCAAGATGTCAGCAACCAAACTGTTTTCAATCAAGGCATTACCTGAGCTTCACGTAGAATTCCAGAGTCCTGCTTCGAGCAAAATGTGCCGTATTGGATTCACAGGAAACTGGGCTAAACGCCAAGTCTCGTTCTGGATGGAACAAGACGGGAAGATCCCACGCACCGCCGTTGGTCGTGTCTTCCGCCCAGCTGATAGTCACAGCTCTGTGACTACTACGTGCAGTTCTTCTTTGTCCAGTAACCAACCGGATGATGAGTATATTCTCACCATTATGGCGGGAGTGGACATGTCACTTATGGTACTCATCTGTATTGCCTTGGAGCAGGGTCATAGTGAGAAATGGTAAGAGGTCACGACCTACTGTGTACATTAGCTCAGCACTTTTACAGTGCATCAATCTGCAGGGTGCTTCTCACAAAAAGCAGACGTAGCGAAAGATAATTAATCTGAAACTTCCTAGCGTGAAACCAAATTCTACTGCCCATGATGGCATGCGCAAATGACTATCCCGTCTGTCGGAAGAGCTACCAGCATGAACTACCTCCTTACTTGTTGCTTTCAAACTTGTCCTCTTGCGCAGCTGCATCCTGCACAATTGTCCGGATAACTTTGTTGTAAGGGAAACGCTGCTCAAGGTTGAAATAGGCATACTGCTGGCCCACTTTGTCAAATTGTTCTAGACGGAGATAGCTCATCAGATAGCGCTCATAAAAGTCGTCGCGAAGCTTTCCACGGTTGCTACGAAAGAGTTTGTAAAGGAGTTTATCGCCAATGCGAGCATTCGCTTCGAAGCGCCCGCGTAACTCGTTGGCTTCCATCATCTTGACGACTGAGTTGACTGGTACACGTCCCACACCAACGTCCAGTAAGTAGTTCACCAAGAACTCGCACTCGTCATCCAGTTGATGCTTTATACACTCCTCCAATAGCACGTGCACCAGAAACCCCTGGCCATGCAACACTGTAGAATGCTCTTTCCAAAAGTTCAGCGAGCTCTCCACTGCAGCGCGAGGCGACATCTTCTTCTCATTCATGTCGTACTCAAACATGCTTACTACAGCTTTGCGTAAAGCCACTCCACCACCTTTCGAGCAAGTGGATTCCATGAGGTCCAACACTTGCACGGTGGATGGCACATCATGGCAGTGCTTCAGCAAATCCCACATCATTGTATTGAGCATATCAGTTTCAGCCTCCTTGTTGACCACAGGAATGTTTGGTGGTAGCACCGCATCTCCCAGCGACAGTGCTTTAACTTCCGGGTTATTGAGATAAATGGTATCTTTATACGCTTTTCTTTCGTCAAGCAACATTTTCCTGTCAGGATAATCGGCATCGTAGCTGACCCAGCAGAAATGCATCATTTCGAGCGCAGTAGACCCAGCGAGGCGGCTTGCTGTCCGCAGCACCTGACGAAAATTGCTCTGGTATTCAGGTATACAATGGCGTGGATACGTTTTGAAGACGTCAAGCGCGAGATCTGGACGATCCCAAACCAAACTCGCCTTGACAAGTCTGGACCAAATGTCAGGTTTCAAGATGAAGCCGCCATCATTGAGCAGTGCTTGCGCCAGGTGGATTGCAGACAGCAACCCTTGCTCGTCACGCTTGCGATCGCACAAATTAGCTCGGATCGCTAGCTCATAGCAACCCAGTGGAATGACAGCGGCAGGGGAGCATTTCAAAATCGTGTCGATCGCTCGCCGTGCCAGGGCTCCATTCTTCTCATTGTAGCAGGCGTGAAGGATCAAATGCAAGTTGGGAACTGTAACACAGATCCTCTCAAGCTGGTGTTCGTTGTCCTCAAAGAACCGTACGATCTTTTTTGACTGCCTCAAAGCAGCCAGAGAGCGAAGATAACACGAATAGACGGTACGTGGGAGCCGCGTAACTCTCTTAATCAACACCTGTTTCTCTATATAGTCTGGCTTGGCTTCCTCTTCCTTGTCTCCGTCACTAAGGCCGTCATCTGGCACTGTAGCTTCTGCATGGAGCTGGTGTTCCTGCAGCCAGACACCCCGGTCACGGTCGTAAGCTTCAAAGAACGTCACCACGAGCTCGTGCTCCTTCATCCTGTGAAAAGCCTTCACGAAATACCCCACCATAACAGTCTCATTGGCTACCACCACATCAGTATCGAATGGACCCACCTGGGTGGACCCCACAAACATGATGCGTGTGAACAACTTGGCCGAGAGCTTTGCGAAGACATTGGCAGGCACAATCTGCAAGAGCCACGAATCATTGTCCTGAACGTTTTCCACTGATGCCAGTTGAACTTGAAAGGGTTCATCCTCTTGTACGACAAACGGTCGACACTGTGAAATGATCTTCCAGGCGTCCAAAAGCTGTTTCGATGACGACACGTTTTTGATCTTCTGTGATAAGCGGCCAAGCGCGTGGACGGCATTTTTTTTCCTTTTTAGACTCAGTGATTTCTGCACTGTCGGGAATGAGGCGTCGGCTGATGGCTGCGGCCTCAAGACGTGCTCTCTTTTGGAGGCCCAGCGTTTACGCGGAGTTTTAGGCTGGACTGATGGCTGCTTTGTGGGGTTTGTAGAGCTTGTAGGGCGTTTAGTATCGCCAAAACCAAGCCACGCCATGAAGCCAGAGGCGGGGCTCCATATTAGTCGCTGGGACTGGCGTGAGGCCGTCAGCGGCGGCAGGATACGAGCGCGTCTCAAACGTAGCATCTCGTCCTAGGTGTTTTTGTGGACCAGAATAAGTAGTACTGTATGCCGGTGAGAGAGTGATGATCACTTCAAAGAGCAACCCCTGCTAGAAGTAATAAAAAAGGTATATATATATCAACTTTCTGTGCCAAGTTGTGTATCCGTAGTAATAATACTTTTGAGATAATGGACCGTAACAGTCAAAAATATATTCTTGAGGATAAAAAAGATTGGTGTTTGTAATCATAGACAGAAATGTTTCTGCTTTGCTGCTATGCACACGTGGCAGCAGCCGACCGACACAGAGGGATCAGCTGATAGGTGAGATGAGTAGATGTCACTTAGAGCATGGCGTAGACAACAATCGACACGAGTACAAAGGCCGTAGGTGTCACAACAGCCGCGCTGCTACTGGCGATGGTCTCATCTGGCTTGCTACTGGGGTCCTTGGTAGACCCAGCATTGCTTTCTGGTGTGGGGCTGATGGGGGTGGTAGAGGGGGCCTCCGTAGGGACGCGAATTGGCTGCGGCTGGATTTTAAATTCGTCGTTGTCTTGTGTATTTTCAGCTCTACCGTTAACGTCGGTGCTGCCGTCCACGCCCTTTGAGGACGGGGTCATGTCGGCCGTCGATCCCTTGGTATTGTTCTCGGTGTTGTCGGTTGGGTTGACCGTGTTCAAGGTCGTCTTGTCTTGAGTAGTAGTGTCGGCCGAGACGGCTGCGGCAAAGGCGGCCAGGAGGAAAACGCAGTTGAGCACACGCATGGCGGGAGACTTTGGTAGGAAAGGAAAAATTTGAGTATGAGCGCGAGGGATTCTTGGCCAGTACATAGCCACAGGATTATGTGACACGCCTTGACACGCAGCAGATAAGTTACTTGAGTTAAGTATTGATTACTAGCTTGTCTCTAAGCTTGACCTGATTAAGTGATCACCTGATTAAACACTTCTCCTATCTGCAGCTTTTATAGTCTGGGCGTACCCACTTACGTAACAACTCGGCCACAACTCTCCATAATGAAGATGGGAGGCAAAGCAATGACTCTAGGACGTTGTTGCGTCTAGCATACGAAACAAACGAGCACCAGCTTCAACTTATTGCTGGTCGGTTTCCATGAGCGGTTATGTCTGCTGGTTGAAATGGGTAGAGAGGAGCCACTTTGTAGTTAGGGATGTATTCACTTAACCGTATGCGCTGAGACATGTCGCCATAAACAGGTCGTTTATTTCCACAGGATAGAATACAACCATAGAGACACACCTGAAATATGTATGGTGGTCTAGATCGCCATTGGACGGTAGCGCTAGCCGCTTACGTTTCCTCACCTAGTCCTGGTGGGAAGGGCTCATGGAAAATGATAATCGAATTTTCTAGAGTTAGATACAAATGGTACCTTCCTTAGGCCTATAAATAAACGATTTGCTCAAAAAAAAAAAAAGCGCTTGCTGCGTTCTACTTTCTCTGTCCCAAGAGTTTGGACTCCTATATAGGACCCCTATTTAGAGAGTAGAACGGCATTCGAATACAAGTTCTGACAAAATGGCACTGCAAGTCATGAACCAAATGCTTCCTGTAGATCCACTGGAATACTCGACGAGATTGATGATGTTTTTGTTTTCTCCCACCAACCACAGCAGCAATCGTTTGAACTCGGCTTTAGACTTAGTAGAGATTTCTAGCGAGTGTTTAGAGACATTGGTGTAAGCCTTTTGGTATCATAAGCCACACTTTGCCAAGATGTCAATGACTTGCGAGGAGAACGTCACCGCCATGTTTGCTTATTGACTTTCAAGTACCTTTTCCGAGCCTTTTTTCGACGTCTAATGCAAAATGGTGCAGGATATTCCAAACTCTAGTTTGCGTCCATTACATGCGAGAGACCAATGGACCCTTATCAAATTCAATAAACAGACAGCGTGTAAATGATCTCCTGTCGAGAAGTATCAATGCGTTAACATTGTAACGTAATTGATTCTGCATTATCAATCTACTGCTCATAAATATAATCTACGAGGAGGAGGAGGAAGTAACAGGGATACCACTAATCATCACTGGCTGTGAGAATGTCGGAGAAGGACTTACTCCACTAGATCGCCTTCCAGTTTTCTTTTTCTGCTGTTTCGTCGCTGAACGTTGCCTCAACAGTTTTTGTCGTTTACCGGCGACTTCTGACACGTGCTTTGCACGGTCCACGCGCTCAGGTTGGCCAAGAACTTGGTAGGCTCGTGAAACAGCGCTTACAATGGCCTTGCGATCTTCTTCACTATTCACGTGAGAAAAATCGGTAAGCTCAAACACTTCGGCCATGAAGGCCCAGTCAGACTCGTCCTCGAACGTTTCAAGAAGCTTTTTAGCAACAGAGCCCTTAAGCGGTCGTTTGTTTGCCGAGGTGACCAACCACTGCATCAGAGCAGTTTTTACAACTGCAATGCGCTTTCTGTGGCAGCATTCACGGAGAAACACGCCAAAATGATGTTCACTGGTACGCAGGTGGAAAACGCTGTCAAAACGTGACATGGTCTCAATCAACTCCTCGTCGCTGACGCTGTCGACGCTGGCACAAAGCGCAGGGACTAAACTTTTGATCAAGGAAAGCGTGTAAACACGTTGTAGCTCCAGTTTTTCCGCATCATGCATCAATGTGATGATGTCTGCGCCACGCTTCTTCATGCACAAATAGTTGAAAATGTTGCCCAAGAGCGCGTAACGGTGGGGCTCGAGGACTGGGTTTGCCTCGCGAACGAGACCCCACGCTTCTGTGGGCTTCTCCAGGAGCAAGAGAGCATTCACGGCCATGCGAACACCTGCATAATGGAGAGGCTTATCAGCATGATCGCCATGCAGGGCTAGTAGTTCTGGAACGCGCTCACATTCCTGAGCATACACAGCCGCTGTGATCACACGTGGGAATAAGTGTTCATGTCGCGGAGCGAGTCCATCAATGTCCACCATTGTATCGAAGAGACCTAGCACACTCTGTGCAGCATCGACAATCCTGTCGAACCGTTCTGGGTGTTCTTCCTGCTCGTAAATCCGCTGCACGCACATGTTGTACGTATCTCGAGGTGTCACGAGTACAAATTCGGAGTCATTCGTCTTAGATTTGCTGTGGTTTCGTTGGCTTGACTGGCGCTTATCTTTTGGTTTTGTCTTGGTAAAAAAGTATTCATTGTCATACGTCCGGATGGCGCGCAGATAATCATCCGCACGCAGCTTAAAACCCTTGACACGCATGTCTTCCAGAATCGAATCCAAAAGCTCTACTTTGCGTGTCGCAGACACTGCAAGCAGCAGCTGCCTGTAGAAGTACACTGACGTAGGTTGGTTCATGCGAAGTACCGTCTCATAAAATTCAAACACTTCATCGTATCGTCTCTCCGTGATGAGCGCTGAAATGTATTGAACGTTCATGTTTGCTGACGCGTATACACCTGCATCATGCGCGCGCTTGTAAATGTCGAACATTTGTGGGTAGTACTTTGGACCACACATCGCGTAAGCGCTCATTGCCCACGAGTAAAACATGCGAAAGTGACCACCCAGCGTCACGACGTTTTCGTCTTCCATGACGTTCGTTCCTAAAAGCACCACACCTGTTCCTTCCTTCGCACGCCTCGAAAGTTCTTTAGCAAGCTTGTCACGATGTTCTACAATCATCAACGCTAGCAGTGGCTGCTTGGCAATGACCAAAAGTGCCAATGCTTCTTGTTCCGTAGCTTTGGTCAGCATGTCGTCAAAGCGTAGCGGCTTATACTCCGTCTCGAGCTCGTGGTCTTCTTTAGCCTCGTCCGTAGCAACTGTCAGCAGTGGACACTTATCTTTAAGCCTCATGGCCTCATACAGAGGCGCATAACAGTCAGCTACACTCTTGACAACAGCTGCATAGAGTTTCTGTGACGCCAGCGACTGCATCCAGAGCTTCTTTTTCTCCATTCCACGTTGAAATTGCTCTTTAAGGGCGCGTGAACGATCGATTTCCAGGTCTTCTGAATCCTTCTCATGACCATACAGATCATCAGAGTCCATTTCATCGTCTTCGAGATCCTCGTGGCCTTCAAAGGCCGCTGCAATCGCAAAAGACGGCGTGTTCTTGGGTTTCTGTAGACCATTTACGTCGTCCTGGGACACAAATGACGCGTTTCGATACAAAAATGGGGAAGTAACAGTAGTACAAGATGCGAGGAAGTAGATGGGATTATTACGAGCTGTTGTCGAGCGCCGTAGCGTCCGCGTCAGCAGCGTCAAGCTGCGTGATCTTGAATGGAGCATGTGGTCTGTAGCTCTTGGTATTTATTTGTACACTGTATTGCGCATTATGGAATTTAGAATTTAGCATTTTAGCATAATAGACCTGAAATATCATACAGTGCGTATTTCTAAATTTTCAGCGATATATTTTTGGGGGTTGGATAAAGTCCAAGAATCCAACCGACTCGAGCCACACATTGAGAAACTAAGCAAGCAGCAGCATGTCGTTCTTTGGATTTGGCAAGAGCAAGACACCCGAGTCAACGGCTACGGACTCGGACTCGTACGCGTATGAAGAACCTTCGTATGATTATAGTGCACCATCGGTACCCTCGTCTTTTGATTCGTCCAATTCGTCGTCTCTTGGCGGAAATGGCACGTCCTCTGGCACTGCAGAAGTACAGCAGATGATTATGGAAGAACAGCAACGTGCTATGATTCAACAAGCAATCTCCAAGATTACAGCATTGGCTTGGGACAAGTGTAGTGCCAATAAACCCGATGCTGAGCTTTCATACAAGGAAAAAGACTGTATCAAGAACGTGACATTGGCGTACCTCGACACGAGCATGTTTGTGGTCCACCGACTTAACAAATCTGGTAGTGCTTGAATGCAAGTGACGTCAAACGTCCGCGTGTTTTCTTTGTCGATCTAGACCTTCTGTTCATGTTAGATGGGGCCAAGACAAGCAGGTTAAAAAATGGAGTCGACCGACGCACTGCCTTCGTTTTTGTTTCTTTCAGTCTCAGTCTATATTGACTCTTCCTCTTGTGTTGTCAATGCAACAGGAGTCTTCCTGCTTTTGTACACGAAGAGTGGCACATTATCGTACGGTCCGACATCGTAACGTTCATCAGGGGTGAGACCACGAATGCCCCACGTATTGCAAATGATACGCACATTCTTATCACTCTGGTTCAATAGCTCAACAAACTTGGGTGTCAGCTGATCTAGTGCATCAGGCAATAGATATGTGACAATAACTGTAGCCTCTGACAAGTCCTCCTCCAATAGATCGCCGTGTGAAACACTCACAAGCTGTTGCATCTCGTTGGCGACGATCAACTCACGAAAACGTTCGATCAGAAACTCTTCAATCTCGACACCTCGAGCACGAGCACCAAAGCGCTTTGCAGCTTCAATACAAATACGTCCATCACCACATCCCAAATCGAATACAACCTATAGAAATGGCAATAATAGACAAGAAGAGTGAGTAAGATAAATGGATGGACGAAAGGCTGACTGGTTCATTAAACGTACGTCGTCGGGAGTTACACACGCAATCTCCACGATCTTGGACACGACATCACGATCACTCTGACAAGGTGGTGCTAGTGAGTCACCTTCAATCCACATAAAGACGCCAGGGTTTTGCTCATTCTCGTCCGACTCGTCGTCGAAATGCACGGGCTTGGATGTCATTGGTATGAACTTGGATATTATAAAAATCTAAACCTTTCGAAACCGTTTGTCGATTAAAGATTAAGCAAACCTTCTAATTGTCGATGCAGATTAGTTAGTACCTGTAATAGTTAATAGTGAAAAGACGCGACCATTTACGACCGCAGTAGATCATCCTTGTTGACACACTTGCTCATTCGATTTCTCCGTCAACAGAAGTTTTGAAATAGCTGCACTTTAAGCCTTATCTCACCGTAGCAATTGTCGTTAGCAATAGCTCAGATTATCATTATATCGTGATGTCACCCGACGCCATTGTATAGCTGTTAAAGCGACGCAAAGACAATCTCTCGTGCTCACCAACTTGGTCACTATTGCTGTCGTCGATCAGCTCTTTCTTATCTGCAATCTCTTCATCTAATCTAATTTCCGCTTTCACTTCGTCCCCTTCGATATCCTCACTTCCGTCTAACAAAGTGCCGTGCATTTGGTTTAGCAACGCTTGAATCGCCAGAGCTTCATCGCCGCGCCCCAAGTGAATGTACGCTTCAAGTGCCGTCTTGAGCATGAATTGGCGCTGAAGAACTCGTCTCTGCTCGCCATCTAAAGACGAAAAATCCTCAAAAAGGATGATCACTTCGTCATAGCGATGAAGGCGGAGGTTCGCTGCCATTCCAATCTCTGTCACGGCGATACCCAGAGGAATGTGTTTGTTCAGGCGCAACGCACGTACCATATCAGATACTCGCTCAAGATCGTTTATGAGTCCCAATCGATAATAGTAAACCACCATTTGTTCTAACGCTGCATACTTGATCGGCATACCACTGTCCAGCGCGTAAACAAAGAGATCATCGACTAAATCAGCACGATCAGCACGCACGCTAGCAACAATAGCTTCACATAAAGCAAATGCATTCCACTCCAAAGAATGCGAGTAGCGCGCAAAAAACTTGTGTAGGTCTTCTGGACACTGCACTCGGTTTTGGATCTGCTCGTCATGTCGGTCGTCACCATCTTCACTCTGAGATAGTGGATCAATTAATAACGCGCGCAATAACGGGTAAATGGCGTGATGGCTTACACGCATTTTGTGCTGGTTCATAATCTCCAAGATCTCACATGCGATACAAAGACGCTCGTTACGAGTAGCAGCCGTAGTAAGTGCAACTCTCTTCCGAAATAGATACTTCGACACTCTTTCTTTGAGATCGCGACTTGCTTGTACCGACACCATCAGATTGCGGTACATCTCCATCAGCATTGCATCTTCTCCCAGATGATTCAGCTGCTGCAAGCAGATCTCGAAACGAAACTCGGTGAAAGTCGACATAGGCATGTCCGGTGGATGACTATAAAATTTCATTGCCCGCTCCGATTCACCACAAGCTGCTGCAGTCATCATGATCATCGGCAATAGCGACAGCGGCACGATTTCGCCAGGAAGTTTAGTGACAATCTCTTCACAGATCTGCATCACTCTTTTAAAATCAGTAAATCGTTCATCATACAGCAATGCGTTCAGCACGTGGAAATAAGATACTTTAGTCACATGAACATCATGGCACTCCATCGTCTTGAGCAGTTGCAATGCTCTAGCAGCATCACGCAGATGTCCAAGCGCTACAAAAATCGATTGAGCCAACCGTGGCGTCAGCAGACTCCCTCCCTCTGTACTTTGTGTATCATGTCCATTCTCTTGAAAGATGCAGTTGGCAAACTTGTCCACAACATCTTGAAATCGTTGCTGGTAGTTAAGAGCCAAGGCGTAATGTTCACAAATGACCTGCCAATGTTTGCGTTGCCCTACAAACTGCGGCATCTCCTCCTCCCACACAAATGCCACTGCTTCCACCTGATTAAAATCTCGTCGCTGTCGCATAGCATACAGCATACGATCGAGTTTCCCCGTTGCCGCCTTTAACTGTCTCCTTGCTCTCTGAAAACCTGATTCTCTGGCTACCGCTGCGCGAGGGTCCGCCAATTCCTTTGCCAACTTTTGTAAACTTGTCCTGGCTCTTTCCATGTCCTTTTGAGCCGGAACTTCATTGTCGCTGACAAACAACGAGCGAAACTTCTCGACATGTGCATCCGCCGACAGCATGACGTGTTGCTGCCCCTTCTGCTGCTCCACTGCACGAAATCTCTTCTCTCCAGCTGCTACTGATGTGTTCGTGTCTGATGAAAGAAGTAAATGGAACTTGAGACTCGTAGATTCATTGGAACGTAAAGATCTTTGACCATCAACGTGTGACCTCTTTCCTCTTACTCTCTCCTCTTTGTCGGTTTCTTCTTGTGTGTGAAAAGTTGCATGAATCTCAAGTGAACGTGACGGATGACAAGCTCTTGCTAGTACGCGTAGCCATGACGAGCGCTGCGTCACCTTTGCTAGCATGAACGTCCGCAATTGACGGAAACGCTACCGAGTGTGTGGACGGACGTAGCAACAACGTCGATTGTGTGCATGACACAATATCCATCCTTTCCCTTCAATCCTTTATACAAATGTCACAACTAATATGTCTCTCAAATCAAATAATACGCAAGATATGATAGTGCAGGATATACCGAATGCAGTGTACCGGTATCTTCATCCCAATACCGTCTTGTACCCCTCGTTTCAAAATGAGTTGGCTCCGGTCCAAGCTTCGGCTTGTAGCGGCCCGTGCTTCGGATGCTTTAGCACAAGCAGCAGACATGGTAACTCCTACGTTATACGAATCACGTGTCGATGAATTTCATCATCTATGGACAAGTGTTTCTTGTTTTCTCGAGTCAGTCTTATCACGTGATTTAGAACCTTCTGAACAACGTCGTCTTTTACTTGAAAGTCACACGCGTGATTCCTTATTAAAGTTAGTATTACTTGTATACGAAGAAGAAAATAATTCCGATCGATGGGAAATGATTATGGCACGTCCAAAAGCAGCAGCAGAAGAAATGGTGAAAGAATCTCGTACCTCCTCGTCCTTTTCGTCGCCATTGTCACCAGTACAACAAGAAGAACATCAGGCATCACATGAATGTCTGGAATATTTGCTATTAAAACAAATTATTCCTTATTTATGTGAAGCAGGACGACGAGATCGACCTTGTGGCATCATGTCACTTGTCATGCAGTTTGTTGGTGCGTTACTGAGTCGAGTGAGTTATCCAATTTTACCAACACGAGAAGTTCATGTATCAGTCGTTGCTCTTATTCAAGCAGCAGCACGAAAAGAAGTGGAAGATCCGACAGTACGAAAATATCTCATTAGTTTACTTAATATTCTGTGGAAGAAATTACGGGGAGATCCTGTCCAGACTGAATTCTTTTTTCTTCATGCTGATCGACTCATGATACGTACAACAGACATGATGATGAACGGTACGAAACCACTTGGAGCAATCAATGATGACCCGTTCTTGCATTTGGACAAGCATCATACACAAAGTGAAGTGCCTGAACTGATTTTGTTTACGGGACTGCTACCACATATGTACGCAATGGGAAAGATTGGCGAAAAGTGCCGGGAAGCTCTAGTGATTGCAGCAGCGGTGCATGACAAGGCACTCTGTCGCTTTGTCTTGCAACTCACGCCGTTCTGCCACTATGCGGTAAACGGCGTGATTTCAGCATTTGATGCACTGCCCAAGACTCTGGCATCGACGGCAAAGAGTTCTGCTGCCATAGCGAGCGCAATCGATCTGGATGCAAATATGGAGGTCCAGGTTAGCTTTCTCGCTGTGCGATTGCGTTTTTGCTGCACCCTGGCGATGGTGGCACGGTACGAGCTGGAAGAAGTGGATGAGGTCACAGGTGAACTGCAGCGCCGATCGATTGCTGATGAACTCTTGGATCAGTTCCGGACTCGTTTCCTGGAAGGTCCGCTTCTCGAAGGTCTTTTGCACACATCGGAGGCTGCCGCTTGCGCCGCCACACTCTACGCGCGCATAATTCTAGAAGAATTGACAGCCTGTGGTCGCGACACACGAGCCAATCCACTGCTTTTCGTTTATTTACAATTTCTGCTCGAACGCACACCTGTGCGTACAATGGACACATCTCCGGCGACTCCAGTTGCAGTTATCGAGGACGATAACACACCAGCGCCGGCAAATCGGAAAGCAAAACAAGCGTATAGATCTTCTGTAGCACAGCAGCTGCCGTCGGAGTTACTGCGTCACATAGACTCTCTTTCAAGCTCCCTGTGTATCACTACCATTGACCTGTTCACAAGCGTACTGGCATTACAGGATGAGTACGCGGACAGTATACTGCTAGACGCAGGTGATGGGCTTGAGAGTACTGTCGAGAGTGCAGGCGAGTGGAGTTCGCGAAAGCGCGCACCCACAGCCTCTTCGCTTTCGAGCCCTATCGCGCCCAAGAATGGTGCTATCGGGTTCGCATCGCGATTTCCCGATTCGTCGGTGGCTTCGAACGTCCATCTGTGGAACATCCATGCATTTGCCCGTCCAGATGATCTCGCCGCAGAAATCCCGGCAGCCGACGACCAAGACGACCAGGTGCTGTCGCTACTTTCTTACATTGCTGATGCCGAGTACGCTGCATGCCAGCGCGGCCCTGACGAGATGGACGACTCTGATGACGATGAAGCCGACTTGCAAGAAGAGGTTACAGAACTGCCAACAGCAGTACCAATATCGGAAGAGGCTGAAAGCGTCCCTCCGTTTGCTGCTACTGCTGCAGGTGCGACCTCGCCTTCAAGAGTATCCTCCAGTCGGACTGCTACTCGCAATGCGACGAAGCCGCTGCGTGATGTATATCTAAGCATCAGTTTGCCATCATTTTCGCCAGCTGAACCGGCTGGCCTTCGAGAGCGGACTCAGCCGCAGCTCGAACAAAAGTTGATTGTCAGAGGTGACGAAGGGAACATGCCATTCTTCTTGCGCATTGTTCTAAGTCGCGTTGAGCGTCTGTTGGAAAACTCGTTCCAGGAAAACCTAGCGCTATCGGGATTGATCTATGCTCTCGCCCAGAAGGCTCGGTGCTCCGCGCTACTGTTTGATCTGGACGATGTTATGCCAGTGGGCCAAAGCCTGCGCAGTATCCTTGAAGAGGTTTACGCTGATGCCGTGCTTCGCTTAAATCGCTTGCCTAACGGTCCCGCACAGCTGCAAGAACTGCGCAAAAAGCTCGTGGGAGAGGACAACGATGCAGCTCTGAACGATCACGGGGCGGAGACACGGCTGTTGTGTGGTTATGTGGTGCTGGATGAGATTCTGAAGGAGCTTTGCTCGATTCTTTTTGCCCGAGAGCGCGTGAAGACCCTCCCGCTTAAACCCGAGGGATACTATTTGGAGCCCAAACGCGCTAAATCTTTGTCGCCTTCGTCGGTGATTGAGCGCAGGCGCGCGCTCTCAAGCGAGACCGTTTTTTCAGACAACGACTCACACGTGGACGGGGCTTCTCCTGGCAAACAAGGTAGTATCGGCACGGAATTCGAGGCACTACTGGCCGAAGCTCAGTCCAGCATGGATGACTTACTTGTTGGCTCTGGCGAAACCTCGGTGGCATCTGCTTTAGAAGTGGAAGTGGAGACCCAGAATGTATAGAATTGGATCGTAGCAACGATTCTACCAGCCAGATAGCGTGGAATATGGCCACTGATCCTGATGAGAAATATAAAAGAAGTTTGATGTTGTGTTGCAACAATATCAGATAGTTTCCGGGTCCATGGCGTGGAATGTTTTCGCTTTTCGCTGGAGGTGAGCTGTGTATTGCTGGAATTGAGATGCGGCTTTTGTCGCTTTGACTTTACTGTGTCCAAGTAAGTGTGAGGATGCACTTGGAGCGTGGAGCAGGTTGACATGTTGACGAGCGGCCGTCGCCATCGCTCTTGAATTGCCTCAACTATTGATCGATGACGAAGAAAACCCCTTAGCGACTGATGCAGTTGCTGACTGCATCAGACAGGCCCACTCAACCATCTTCCTCTTCCAAATGTATTCCTTGACTGCAGAAGCTCTCTCGGCTCATCAACTCATACCTTTTGCGACTTGCACTCTGAAAATGTTGTCGCCTGTAGTGGAATACGCTGACATTGTTTCGATGGACACAAGTGTAACACTTTGAACTGCGACGCTTTATCGTATTGTTCATTATGAATAGGGCAATGGTAATCCATCATAGCAAAGCACAAGATGGTGCTACTGGCAAACCATCAACCGCTGCTTCCGCGAAGTAGTGCAAGGAGCGCACTAAACAAGCCGAGCGTCGTATGAGCTGTGGCGACTGACATCCGCTACAGTATCAACAATTGCTGTCATTTACATTGTGGTTGTCTACATTGCAAACATGGGTGTGAGGTGTAAGGTGTGATTCATCGTTTCCATGGTGTGGTATGTGGCACCTCACATATCTACTGGCGGCCGCACAATTGCTTGATGTGCTTCCTGAGGATGGTGCTCAAATCGTCAAGCTCCCTGTAAGACGGAAAGTAGTTGACATCAATCACATAAAGGTCTCGCGAGCCATCATCCGCCACGATGACATCAAAGCCAAACAGCGTCAGCTTCAACTCTGTACGAAGTCGCTCGCCAATCTTGCGCACGGCCGCAAAAGTCTCCTCTTGTGTCGACTTGCCAACCGTCTCAATGCGCCTATCGCTGTCATTGAGATGAGGGTGAAAATCCTTCGTCGTCGGATAATTCACCTGGGTGTTAAAATGCACTTGCTGGGCATCTCCAGCCACGAGATTTGGCAACGAACGTCGTTCCGCCACGTCGATCATATCACCCAACACATATCCCTTGTAGAGATGGCTTGAGTGGTTAACAAACTCCTGCAGAAGTATCACAACAGCATCAATAAATCTCCATCAAACAAATAACCAACATGGTACAATACCTGATACAGAACAGGGTGCTCGACGTAGACCAAGTCCTCGCGTTTAGTGATGACACTCATCATGTGCGAGCGATCCGTCGCTACAAAAAAACGTCACGACACAATAGCCATCATCAGTCTCTCCTCCTCCATCACATAACCAAATACAGTCTCGTCTTGACGCACCACAGGCCTCCACTGACTTGCAAATGAGCGGCAATCTCGTCCGTCCGGCGTCCACCTCCGTCAATAGTTTCTGAAATTGCTCCAAATTTTCCACCACGTGAAACACAGGCACTTTAAAGCTCTGCGTCTGTTCTGCATCCTTTTCCATCATTCGGAGCATCCGGCAGGCCTCGTGACGGTTCGTAAGCAGTCGAACATTGTCTAGAGGGTCCACCAGACGCACTGACGGGTTCTGGCGCTCGAATTCCTGCACCATCTTTACACGATTGGCAGCGTCGTGGTCCCCTAGCCCTGCAAACACCATATCATGTGCTAGTTTGTGCAGCAGCGCGTCCAGAGGTCCATAGCGAGCGGCGAAGCGCTGGGCCGCAGCCTCCAAGTCGACGGCGCTCACGGATTCCCCAGAAGGAGTCGCAGCCTCCAAGTCGATCAACACGAAGCGTACACCATCTTCCTCCGATTCCAGCACCTCTTGAAGTCGTTCAATCTTCTTGGCCGGGAAAATGACACCAACCACGAGGGGCTCTGCTTTATCTACCATGCTAATTTGTGCAGATGGAAAATCTTTGTATACGTAAGTATACGTGTGACACACGAATATAATAGATTATACGTAAGTATACGTGTGACACAGAATTTAAACTTTTACATTTTGAAAAAATTCCAGTAGTACTCGAGGCTTAAAAAATATCAAAAGGCGTCATATGCAGACGCAACGAGATGGTGTTACTGCGCACCAAGCGATTATTCGTGACTGCTTCCTTTATACTCCACGTAGAACTCTAGGAGCTCTACAAATGCCGCGTCTAAACACATTTTATCGGGCAGTAGTATCGAGTCCGTCAGATTTGTGCATGTCTAGTCGTGTCCTCAGCGATCGTCTGGCTCAACTTGCTATCGGGGCGCAAAGTCTTTTTCCAAAGCAAGCTTAAGGCTTCGCAGCTTCAGATGCATTCGTAGCCGTGGTTCATAGTTACGCTCCGAGTAGCGTTCTTTCTTAGGTGCGGGTGGTTGACGTTGATCCTGCAAATGTCTTGGGTCTGGTAGTTTGCCAAGCCCTTTAGCTTAGCGTCGATGACCGTGATAGATAAAACTTCTGTCCAGACAGCTCAATAATAGTTGATAAATCCTCGTCTAACATACCATTAAAAAACACCTGGAGCGAAACGTCAGGCAAAGCAGCACATAAGACTTTTTTCGGGCACTCACTTAGTTGCTGAGATAAATTCTGCACAGGTCCCGAAAGTAGCAGCGAAGAATGCGGTGTTCAGCGTCTTTAACGACTGATGAGGGATTTGAACTGTTCAGCTCGGGGGACTGAATAAGGTTTGTCAACAGCATCACATATCTGAACAACAACAACAATATGAAAAGTCATACGCAACACCCCGAGGTTAAACAACCCACTTTACTTGCACGTACCTATCATTGAGGTATTTCGGACTCGAATGAAGGTCCACTAGTAACTCCAGGAACGGCAGCTGCGACATGCATCATATCGAAAAATACATTGTTTAGTCCTCCCACCAATTACACAAAGAGATGCAGCTCTACGAAATACTAAGTACCTCCCAAAAGTACTGAAAAAAGGCCTCGTCATGGGACTCGGGAGCCAGTTGCAAGATCCGGAGGCCGTACTTGAATTCCTCAGGCATAAAACACTGATACAGAATGGCAGCTGCGACGTGCGCACCTACTTTCAAGAGGCATTGGCTCTGGGGTTGGCAAGATGAAAGTGTAAGAACACCAAGCAATAGCACTATGCACCAAACGTTCGCACAATACGTACCAAACGGACAAGCGAGCTCTGATCTATGATATCCACCACGGAAACCATGTCAGCGAAGTAATTAGTAGCCAGTGAGGCTGCCACCAAATAACGCTTTAGAGCAGCGCTCGGATCTGTCAGCAGTAACTTACAACTGTTAAAAAGCAACTCAAAATCAAGTTGCGCCACCTGAAGTAGACTCACCACAGGTCGAAGAAAATCGTCGTTTTGATAGCGGATTCAAAAGCACATCAGCTTTGGCACAATGCCACCTTGGCTCGCGGCCACAACGGCACACTAAGCTCTCGAGAGCTCTGGAATGCAATCCTACCAAATCTTCCTGATACGTTTTCACGAATAGGACAGTAGCGCCAGTTGTTCTTGTCTGAGATGTTGTCGACGGCGTGTCGGGTGCAAATGCCTCCAAAAACGCGAGGTCTCCGTAAGGAGTAAGATCGAAGGATACACGGTAGTCACAGGCATGACGCATGTAAGCGCGGTGCAATAGCCCAGCGGAAACACACACAAGTGTCTCCACAATCCACAAAGGAAGGCACATCAACAGCTTCTTTGACTCCATCTCGGTCTGTTTCTCGTCACCAGAACTGTCTGACAGACTTGCACGGATCGCGCTCATCCATTCACGCCACTTCAACAAGATTTCTGCCATGAGCTTGTTGCTTGCCGAGATGGAGAATTTATTCTTTTCGGCCCCTGACTACAAAAGATGTGTCATTTCCTGCAGTAGAGATCTTCGCGCTCTGTGCACGGACGGAGAGCGGAGGCGACGCAAGAGATGACAAATACTGGATCAGCGCACCACACGCCACCACAAACTCCAATTCGCAGCGCAAATGCGATGAAACAGGTGCCACAACCTCGCACTGGCTCAGCACTTCCCAGCAGCTATTGGCTGCGCAAAACGTGATCAGATTTCGAAAAAGCGTGCTGTGTCGTTCAATGCCCACGTCCTCTGCCAGTTCTGCTATGTTTCTGGCCCCGGACACGTCAGCCACTTCGTCTTGAAGACCAGCAACAAACGCATCCTTTAGTTTCACGCTAGCAAATGCAAACATACTACCCACGTCTGCCATCATGCAAGAATATTCCCTTTGCCTAGCCACCGCACTTCGAAGCCGTCCTTCTACCGCGACTACACTAGCCAAACTCTCCTCAAAAGGCACGGATGCAAAGTCGGTTATTGCATGAAGACCCCCGCAGCGTTGAAGGAGCTCTGACACGCCTTCTAGGCTAGTAATGCACGGAAAGTGACGAATAACTTGACAGACAAATTGCTTGATATGTGACTTGGCGTTATCATCCGGGCCGTTCGAAAATGCAAAACCACTGAGTCCCAGCATGAAACGAGCTAGCACTGCAAAGTATTCTTGGGTCTCATCATTGTTGCTGGTGTTTCGTGCTATCGAATGGAAAATCTCGTCTTGAAGCAGACGAATGCAAACGCAGACGCAATTCTCTAGAGACGTGGTCGGTTCCTGGTCACCATCAAGCAAAAGAATCATCACGGCATTTTCCATCACAATGCGTTTGTAAAAACATCTTATGGTAGAAGCAGCAACATGTGGATCTTCCTCCATAAGATTGCTGCTACTCAATCGCAGTAGACGAAGTGCTTGTTGCTCCAGTGCACTTCGATAACCCTGCGATAGCTTCGTCAGCTTTGAAGCCACAATGTCACTTTCAAGTACCTGGATCACCTTGTCCCAATCTCGTGCTTCCCAGGCCATCTCAATCTGTAACCTTGGTGTTTTCAGCAATGCAGGGCTCTCATTCACAGACTGCACCTCTAGCACAGCTTCGCATGCAGTTAGATAGCCTTCCAGATTCGCTCGATCATCCACAGAAAACTTGCTTGTGCTGTCTTCTTCCATTTTTTCGTCATCATTTTCTCCATCTTCTACAAGTTCCAGAGCACGACTAAAGCAGCTGTAGGCCTTTTCAAACCCATTAAAGCTGAAAAAATAGATACCCAAATCGTAGTACGTTTCCAGTCGAGTCTGTGCTGTCAGTGGCTGCTTTTCATCATTCATCAAGATCATCAGAACATTCTGTGCAATCTGCAAGTGACTGGTCATGAGATCTCCCAGGGCCATTTGATAAGTGGACGAGATCTCCTCGCCCTCACTGCGTGAACTGCAGGTCAGATATCCATTCTGCGACTGCTTAACGAGCGCCCGCAACGTCCATCGATTGTGCAACACATGAGCTTCGTAGGGCTGAATCATCACATCCCGCATGAATTCATTTCGACTGCTAAGCGGCTGCTCCGCAAAGTCCACGATACCGTCCAGTAACAGCCGCTGAAAGTGCAAAGCCAGCGCCTGTTCAATGATTGAGAGTGACAACTGCATCTGCAGTGCAACTTGGGCCGCTACCAGTAGCAATGCACTGTAGCGTTTATTACGCACGTTTCCTTCATCAGCCACCAGCTGAGCCTGCTCGAGGAACTCTCGCACCAATTCAATAGCCGATGTGGCATTGTGTGCGTTACATTGTTTTTGGTGACGAAGGGTTGTCAGCTATATGACACAGAAAGCAGAGTGATGGTCAAGTTGCAGAAGATGACGGGAGTAAAAAAGAGACAGTATAGCGTACGTGCTTTTGGAGCGCCTTTGGGTGTAGTAGGAACTCAAACCAGGCATAAGGGGGTGCTGTCGGGGGAATCTCGACTACTGGCTGCTGAAACAAAGAGCGGTACACGCCGTCGTCCTCCTCGTGAGGTACAGGCGTGCCCGGTCGCGGAGACCCCGGCATGAGCGGCATGGGGATTAATATGTGCACCACATCGACTTCATCATGTTGCTTGATTGTGACTTGAGCAACAACGTGCAAGTTGTGTGCACCTGGTGTGGCAGGGTGCTTTTTTGCTACAGATTCGATCGTGCGGCCCGAGAGCAGCAAGGAAGGACCCCGGTCTTTGAGTCATGAGCATTCTTCGTGTATTAAAGAGAGGCACACGCAGCCGACACCTCGTTGCATGTCGCACAGCTGTCAATGTGTCTAGAAATGTACACTCACAGGGGGTGCTGCTTGCCGTTCAGCGGCAAATGCGTGTCTTGTCTATCGTCCCATTGCAACCCAAGAGGTTTGTCGATTATCTCTTGCAATTGGTACTTTCATTGACCCTAAACGACTGCAATGTCTTGTGCTGTAGCTGCTTCCGCTTACAGACATTGATGATGACTCGCACATTCTCTTCTGGTTGGCTACTTGATGGGATTTGTACTGGCATTTGTACGTGTTTCACGTGTTTGTTGTGACATTTTTTACTTATGCTGTAGCTACTGCTGAGTCCGTTCCTGTTCCATCCATGGGTGATTCCATCTCGGAGGGTACAGTGGTTGAGTGGCTAAAAGGTACTGGAAGAAACTGCAGATTTCCAAGTAAATTGACTGACAAACTGACAAAAATTATGGTGTGGCGTTCTCTTTGCAGCCCCTGGTGACTTTGTAGAGACGGATGAGGTGGTTGTGGTTTTGGAGACTGACAAGGTCAGTGTTGACGTGCGTGCGCCGTTCTCTGGCGTTCTGGAGGCTCAGTTGGCTCAGATCGACGAGAACGTGCTCGTAGGCGCGCCGCTTTTTAGCGTCATGAAGCAGGCTGCCAGCAGTGCGCCGGTAGCTACGACTTCTGCTACAGCTGCTGAGATTGCCCCGATCGAAGAAGCAGTTCCTGGTGGAGAGGACCTTGAGACCGTCAATGTGCCGTCTATGGGTGATTCGATCTCGGAAGGCACCATTGTAACCATCCTAAAGAGTATGCCATTGTCTTTGTAGCACGTACAGGTGTGTACACGTTTATTAATTTTTGCTTCTTGTGGTCTTACAGACGTCGGTGATTATGTGCGCGCTGACGAGGCTGTGCTCATCGTGGAGACTGACAAGGTGGGATTATACTATGATTTTGTACCTGTAAAGCCCGCTGACTGACAAAGAGTCGTTTCACCAGGTGAGCGTGGATGTGAACGCCCCTTTTTCTGGAAAAGTCACGAGTATTTTAGCGAAACTTGATGACGTTGTAAAAGTGGGATCACCCCTGTTTGTGATCGATAAGGCGGCGCATGCGCCAGCTGAGTCTGCGACTCTGGCATCGTCCCCTGCTGTATCTGCTGCATCTGCTGTACCTGCTGTACCTGCTCAGAAGGCTCCGGCGCCCCCACCACAGGCTTCAACTCCCATCCCGGCTGCGTTTGCGGCGCCTGCCACAGGCCACTTTAACCGCAACGAGACGCGCGTGCAGATGAGCATGTTGAAGGTCCGCGCTTCGCAGCGACTAAAGGACACGCAAAACAGTGCTGCCATGCTGTCCACATTCCAGGAGTGCGATCTGGGCAACTTGATTGCCCTACGTGAAGAGCTGGGTGATAGCTTCGAGAAGACACATGGTGTGAAGATTGGCATTATGTCATCGTTCCTCAAGGCGAGTGCACAGGCGCTTCAGCGCGTTCCTGCGGCAAATTCCTGTACGTTTCAATTGTGGGTGTGGTGCTCTCAATTGATGTGGCATCAGTTTACTTATGTTTTTGTGTGGCCGATTTGTCTATAGTCATCGACATGGATGCCAAAGAAGTCGTCTACAATGATTTCGTGGACATCAACGTGGCTGTGGCGTCGGAACGCGGGTGAGACCTTTGTGTTTGGAACAAGTGTGGTACTCACCGTTGACTAATACGGTGTCGTGTCCTTCTATTAGCGTTGTGATGCCTGTCATCCGTAATGTCGAGAAGATGAGCGTGGTGGACATCGAAAAGACGCTGGCTGCTCTTGGTGAGCAGGCACGCGACGGCACGTTGGCGCTGGAGGATTTGGCAGGTGGAACCTTTACAATTTCAAACAGCGGCGTGAATGGAGCGCTGCTGAGCACCTCAATGCTTGCGTCGCCGCAGTCTGCAGTTCTGAGCGTGCACAGTGTGAAGATGCGCCCAACGGTGCACGAGGGAAAGATCGTGCCGCGCCCAATGATGTTTCTTTCTCTGACGTATGACCACCGTATCATTGATGGACGAGAAGGTGTGACTCTGCTGAAGACCATCGCTGAGGCCATCAGTGATCCGCGCCGCTTGCTTCTGAACATATAAAGCTGGTCACACGTCAGGACAGCAAGCTTGTAAAAAGCTCGGAACACCGAAAAGAAGGAATGAATAAACGGGCTTACCATGTTTTAGGTGAATGAACAGTTTAATTTACACCAAACACCTCCAGTCGTCAGAGCAAAAAAGCCACAGGCCGTAGGTTTGAAGGTTTCTGTCCGTCTGATGTGACGTGTTTACTCATTTTTTGAGCTGACCGGACTGTTGTACATGTAAAGAGATTGTCACCTCGTCTCCGTCGTCTCTATTGTGGCAGCAGCAGCTTGTTCGGCCAACCGAAGCAATTCGTCAGGGTTCTCGAGTCCTAGCATGAATGCAATCTCTTCATTTTCATCTCCGTCGTCATCGTTGTGATTTGGTCCGTTTTCAGCGGAAGTAGCTGACGCATTTTCTCTATCCGTCAAGACATTTGCATCTGCATCAGTGTCATTCACTGGAATCTCGTTCTCATCAACAATCACATCTTCTCCGCCCTCACTTGTGCAACCACGAACATATCCAGCGTCCTCAATATGTTCGTTCACTTCAGCCTGCTCAACATAAGCGGTGTTTTCGTCGTCCGACCCGATCGAGCTGAAAGACGGCTCAAGCTCAGAATTCGTCACGATAAAATCATCCTCCACCATGATGTTGGCATCGTCTTCTTCGGACGAAACTCCCTCTTCTTCGTCAGACATCGTCTCCGTCTCCTGAGCTTCAGCTTTGGTTAGATCGTCCAACTCTTTGTCTGCTTCCGACTCAGGTCCTTCACTTAGCGAACTGGCAGCAATCTCCTCAACCGCCGACTTCAGCGCCAGCTCTTCAGCGTTAGTAAAATTCGACCATCCACTGTTTTCAAGCACGAGCTCGATCGTTAAGCTTAGCGCATGTGAAGGCTCCATCTGTAAGACTTCGGGCTCCTTTCCGACATTCTCCGCCTCAATTTCGACCACCTCACTTGCTGTGGCAATGTCTGACCCCAGATTCGTCTTCTCCACATCAGCCTCAATGACACTACTGGTTGGCGCAGCAAAATCCTCGTCAACACCTTCCATCACTGGTGCAATATCCTCCTCTGCTGCATCGACAACGACATCTTCAGATGTATCTTTATCCTCTAGTACCTCTGTCTCGTCGCTTATAGCAGACGGCTCTTCACCGCCACCGAACAAAAGATCTGATTCCGTGTCCACCGATAAGATTGACGACTCAGCAGACTCCGCAGTCAGCGCTTCATCCATCTCTGACTTGGCGTACGACAGGTCGATACCATCCTGGCGTACTTCCACCTCCACAACGCCCTCCGATACGGTTATGACATCTTCAGCTGACATCTCTTCATTCACTTCCACTGCAGCTTCAGCTACTTTTTCAATGTCGTTTAATGTGGTGTTCTCAACTGCATCGTCTGCTTCTTCGATCTCGGTAAAAGCAGAAACTTCTTCATTGGTACCACCAGCAAGCTCAGCTTCAGATACTTCCTCAATATCGTTTAATGTGGTGTTCTCAACTGCATCGTCTGCTTCTTCGGTCTCGGTAAAAGTAAAAACTCCTTCATCGGTACCAAAAATAGACTCAGCTTCAGATACTTCCTCAATATCGTTGAAGGAGCTGTTCTCAACATCGACATCCTCTTCTTCGGTCTCGGTAAAAGCAGAAGTTCCGTCATCGGCATCTGCAGCAGACTCAGCCTCTTCTGCTGGGATGCTCGCATCGGTCCAAGTTTCCTCTCCCTCGGCCTCATCGAATGAATCCTGTTCGCCGGCATCAATCGACTCAGCCACTTCAACTAGCGGAACTTCTTCCATCTTTAGCACATTGATTGATTCTACTGTAGCAAGCTCCTCTCCATCTGTCTCTGAAAGCAATGAGAAGCCCTCTTCACTGGCAGTTGTCATACCTTCACTAACATCATCCTCCATTAACACATTGTCCGTCAAACCAGTTGCCCGATCACTAGTCTCAAGGCTATCTGTCTTGCGGTTTTCGTCAAAAGTGTCTAGTTCTTCCTTAACTAAAACTTGTTCCAACAAACCAGGTGCCACCGCAATAGCCTCACCATCAACCACTTGTGCCTCCTCTATTGGTAAGACATCTGCATTAACGTTGTCGGCAAAACGTTTGTTGTCCACCTCAGCAGTTTCACCGAAATAACTATCCACGGCATTCTTCACAGCCGTAGACATCGCCGACACCTCAATATACCCTGCCAGCTCAAGAACAGAAGACCACGCGAATATACCGGCATCCAATGACAGATCCACCACAGGCTTCGCATAACTGTCGTAAAATGTTTGCGACGGTACTTGTTCTTTCACAATCGCAATCCACGGCACGCCAAACGATACAGGCGAAAACGCAACTAGTCGCGCCAGTTTGACAAGGTCTTCACCTGAAAAGGTATCAAACAACGCACTCTCGCGCGCCTTCCACTCCGAGCAAAAGCAAGCATCCGGATGCGACTGGACCACGTAGGTAGCTATGCGCTCGTACGTGAAAGTCTCCAGCTCCTTCTTCAGCGGAAGACAATCGCCAGCAGCTTCCAGCTCTTGTTCCTCACTGTCAAAAGAGCGGCACCCCCACGCATTCAACACGACAAAGCTGACAAAAACAGCTCCAAACGAGAAATTCAGCAGTACTGTGAACCAAAACACCAGTGAGACCGTTCGAACAAAGCAGCCTCGCTTCTTCCTGGTACCGTTTTTGCTCATGTGAGCACGGTGGGTACGCTCCAGACTGTCCAGGTTTTCTTCCAACCGTTTCACGCTCAGTACTCCATACTTTCCCTTCAACAACCCAACAAGCTCACGCTCTCTGCCAGCGTACTGCTTTGCAACGATGGAGACGTTTTTCAGCTTATCAGGTTGGTGGGTCTTGTACAGTTCCTTTAGCAAACCCTCTAAGGTCACATCAGGACGTTCGACGCCAGTACTTGTTTGGCTGCCGGCAGACAATTGGTGGCGCTGTCGGAGACCTACAGGCGGAGTGTTACTGTTCTCAGTCTGAGGGCGGGAAGATAGCTGATTGAATTGACTGGTCGGCTCTCCATGTCGGGTTCTTCGGGCAGGCCCACTCCTGAAAGTTGCGCCGTCCGTGCCAACAGCAGTCGCATTGTCTCCTTCGCCAGTCTCTTGCAAGGTTGGGAGCGACGGTGGAGGGCCAGACAGCGAAGAGATGTTGCTTCCAGTCGGACACTTCTGAGGTGAAATAGAGTTTGCAGAAGTTTGTTTGCTCGGACTCGAACCGGTGTTAATTTCTTCGGCAACCTGTCGTATCTGAGAGCGCGACTCGTCCTTTTCCTGAAACGGGGCAACGGAAGAAGCCACTGAAGATACACCGGCACCAGCACTAAGGTCTACATTGCTGGCAGGCGTAGGCGGATGCCGAGGGTGAACTTGACGCCCTGCCTTTGCGTGTGTCGAGACATTAGACGAATTACTTGCGTGAGGATCATTGCTGCCCTTGCAGTGGTTGGTGACAGCGGAAGTACTGCCACCACTTCCATCGTCGAATCGAAACTTCAACGCTGCCACTTTTGTTGCACCATATCGCTTCGACAACTCAGCAAACAGCCACTTTTCGCGGCCTGCATATCGCTTCCCATAAACCTTCGCCATCTTCAGTCGTTTATTGTCTACCTCCGTGAAGAAGTCTACCAGCAACGTCTCCAAAGACACAGGCTTTGATTGTACAACTTCGATCATATCTCGGGAAGCGGAGGCAACGCGATTAGGCTGAACCTTTGACGGCGGGAAAAGCTGAGAAGACATTTCCTCGGATGGGTCAGTGGCATTGAATTGGGTATATGGAACGCATGGCGATGCTTGTAATGGTGACTGCAATGGCAAGTCTGTAACTACAGAAGTCGGAGACGAATCCTCTTTACCTGTCGCAACTCCTGCTGCGCTTATGTGCACGTCTTGCTGGTCTGGAAACCCATTCCACACATCAAACTCGCTATCGTCATTGGCGGTGTTTGTATCCTGCTGTTCGTTTGGATCCACCCGGATCGGAGACATTGCTCCGACATTAGGTACCAGTGACATGCTCGGAGGTACTGTCGCGTCGTATTGCGACGAAAGCTCCATAATCGCCATATTTTCTAGCATCTGTTCATGAGCTGCAACCTGTTTTTCCGGCGGACTACAGTTTTGCTGGTGCGAATGTGGCGGCGGCGGGAGCAATGAGTCAGTCCTTATAACTGGACTAGAGTTCAGTGTTGCAAACGACACACCTTCATGCTGATCGAGCGGCAGCGCCGGCGACGCACGTTTCTGCTGTTGATCATTATCCTCTTGACACACATTGCTTGAATTGTCAAGTAGATCCTGTCCTTGCCGCGGGGACAATAGTACTGACTTCAGCTCGTAATCTTCAACCATGGTTGTACCATACACTGCGACCGATGTCACCTCAGGATCGAATCCTGTTGATCCTATCGTGAATATTGGTGGCAAATCTTTCATCGAAGCGGTGCCTCCTGAAGCCCATGGATCCCAAAGTGGGCGATTAGGCGATCGTGGTGAGATAATTGCAGACTGAGTGGACTTATCTTTGCTAGTCTCGATCGGGTGCAGAATGGGTTTCGAAAGTTGATTTTGCTGTGAGGGAGGCAAAAGTGCTTCCACTGTGAGGGCTGGAGGCGTTTCTGATAAGTCCTCCAACCGTTTTGATTCTTGGGGAGGTATGGGCTGATCTGTTGGCAACGGCTCTGTCTCATTATATAACGTATCTTCTTCGGCAATTTGCGGTAGTCCATCAATAGAGAAGATATTCCTCCGGCCAGGTCTGGCCCTATGTTGTGTCGTCTCCGCCCTTTCTAACTTGGCTGCAAGCTCCCGAATACGTTGCTCCTTTTTTTCCAACCTCCGTCGCGATCGCTTTCGATCCCACTCCACTTCTTGCATCGTGCGTTGTAGTTCGCTGAGCTTTAACAGCGACTGGTTTAGTTCTTCTTCTGTACGACGCTTTGTTTTCAACAACTCTTTGCGTAGACTCGCCTCTGACATTTGCAGTTCGTGCACATAAGTCAACATGTTGTTCACATTATCGCGCGTCGGTTGCAGCTTGGATACAATCAATTCACCACCCCGAGGTTGTCGTCTTTTACTAAGCGAGATCTTGTGTCGGTTCCCATCGTTAAAAGTTGTTGGACATGACCGTGGTCCATTCTCTTTGTCATCATAAACTAATGAAGAAGTTGACGTCAACACATTCTCCGAACTGTTTGCCCGTGAGCCCAAACCTGCTCGACTACTAGACAGCTCTATTCTCTTCTGTGGAGCTGCATCTTGTTCCCAGTTATTGTGCATTGATCTGCTCCTTTGTAGCGTCCGTAGAGGTTGTACCGATAGACCAGTGATACTTGCACATTCCAGAGAGGAAGAGGAGGAGACTGGAGCCAGTTTGGGTGTCTGTTGGAATGTAGTAGTAGTAGTAGTAGTAGTAGTAGTAGTAGTAGTAGCTATTTCGCTTTCTTTGCTGTCTATAGACGAAGAGGACGGACGTTTACGATGTCTACCATACAGTGGGGACTATTTTCCAGCAACATCAATCGTAGTAACACAGTAACAAATACGTATCAGTTAAAACAGTCGAATAAAACCGTGATATAAAGTAAAGCGACGTACATTGTGTCGGCCGCCGCCTTGTGTCGGTCTCCAGTCGCCTTTACCAGCAACATGCGCTCCTGGATAATCACAAGCAGGTGTTATAGATACGTAATCTAGTGGCTGTGACGGAGACTGACTAGAGGCTGCACTGCTGTTATCGATCTTGAGGGGGTCTCGTTGAAAAGAGCTCTTCACTTTATTCTCCATCGGTGGGGAATTTGGACGATTACGAACGCTGCAATCTTTTCATAACAACTGGAGCTACGTAGGACTTCAACGACAATGTGGATAAACAATATTGTCAAAAATCAAGATGCGATACAAATATAAGGAAAAATAGTTCAATATTTATGCAACTATTGCAAAATAAACTGTAGCTCTTTATTTCTCTTTATTTTCTAAATCAAATTTGTAGCTCCTGTGTTGGGCAAGCGGCCATCGGGCTATCATTCGCTAGATCTCCACGTGCCACAGAGACTGCTTGAGCGATGAGTGGTACATTACAAAGTATATACTCAGTATGATGCACTTTTAGCTCCCCGTCATTCCACGGTCTTGTCTCTCATGTGCCGCCTCTTCCGTATGGCGAGGCTTTGAAACTGTCCACATCATCGTAGCCAATCGCGCGCATTGCCACCACAAAACTTTTCATCTCGAGTGTGGTCGTTTCAGCCGGAGCGTCGTTTGTCGCTGGTGTGGTTACCTTCCATCCTTGGTGGGTCGGATTCTCTTCCGAAGTTGTGGATTCCTTGTTCGTGTTCAATCTGATCAGAATGACACGCCGCGGTTTAAGGCGTGGTGTTTGCTGCAGAGTTTGTGCCAAAGAGGAACCTCTGCCGAAGAAGGCAAAAATGAGAACGAAGCATATGTATCGGAAAGGCATTTACGAATGTGCTGTGAGATTTCTTCATCTGTATCACTAGCACGATGGTCGGTAATTTTGAATGAATGATAGTAGCTCTGGGTGTCTGGTGATGTCATAGACTGGTAATGTCATACCACGGGCTGCTCGTTACCTAGAGGAATTACTACTAATTATGTAACCATTGCTCGGGGATCGTATACAACGGAAAATGTGTGAAAATACCGCGCCGGGATCGCATGCAACGGAAGATGTGTGAAGCCACCGCCCGTACGGATTGATGTCCGAATGCTCGACCAAATGCTGAGCGGAAGAACACATCTTCCGACATCATTCGTAGCTTTCTCAGCTTGATAGTCTGAATTGTGTGGGACACATTTACTCGTCTATTTAAGTCTAAGAGCTTGGTGATTAATTTGTTCAGATGCAGATAGCTACGAGAGTTTCGAGTACGGGAGGGCATCCTAAAGCCATGCAGAAGGTACACATTTGACTACAAGATCAAGCTACTGGATGGCGATCCGTATAAATCAGAGACGGCTTGAAGCCAAACAGATGAACTCTAAATTTGACGAGAGCATACTTCATTGCAAGCAGCTCCTTATCACGAACTGGGTAGTCCTTCTCTGCAGCTTTAGACTCAAAGAGACCACACAATTACACCTATAGTTTGATTGTGTGGTCACTGGTCTATTTACTATGGCTTAAATCTTAGCGGGATTAGTCTTACATTGCAACTATCTACACAGTTACGCCGAAAGTCTTTTGTAGGTACAGGTAGGTGTGTGTCTGCGTAGTGGGGGCAGATGTAAAGTGCCCGCCCAAAATTGACGTCTCCATCCTACCAGGTTGTGTCGAAACTGTTTCTTTTCGCAAGCCGCAACAATGACATAGGTACCGTGGTCTGCTAGCAATTTACTTTCAAAGAAGAGAGCTTCTCTGTTTTGCACCAGAATCTGACTAAATAAAAGAAGTCTTTTTGTGACCTAGAAGAATGAAGAATGATTATGTAGAGGCCGTGACAAATTGGAGCAGGTACGCTGCTATGAGATGCACTTGCTGAGGCTTTCAGAAGTAACGAAATTTAAATTGCAAGAAAGATTTGTAAAGGCGAAGCGAAACAATGCAAAAAAAGCTGATATTTGTCGTTCCACGATAAGCGTTTGGAGACCGACCGTACGGAGATGATGATGCATATAAGGTATATTTATCGGAAGGTAGCGATATAATGGAATCATCAGTACCTCATCCCTATACCATTACGCGTTTGTACTTCTTCTCGCTAGTTCTGCTAGCTCGATACTTCGGACGTCACGGGACAATCCCCCTGGACAGTGTTCGCTTCGTGGTACCATGGCTCGTGCTCGGCGAAGCCGGCGGCTTGACAGATCGCGAATGGTTGGAAGTGGCTTTGGGGTGTAGGGTGAATATATATTTTGTCGATGCCACTCCCAATACCCTGGGATAAACTGAGGACCGCTCCTCTCTCGAGTCACCGGTTGTGCTACCTCCCAAAGCGCACGCGCAGCGAGGACAAGACCCTTTCCTCCCCTTTGACATTCCTTCTTGAACCCACTATGTGGAACTTCCCGTGCAAAAAAGGTTTGAGGGGAGCCGGTTCACCAATCTATGTCTCTAAATCTTGTCGCACTTGGCTGTCGTTTGGGAAGTGACCGAACACCACGAGCAAATGTTACTTTTGTTATAAAAACATATGTTGAGCTTAAAAATGATTAAATATATATTGTATTCCTTACAGGATAATCGCTGGATTCGTCTCGACATACCTACCTGAGATGTAGCTCACGCTGAGAGCGTTTTAAGACGCGCTGATACCATGTATGCTATCAGCCGGCCGAATTACTGACGTGTGGTCTGTCTTAACACCACTCTCACTGTTCATAACAGCGGTCTTGATGCCGAGCCTCGTCCTCAGTTCGACGATCTAATGTGCTGCAATCGGCTTTGTAATGATGTCCACCAGCCGCTACCATGGACGATAAGAATGACGCAGGTGCCAGAACAACAACGCACGTTGTTTCGCTTCCCATGATACAGTGGAGCTATCCAGATGAACGCGGTTACACACTCCTGTCTTCAGCCCAGCGGTCGAGATATTAATGCTGGTCAAGCTTCACTGAGATGCTTGAGGTACTTCCAGTGATTTGTCGGTGTACTTGGTAGTATTTGCTCATAAGATCTGTGGCTATTGTCGCATTCCACAAAGTCCGGGACGATTACAAACGAGAGGAAACGCTAGATGGAAGTTTTAGCACGCTGCTACTTTTTTTATTGGATGCACCACGACCAAGTTAACAGTATCGCGGAAGTGAATAGAGCTAAAATTCTCGAGACCAGAGCCATTTTTGCTTTAATAATGAGTTGTGCAACACTCGCAGCCAAGTACAAATTGCTGCTACGCAGAAGGACGTCAAGACCGCGTTTTCCACGCGTAACGAAACGATCTTTTAGAAAAAGCTTGAGAGGAATGCTTATTCGACATAATGAGGTCGACTTTATGTGCAAGATCGCTGTACAGACTCATTGTAGCACCAGTGATATGAAATCAGACATCACCGATATCATGATCGATTGAATCTAACAAGGGTGACTCTAATTACTGCGTAGATGTTATGCGCAATGGCGGTATCTTAAAATCATTGCGTGCAACTCCGACTCGATAAAAGGTCGACAATCAAGAGCTTTCTCAGCAACCAGTTTGAAGATTCCAGCCTTGCTAAAGTGAAGCCCTATCTCGGCATGGAGATATCGCGCAGCCATAACTTGCCACGGTGGGTATGCAGCAGAGCATTTTTTTACACGATTCTGAAAAAGTTGGTATGCAAGAGTGTAAGCCAGTAAAGATGCCACATGCTCCATGACTCAAGTTGGCCAGAATGATGTGCCATAATGGCTGCAATCACGACGAATCCATGCAAGGCATACCGTAATGACGTTGCCGTGTGTAACCTAATGATGGCGACTCGACCAGACCTTGCTGTGGCAGTCGTGTCCAGCACATAGAAAGGATTCAAGCTCGTTTTCGGTATACTGACGCACGGACTTGTGTTTGAAAAACGCGACGAAGATTACATTGATCGTTTGCTGTACAATTACTTGTATGCCGACTGAGCCGGTGACATAGAGTCGCGTCGCAGCACAACTATGTACGTTTTCATGCTTAATGTGCTGACGTAGAAAGAAATAGCGCTCGTACTGATTAAAGGTTGGTTTAAGGAAGTCGAAGAAGGATCATGGCGAGGTAAAAGACAGATGTAAGTATTGATTAGGAGAAAATAGAGAATAAAAGAGGACTTGTACTCGCGAGTGGAGCACATGTGCGGTAGAGCAACTTGCTCATATTTAACCACCAAGTGGCCACTGTAACCTCTCAGGTGCTGGTCATCGCCTGTCGTGTGCTGCCGGACAGGCCGTGGCCTTTCCTGTGCGTGGTGTTATTCCGGTATCGGCCAAGGTCATCACATTCCAACACGTTTAACTGGGATTGTTACGAAGGCGTATAACGAACAAAAGCCATTCACTATGAAGCCTTTGTCATCCGAATCAGCTATCATAGCATCCTACATGCTTCCCGTAGACTGCTGTTATATGGACAAGACATGATCACTCGACAACTTTACGTAGCAAGCTGCTGAAAAGACAGTTTGACGCAATCCTAGCCAGAAATAAACGGGAATATACACAGCGTTTGGAGGTGAATGATCAAGTCAGGTTTTGTAATCATTCCGCTATAGGTCTAGTGCTTCATGGGGTGTATGCCATGCTGGCCAACTGAGGGTTGATAAATGGATACGACTGTCATTGGATGGGTTGTGACATGGCAGTTGGCATGGGAAAATGGCAGATAATTGGACAGTTGGTGGACGAGTTTTACTATGCATATCCGTTAGGTTATGCATGATAGGTCTTGCCGGTTGTTGAATAATACGTTTCTCATTTTACTAACACTCTGCAAGTTTACAAGCTAGCCTTACGCAGCTGATGACCCCTCGGCGGCACTCTCGTCGACCGAAGCAGAGTACATGACGCTATCCGAGGCCACCTAAGATATGGTGACTCAAGAGCGAGCTTGGCAAATCTACCAATAATGCACCGACTTTATACTTCGAAGACAACCAGGCTAGATTGCGTTGGCCGAGAATCCCGAATTTCACAAGTTCACAAAGCAAAACGACACTCAATATCACTTTATGCGTAAGCAAGTGGAATTTCACCAAGGGACACGATAGTAGAGTCTACATGCTTCTCAGCTATGGCAGCTTCGGCAGCTCTGACATCAGCGGCCTTGCGGGTAGCTACCTAACAATTAGGCATCAATCAACATCGCCGGTTAAGGGCGTTAATAATCCGATTCATGGTACTACGATCGGAAAGACTTCGTCCTCGATCTTTCCATATTTCTAGAGCAACACTTATTATATTGCTGGAAGCAAATGCCTTGATCAAGCAATCCGTGAGCTGTACCCTTACGAATTTTACTCCGGCCGTAACAACTAAATCGAATCCTCGATGTCGTACTTCGACATCTTTATCCGAGTTAGCTTTTGGTCGACAACTCTGACAGCTTCTGCAGCTTTGGAAGATTCGGGAACTCTTGAAGATTCTGCAGCTTTGGAAGCTCTAGTAGCTTCGGTAGATCTAGTAGCTTTGACATCCTCGTGGGCAGCTTTCTTTAACAAATTCTTCAGCGCTAGGTCAAAGTTGATAGATAGACCCCTATCTTCTTAAGTATCGCTTCATCGTCAACGCGCAAAGCTTGAATGTCGTCGTTCGTGTCGTCCTTGATGAGCTGGTGCAGATTCGAGGTCTAGTAATTTGTTGGCGTCGAGAATGCTTCACTTTATAAGATGCATGAATGACTCCTGATCAGCGAAGAGCGTCAAAAATCCACTTTGGGGCTTCAGAGAGATTTTAAGAATGAGTCCGAACGAGTGCACGAAAGACGCTGATAACGCAAATCAGCGGATAATGCCAGCTTATTCTTACGCTGCTTATGAGAAATAAATTTGGACTTTTCTGGAAAGAGGAATTAATCAGTACATGCTCGAGCACTTCACAGATAAGAGGAAACATATAAAAAAAATCAAACATTCTTGTTTAGTATAATTAATCTTGTGAAGTCCGAACGGAAAGCGGCAAAAACTATCTCACTTGAATGGGTTGGAGAAAATGTTATCCAGCTACTCAGCATTTGGTACTCGAAGAACCAGAATGAGTCAATATTATGGATTATAATATACACACGACACCGCAGTTGGACGCTCCGTTTTATAAAAAGCTGTGACGACTTCTCACATCCGCCAACATAGTGAAAGGTGAAACTTTTATGTCTACCTTAATGGTCAGATCAATGATCATATGCTCACTCCACAGCCATGCTATTTTCGAGCCAGTGCTTGATATAGAGAGCAGACGAGTCTATTTAACCTATAGTTATTGAAGAATGTCTTGTGAAACCTAAGTCTGGTTAGCAACGCCGGTTGCTTGCTCGAATCAGGGGATTGCCACCTGTGGTGATGCTCTCGACATTGTCTGGCTATGCGGATGCAGCATATTAGTATACATGTCCGTTTTTATGTCCTTACAGGCTTCGTGTTTGTATGGAGTGCGCGGTCGCCAGAGGGACTGCGCGTGTTATAAGATGTAACCACCTTTATGACGGCTTGCGTGGTACGTCGATCTAATGTGGTGTAGGGAATATCACAATTGTGATATTTTATAGTAAAATGTGGTGTAAGGAGTTTGGGCGCGAATGCCAAAAAGTTCTCGAGTCATCGTCGACGCAGCCGTAAATTCATCTTCCATAGTCGAGAGCGAGACTCCACCTTGTTTCTTACACATCCAGCTCACCGGCATGTGATCGACAGTAATTTAAACACCCGTAACCAATTTTCTTTTACCCTTGTCTGCAGCACATTTTGCATCGCTATACCCAATTACTTGCAAAACTTTTAAATTATCTTCTTTTACAACCATAGAGAGGCGCAACTTTTTCGTGTCTGACAGATACATAGCAATTCTTTTAGCCAACTTCCAATCTCCCATTTTGGGTTAATGAGTCCTTCGAGATGCCTTATGCACCGCAAAAGCATATCAGGTCTGGTGCACCATCCAATGTAAACATTCCCACAATTGGCTAAAACCTTCACCGCGATCCCATCTCCTCCAGAACTCAGTACTAATTCCAGCATAGCATTTTTAGTATCGTTTTAGTCCGAGGTAATTGGTACACGTACATAATGTGCTATCGAGGCTGTGCTCCTTCATCATGTCTAGAACTCCGACTTTTTGATTAAGATTGTACCCTTTGTGTAACGGGCTAAGGACCCGTTACCCTCTAACCCTAGAAGGGCGTTGAGGAAGCGCTCTTAATTAACTCGTAAATATAACTCTGTTTTATTTTTGTTTTACTTTTAATTCGCAGTAAGTGCGAATATGTTCCCTAGCTCATGGGAACCACTCATTATGGAAGTCAACTTCCTATTGGTTAATTATTGGGTCTGGCACCCCAATAATAAACCAATAATAAAATGACGCGCAGTATCCGTTAATCGAATAATGCCATATGCCTACATATGTAATTATGTATTATTCCTATAACTCCTAATGTGATAGATCGCCCCATTTCATCACCCCCCTCTTTAAGTTGCGCTTACCTCAACGTAGGCGCGAATTGCAGAAAGTTTCTTCTCGACCAACGGCGTAGCTTCGAACCTGCTCAGTTAGACATAACTGAGCAGCATGGACCCTGGACATCCACGAAACGATGTCTCTGACAACCAGAACTGGATACACCAAGCGACAATTCGAAGAGAGCAGGCGCCTCAGGTCATGGATGGGGACTTGAAGGCGTGACGCTTGTATGGTCTTGAAGGTGCTGTCGAACCCGAGCCACTGGTAGTCATGAAGGACCTTTTCACGCGATACCGTACAGTGAGAGGCAAAGAGACGAACAACGCATATACCGACGATGCGTTTCAGAGACCCTGGTGTGCCTTCAGCAGGCGCTGGAACGCGAGCCGACGTGAAGGAACGTCCTTCACGTCCTGGCTAGATGGTCGTGAGGAGCGCGTGACAGACAAGCTATTGGCGACCTGCGACGATGCATCTGTCGCATGGCTTGTGACGAGTATCACCTTTGTTACGTCCACATTCGTGAGGGATGTCCAACGTGCAACATGGGCAGATCGCGACCGTTCCGGCAGGAATGGGACGACTTGGTGTGTACGCGAGGCATGCCCGATCATATTCGTCCATGGATTGCCCGTTATGAGAGAAGCCTTTCGAAGCTCCAGGTGTCCGAGCTACGGCGAGTGAGAGCGCGTACTTACGATCGCCGAGGGCGTTCACCTAGCCGAAGTCGTCATCCGTATGCTCCCAAGCCTCGTAATAGGTCTTGGTCTTGGAGTCGCTCGGGAGGTCGTCGTGGTTTCGTTGCTCGCGAGTATTACGGCTCGCGAGATCGGAGATGGAACTGGCAGCGTCGGTCGCGATAACAGTATTTCTACGGGACTCATAGTCCTCGATCACGTCCGGGACATCTTAGGACAGCGTACTCGATGGCTCCCATGTATCGTCCGCCGGGAGATATCCCAACCAGCGAACCCTGTAATGTTTATCGACATGGTTCTTCATGGGCGCTGAGTCATTACTCGGCGCCTGGGGCTTGTGATCCTCGTGATCGACAATTTGGTCGACAATCCAGCGACGCGCACCGGATGCATCAATTAAGGGAGGAGGAGCATCACGACGGAAGACCTCTAGCGATGAGCGCCAATTCTTGCAATTGGGCACCTGTAATGTGGTGAAGTGCTAATTTTGTGATGTGGAGGTCCCAGAATCCAGTTGGATTCGGAGTATAGGCCGTGGGTCAGGGACGGGGGACCAGAGAGACAGGGGCCTCGAAGGGGAGCGACCGTTGGTGGAGGACAATCCGCAGGACCCACCGAAGAAAAATCAGTATCAGGGTACCGGTTAACCGGTACCGAAGGAAGTTGATCATGGCCGTTCATTGATCGACCTGGCCCCTCGTTGGTAGACCCGGGTCCCTCATCGGTCGACCTGGGTCCCTCGTTGGTCGACCCGGTCCCTCATTGGTCGACCTGGGTCCCTCATTGGTCGACCCGGTCCCTCATTGGTCGACCTGGGTCCCTCATTGGTCGACCCGGTCCCTCGTCGGTCCCGGTCCCTCATCGGTCGACCTGGTCCCTCGTCGGTCGACCCGGTCCCTCATCGGTAGACCTGGTCCCTCGTTGGTTGACCTGGGTCCCTCATTGGTAGACCTGGGTCCCTCATTGGTCGACCTGGATCCCTCATTGGTCGACCTCGGCCCCTCGGGGTTCAGCCACTCCTGACCAGTTAATACAAGGATCAGACCAGTCGACGCAAGGAATCAGAGCTTCAGGCAAGGATAGAGTAAAGGAGTTAAAAGGATAGGACTATATTAAATACTACTCAATTTGCGATCTACGTGGCACGACTCCGTCACCCAAGAAGAACTTGTTCTAAGTTACTCACTGTTCCGGGAAGGGATATATTTTGGCCCCCCGTCGAAGACAGTTGTGTAGCGAAGTTCAAGTGCGAATAGAGCTCCAGGATATATTTGGCCTGTGAGCTCGTTCGAGTAGCAACACCCCCCAAGACCCGCTATCGGAAGCGGTCTCCCTCACCTCAAGGTCCGGGAGCAACGTAAAGGTCAGGTGGTTAATACCCCTGAAACAAGAAGGAAAAGGCCAGGGACGACAAGCTCCCCTGAAGAATTTGGCTCTAAGTCCACTCTCGACAAGGTCGATCGAGTGGCCACCTACCGGCCCACCGAGTGAAGCATATCCACTCGAGGCCCCCCAGGTCTACCTCCCTCAAGGCAGACGTCTACATCCTCACCAAGTCCTCCGAAGAGTGCAACCCGCCAGCCGACGGGTACACAAGGTGAGAAGAAGGTCCATACGCGGCATCGGGGTACCCCCTCCGACAGTCGGCAGTCCGGCACAGTGAGTGGTTTGGGGTCTCATCATACAATTTTGAGAACCCACTCCACCACAATGGTGCGCGTGCCCGGATCTTCGGAAGACGCGGGATTTCACCGCGAGTCCCAAGACGATAAAGATGTTCATGTCAAGAAGGAGCACAAGACCGAAGAGCCACTGGAAGACCGATCGCCAGTGACTCAAGAAGAAACAAACAAAGGATCGAAGGACCGACCGGGCCTTGGGAGGGGCCCGGTCAACATGGTCGAGGTTGAATTCATTGAAGAAAAACCTAAATACCCTCCCTATGTCCTCGTAGAGGACACCTTGGGTCATGACGCCTATCATGATCCAGAGGACCATCAGCCGACGGTGAAAACCGAGAGGCTAAGGTCCCCAAAAAACAACAAAACAAGATCGCGCAGTCCAAGCCGACGAAGTTCCGGATGAAGGCACCCGGAAACACCAAGTCGATAGGCCCCGAGAAGGCAGGACTGGCGTCATGGTCAGACGCTGATGTCACGAGGGCCTACCACCAACGCAAGCTGAACGCGTTCCTGGAGAGCGACCCCGTCGCGAAGATCCTGGAGATCCGGCAGCTGGGTCAACTCACTGGGCCGGTGTCGACCCTGCCACGGCTGCACTCCGTCACGGACGCGATCACAGCGCTGGTCACCATGCTTCGTGAAGCGAACATGGTCGCAGGTCGGTTCGACCCGGACGACCTGCTGTCCCTGGGATTCGACAGAATCACAACAGACGTTAGAGCATATACACAAGCGTCTGTCGATCCTAGTTGGTACCACGCCAGCAAAGGAACACCCACCTCTGGGGACACCCACACAAACACGGTCCAAGGACAGCCAGATGACGCTTCAAGACATCACGGTGTATCCTCACATGTACGGAGCCGCCGGCCACCCAGGGGCGAATCAAGACCCATCTCAACACCGGATGCCAAGCGGCCAGAGGGAAGCAGCACCGTGGTCCCCAGGATCGTCCTCAACTGGGTCGGTCACTAGGATGCCCCTAGGCCCAACTGGGGCGGCGCTGCTCCAGGCCCGAGCGCGCAGCGCGGAGCAGGAGCCAAGTGGTCTCGAAACGGCGACGCGTGGCAAGAATGAAAATCATTCCGATTTTCAGCCAATGGGAAATCAGCAAGAGAAAAAGTTGGAATTTGCTCTGCCCCGTGACGAAGATGCTGGGGGGAAGGACCTACCTACCCGGTAGGTGATCTGCAGACCCTCTTCGACGCGGCGATGGCAAGATTTTTGAATGAACGCCAAGTACCGCGGGCACACCCTAACGGGAGTGTAGCAGGAGGAAGACCAGAGGCGCAAAGGACGACCGCTCACCATGACCAGCATCCAGGCATACAAATGCCAAGAGGCCACACGATGACCGACGTCGATATGGAATCCGTCGGTTCCTGTGAGTTCGACCCTGACAACATGGATTTGAGGGGACCTCAGTCGATGATGGCGAACGCAGCGCTGGGACAGATGCCAAATATGGTCCCTCGCATCAAACTATCGGCGACCTCGGACCTTAAAGAATTTCATGGAAGAGACCAAGACGAAGACAGAGCGCGCAGCTGGGTATCGACGGTCAAGACAGCATTTATAAGAGACCAAGCACCAGATGACGAACGATGTCTCGTTTTTGGAGGATTGCTGACTGGACCGGCACAGAATTGGTACCGTCAACTGGGTCGCTCAGTCCGAGGAAACTGGAAGGACTTAATCCAAGAGTTCATGATTCGGTTCTGTGGCACGGGGGTACCGGTCGCCCGCCAGTACTACCATGCGAAGAAAAGGTCGGAAGAGACCCCGCTGGATTATCTGTACCGCCTGAATGTGCTTGGACTCAGGGCGAAGATGAAGATTAAGGATGGGTCGCCCAAGATTCAGAAGGATCACGTCGATCACTACATTTTGACGGTGGACGACCCAGAGCTAGCAGACAAGTTGACTATGTTGCGTCTGGCGGACGTGGAAGAATTGGAGGAAGTATTGACAGCATGTCAGCGGACGAAGGCAAGACGAGGCAAGATGCTGTTTGGATCAAACAAGTTTCGTCAGAAGGCACCGGCACTACCCGAGAGGCCGAGAGATATGAACCGCCGCTCCATACATGCAGTACGGACGCCCCTGGAAGACTCGAGCTCTGAAGATTCCAGCCCAGACTCTTCGGAGAATGAAGGAGATTTAAGACGAGTCTACCTTATGGAGAAAGAAGCAGGAAGGGACCCAAGTGTGAGGTTCTCAAAGAATCTACCGACTAGGGAGGCCGACCAACATCGCCAGGCAGTAGACCAGCGACCCGGCCCATCATCAGCGACCCCTAACACGAGATGCGCATATTGCGGGTCCAAGAAACACGGAGATCTGAATTGCTGGAAAAGATTGACCTGCGACCGCTGTGGAAGGAAGGGTCATCCATCAGATCGCTGCCTGTTTGTATGCCGGGGTTGTGGAGAGATTCACGAGATTGGGAAGTGCCAGATGGAGGAGTTCTATAATTTGTTCCGTCAATGGTACAACCCAGCCAAGCATGCAGGGATGTTCCCGGAGAAACTCGAGAAGATGGCAAATTAGGACGCTCGCCAGGTTGGAATCTGGTACGAGCCGAGCGTTCTAATTGTTGCATCTTTGCATATGTGGAGAAACAGCCCAAGGAGGAGACGGGTATTCCAGTTAAGATTGGAAATATATCGAAGATTGGAAATTACCCTGTGGTCCATGTTGCTTCTTTGAATGAGCCTAATAATTTTGTTCGAGAAAGTTCAGTAATGGAGTTGGACTTATTGCCAGGCGAGTCTAGGGGGTACTGGAAATACCACGCCCCTACTAAATGGTTCAGGCAAGCGAAAGCCTCTGGAAAGGTCAACAACGACCATGCAAATTTGTTGTTCGATACTGGTGCCGAGATATCCATTCTGGATATCGCCTTTGCTCGTAAGGTAGGCTGCCAAATTGATGAAAGTGAACGACAAGAGTGTATTGGTATTGGGGAAGCCGTATACACCACGGAGGGGCGCACTCGCATCAAGGTCACTCTGAATGGGAACTTGGTGTACATCTTTAAGGTGTGGGTAGGCCCTATGGTAGGCCAAGATGCAATTTTGGGGATGGACTTCATGGTCCCCGCCGGTATCCGGTTAGACTTGGCCGACGGAACTCTCTGCCTCCCCGATGAAGTCAGAGTACAATTGACCGGGCGAAGGACGCTTTACAATACTCGAGTATCGGATGTGAAAGTGGGTCGGTATGTACAGATATCCGTTGGAGGATGTACGGAAGTGCCTCTCAAAAGGTCGACCTCAGAACAGTGGAAATTGTGGGTCACGAGAGGCGAACGATGGGTGACCACCATGATACAAGGGATAGGACGTCGACCGATTTTGAAGATAACCAATGTCAGCCCTCGCCCCTTAACATTGCATGAAGATACCAAGTTAGGTATGTGGTTGAACTAGGGAGCAAGTTCCGAGAACGCCAGGGTTTGTCTCGGTAGGCTCTCGAAGATATGCGGAATGGCTAAATCTGGCTTATGAATCTACCACTGACCAAGTCGACCATCAGGTCGACCCAACGGAAGAGGAAGAGGGGCCACTAGTGGAGAGACCAGAGTATAAGACTCCGTCACACATCTTACAGCGACCAGCGGCCCCAGCCCCAATGATGAATATGACACACCAACCGGTACCCGACAGAGAAGAACAACCGTGCGAAGAGAAGGTGAATTGGCAGGAGGGGTCCGCCCAGGAGCGGAGTGTAGCTAAAGAAGACCTACATGCAGTGATCACCACCAATGAGAAGGAAGCCAAACTGGTAGACTTGTTACAGGCAGATGACCAGGTGTGTTCTTTCGAGAGTGGGGAACTTTGGGCCGAAGACATAAGGCCAGGGTGGGCGGTCGTACCGGAAGTGGACCCCTCATCTGAAGGCATTGCGTTAGAAGATATACAGATTCCTGATCCAGATGGGAACACTCCCGAAGAGGTGGACCGGTTGCGACAAATAATATGGAAGAAACGACATCTGCTGATGGGCAAAGGTAACGCCTTACCCCCGGCCGCCCGAGGAGCGATATGCGATATCGATGTGGGGAACGCAAGACCGATCGCGCAACGCGTACGGAAGGTGGCCCCTCAATTCAGAGAGAAGCTAGCCGACCTGATCAAGGGACTGTTATCAGCAAAGATCATTCAGCCTTCCACCTCGCCATGGGCCAGCCCAATTGTAATTATCGTGAAGAAGAATGGGGTCGATATTCGATTGTGTATCGACTATCGGTTGGTGAATGATCTCACCCAGCTTATGGTATACCCGATGCCGTTGATTAACGAATTACTGGAGGACTTGGACGGAGCTTTGTGGTACTGTTCTCTTGATATGGCGAGTGGTTTTTGGGTCGTCAGTATGACCGAAAGGGCGAGACTAATCTCAGCTTTCGTTACTCCACTGGGATTATTTGAATGGCTTCGGATGCCTTTTGGGCTTAAGAATGCGCCTCAGATATATCAAAGGTTGTTGGATAATGCGTTATATGGATTTTCTTACGGATTTCGCCAGGGGCTGCCACAGAGGAAACAGAGGATTTGTTTGCAACAGGGGAACCAGATGCAAAATCGGGCCTCTCGGTATTGGGTCGACGATCATACATTGACGATATACTTGTTCCGGCCGAATCGTGGGACGTATTATGCCAGAAAGTGGAGCGGCTGCTAGACGTGTGTGACTATTGGAATTTGTCGGTCAGTGCCGTCAAGAGTACGTGGGGATGTCGGAAGGTCGAGTATCTTGGACATCGAGTTTCCAAGGAAGGACTAGAGGCCCACCCAAAGGATCTTCAGTCTTTGGTCGACCTACCTCTACCGACAACGCTGAAGGCTATGCAGTCCTTTCTAGGAAGCCTAAATTACTACAGCAGGTACATCGAAGATTATGCCATATACGCGTCGATCCTTTACGAACTGAGAGAGGTGGATTTTCACGCTTGGAGGTGCAAATTGAAGGCTAACGAGGAAGTGGCGGCCCAGGAAGACGACGAAGGAAAATGGTCGAAGGTACAAGTAGCGTTTGCCATGCTCAAGAACAAGATTGCTACGGCGCCCATCCTACGACATTTCGACCCGGCTAGAGAGGCGGTCATCATTGTCTACGCAAGTGATTGGGCTATCTCGGCGTCGTTGGTGCAGAATTACGACGGCATGTACATGCCGGTAATGTTTACGAGCCGAACCCTCAAGTCAAACGAGGTGAACTATAGCACAGTGGAAAAGGAAGTGCTGGCGTTGTTACGAATATTGGAAACTTGCTTCACGATGTTGGTCACCCGACCTCTCAAGGTTCTGACGAGGCATTCTACACTAGCCTGGCTAGTGAAGTCTTCGGGGTTGCAAGGTCGCTTGGGAAATTGGGCCGCTCTGTTGTCACAGTGGACTTTGGAGATTGTGAAATGCAAGAAAGGCGAGGACCAGGTACTGGGGGCGTTAGCAGCCAGCATCACGCCTCGAGAGAATGTGGACTCAATTCTGTCGTCAATTGCTCCCAAGAAGCAATCCAGGCAAGTGGTCGACCTACCGACGCCCACAGTGGAACCAAACGAAGAACTGTATGTGATGAGTTTCGATGGGTCGGCCCGGGTGAAACAAGGGGGAGGTGCTTGCAGCGCTATTGTGTGGAGACTCCCTGCATGGACTATAGTTGCAGCTGCATCGAAATATCTCGACAAGTCTACGGTGAATGAAGCTGAATATGAGGGCATGTTACTGGGTTTTGACCTGTTGGAGCCAATGGAGCGACGGCGTTTGATTATTTGTGGAGACTCCAATCTGGTGTATAAGACAGATGCGTGGAGAGATTGAATGCAAAGCTTCAGGTTTATCCCCGTTGCGGGCCAAGGCGTTGAGTAAGCTCCAGTCGTGGCCCACCCATGCAGTCCTACACGTGAAACGAGACTGGAATCAGAGCGCAGACCAGTTGGCCAGTGCAGCTTTACATCAGCAACAAGGGGTCGAGTCGATACCAAGAGGAGAGTGGTCAGGTCTAGAAACAATCAATCGGCTGCCAGAGGTGTTGGTCCCTAGAGACCGGGGTCAGTCGGTCAAGGTATCTGCGGTGACGAGATCACGGGTCCCCGTAAAAATATCGGGAGAGGTCATGCAAGAAGATGTGGTACAACAACTCCGGATGGATAGGATCCGAGATGCGCAAGAAGAGGAGAGCTGGGTACGCGAGTTGAAGGCATATTTGAAGGGAGACTGGAAGGACTTGTCAGTGGAAGCGGCCAGAAACTGCAGCAAAATGTCGGAGGATTACGAGATAAGTGAAGAAGGACTGCTGGTGTACTGCCCCGGCCAGAGAATCAAGGGAGACGACCGAGACATAACTGCCAGATTGGTGATACCTGAGAGTCTCCAAGCCGACGTCCTCCATCACTATCATACGAGTTTGGAAGGCGGCCATCAGGGGATCGGGCGTACTTATCATCGGATCCGACGATATTGTCATTGGAGGGGTCTGTTCCGGAGTGTTCAGAAATATGTGGGTCAGTGTATGGATTGTGAGACTGGGAAAGGGAGGCCCATTTTACAAGGGAAGTCTCCGGGGAATGTTGAAGCGACGTACCCCTTCCAAATTATCGCGATGGACCACATACCATCTCTCCCCAAGTCACATAAAGGAAATACGGAACTACTGATCTGGGTCGACCTGTTCACAGGTTATGTGATGGCTAAAGCAAGTGCGTCACGGACGGCCCAGACAGTAGCTGAGGGATATGAAGAATGCGTTTTCCGCCGTTTTGGTGCCAGTGAGACAATCCGTCACGATCGGGAACCGGGGTTTATGTCGGACTTCTTCCGAGCGTTCAGTCGTATGGTGGGTCAACGTCAGAGAGCGACCATGGCCTACCGACCTCAAGCGAACGGCACTGCGGAGAGAATGGTCCAGACTCTAACAAGATCGCTCAAGATGTACGTAGCCGACGTGGGACAGCGAGACTGGGATGAATACGCGGAACGATTAACGTTCGCGTTAAATACGGCTCAAGACAGAGTACGTGAGGAAACACCGTTCTATCTGGTACATGGATGGGATGCTAGGACCACTCTTGAGACTATGTTACCGGTGGTGAACACTCGACGTCGAGACTCAGGACCTCGGAGATGGAGATATCGGATTCAGAGTCACTATCAGCGAGCAAGAGACCAAGTCAACGAGAATTTACGGGCGGCTAGTCAGGCTCGGGTGCAAGCACAAAATGAAGGGGTAGTCGGCCACGAAATTCAGCCAGGGGCCCGGGTATGGCTATACTTAGACCGAGTGAAGGAGGGGTATGCCAAAAAATTGGCCCACCTATGGCACGGACCGTTCCGAGTCCAGGAGTTAGTCGGAGATCATGCAGTACGTCTGGAGTTACGAGGTACAGAATACAGACTATTCCCAATCGTGCACATCTCCAAGCTCAAGCCCGTCAGAGAGTTCCCCGATCGACCGAACAGCGAGCTGAAAGTGGATGGAACAGATCGAGTCGACTTCGACGAATGTCTGTTACCAGAAGACAGCTGGGTGCGGGAATTGGAAGAGGGCGAGTATGAAGTCGAAGAAATTTTAGAGAGTCGTACAGGCAAGAAGACTCGGTATGGAAGGCAACAACGAGAATTCCTCGTGCAATGGAAGGGACACCCTGACCCCTCGTGGGTGGACGAAGTGGATCTGAATTGCGGAGCCTTACTCCGGGACTTCGAGCGCAAGAAGACAAGCCATAACCGCTTCGAAGTAATGCAAAGCCATGAAAACTAGCAGACGGTAGCAAGTTTCTTGGAAGGTGGACCGAGTCCCTCAATGGTCGGCCCAGCCCCTCGTTGGAAGACTTGGGTCGCCTGCGGGGCGACCTCGAACTTCCACGAGTTAGGAGTATAGAAGAATGGAGAACAAAGGAGGAAGATTACCAAGATCAATTAGAACAGAGGAAAACATGGCAAGAGGAGATAGAAGATGGACAAGCACACAAAATAGGATCGAAGAGAAAAGAAGATTCATGTTCAAGGGAAGACCTAAACGGATGGCCCAAACTTGCCTTTGAGGCGTGGAACTAGAGCGCCAGGATGGGGCACAGAAGACAAACGATACTGGGTGAGCCACGGCCACGCGGAATCCGACACCCGAAGGGCCTCAAGCAGGTCGACCGGGTCCGACCCCTCTTCACGACCAGGGAACCAATAAACCACACGGCGGGTTCGAGGAAGATGACGGAAGAAGGGATCCAGGAAGATGTCGAGATCGCAGTGGCCCTTGCTCATCTCAATGAAGATAAGGTCGACCACCTCCCGCCAGGCTCGAGTTGCCCGACTCCGACGCTTCTTCCGCGCGTTGTAGTAGGACGCGAGGAAAGAGTTCGCTCGCGCTTGGTCCTTGGAGATCCACAAGCAGTGGGTCGCCTCCCAAAGTGCTTGACTATGCTCTTCGTCAAACTGGATGTAGGCCGCTGCCAACTGGGCGAACCAGCCAACAGGTCGGAAGGAAACGGGCTGCATGGGAACACGAGCTTCCACCCAAGGTTCCGCCGCTAGCAATCTCTGGATCATTGGAGGGTTCACCAACGACCTCTTTCATTTGGGGGGCCGGTCGAGGTTTCCGTCTGGAGGGCCAAACCAACCCCAAGGTAGATCCAGCTGGTCGACCAAGTCTGTGGAAGACATTGTAACAATGCACCACGAATTGACCAGGTCGACCGGCCAAGGTGCCACTTCCGCGGCGGAGAAGGTCTTCGACTGCATGTATCCGGGGATCATGGCGTCTCTGGGAAGCAGGCTGGAGTCGGTCAAAAGGGGCGAAGTGTTGTCCGCGACAGTAGGCGCACTCTTGTTTTTCTCCACAGACGACTCGGTCTCCGAGTTCGATGTCCCGAACATCGCCCGTTTCAACGAGAGGCCGGTGGCCGAGGTGGCCCTCGATGGAGGAGTGGACGTCGACGGAAGACGTACAGGGTTCGCACTGGCAGGGCGCCGACTAGCAGACCGAGATTTGGCCAGAGCCGCCCGAAGGGTCTCGCTGTCGTCGCTGAGGTCGTCGTCCGAAGACTAAAGCACGACAGGGGAACGACCACCAAAGACCGCCGACGGTGGTATCGCAGAGGCGTCGAGCTTCGGAAGCTTGGAGGCTTTGGCGGGTACCCGGGGTGACGGCCGCCGGGACCGTTTACCAAGAGCTTTCGCCGGCCGCGAAGGGGAACATGCGGCCGGGGGCGAAGCTGCCGAAGGAGTAGCTGGTCCCGGAGGTGGCCCGTCAGAGAAGTCGACATGGTCGAGCTCTGCGGCGAGAAGCGAGTACCGGCTTCGGATGTGGTCGACCTTTTATCGCAGACGGTCCACCAGTGCAGTCTCGCGCAGTGTCTCCTCCAACCGCTCACAACGAGTGGCCAACAAGGCGACCGAAGGGGGAAGGACACCTAGCCGACCCTCGCAGTCTTCGATGCGGCGGGAATGGGCGTCCGCGAGAGCTTGCAATTCCCGCAGAGCTGCTCGTACGTTGACGGGTACGGAAGACGGACGGTCAACCATGGGGGTCGGCGTGACAGGAGCATCTGCTGTCTCGGCAGGAGGCAAAGCGGTGGAAACAGGAGAGCTGTGAACGACAACAGTTTTAGCAGCACTCAACGGTGAAGACACCGGCCCGGGAAGGTCGGCCAAGGACGCCTCTCTACATGGAGAAGAAACCGAAGGCGCGACGGCGATTGAAGTCCGCTGTTCAGACGGTGGGTCAGCGGACGGTGGGTCAGCAGACGGTGGATCAGAACCAGGGGAAGACATGGCTGGACAGACACGAGTTAAAGGTGGATGAGCAACAAAGGGGACAGTGAAGGACCTACGTGACGAAGGAAGTGAAGACATGCGCGTGCTCAATCCGTTGTATGGTTGAGCAAGTGCAGGGGGCGGCTGTGGTGAAGTGCTAATTTTGTGATGTGGAGGTCCCGGACTCCAGTTGGATTCAGAGTATAGACCGTGGGTCAGGGACAGGGGACCAGAGAGACAGGGGCCTCGAAGGGGAGCGACCGTTGGTGGAGGACAATCCGCAGGATCCGCCGAAGAAAAATCAGTATCAGGGTACCGGTTAACCGGTACCGAAGGGAGTTGATCATGGCCGCTCATTGATCGACCTGGCCCCTCGTTGGTAGACCCGGGTCCCTCATTGGTCGACCTGGGTCCCTCGTTGGTCGACCCGGTCCCTCATCGGTCGACCTGGGTTCCTCGTTGGTCGACCCGGTCCCTCATTGGTAGACCTGGGTCCCTCATTGGTAGACCCGGTCCCTCGTCGGTCCCGGTCCCTCATCGGTTGACCTGGTCCCTCGTCGGTCGACCCGGTCCCTCATCGGTCGACCCGGTCCCTCGTTGGTTGACCTGGGTCCCTCATTGGTTGACCTGGGTCCCTCATTGGTTGACCTGGTCTCTCATTGGTCGACCTCGGCCCCTCGGGGTTCAGCGACTCCGGACCAGTTAATACAAGGATCAGACTAGTCGACGCAAGGAATCAGAGCTTCAGGCAAGGATAGAGTAAAGGAGTTAAAAGGATAGGAATATATTAAATACTACTCAATTTGCGATCTACGTGGCACGACTCCGTCACCCAAGAAGAACTTGCTCGAAGTTACTCACTGTTCCGGGAAGGGATATATTTTGGCCCCCCGTCGAAGACAGTTGTGTAGCGAAGCTCAAGGGCGAATAGAGCTCCAGGATATATTTGGCCTGTGAGCTTGTTCGAGTAGCAACACCCCCCAAGACCCGCTATCGGAAGCGGTCTCCCTCACCTCAAGGTCCGGGAGCAACGTAAAGGTCAGGTGGTTAATACCCCTGAAACAGAAGGAAAAGGCCAGGGACGACAAGCGCCCCTGAAGAATTTGGATCTAAGTCCACTCTCGACAAGGTCGATCGAGTGGCCACCTACCGGCCCACCGAGTGAAGCATATCCACTCGAGGCTTCCCAGGTCTACCTCCCTCAAGGCAGACATCTACATCGTCACCAAGTCCTCCGAAGAGTGCAACCCGCCAGCCGACGGGTACACAAGGTGAGAGAAGGTTCATACGCGGCATCGGGGTACCCCCTCCGACAGTCGGCAGTCCGGCACAGTGAGTGGTTTGGGGTCTCATCATACAATTTTGAGAACCCAGTCCACCACAGTAACGTCGAATGACGAGCTGCGCTTACTTCGCGCTGAAGCCGAGGAGTCGAAGAATGCCCTACTTGATGCTTGCGAGATGGCTGAGAGAGCTCAAGATCGTGCGGATGCTGCGACTGAGGCTGCTGAGCGGACTCGACGTGAGCAGCGGGTACTGGTTGAACGCCTACGTCAACTTGAGATGACTGCGTTCGGAGGACCCCAGCAGATCGAGTCTGCAATCGTTCGGGCAGGACTTGGTCCCAGTCGTCGTCAGCGTCGTCGTCAAGGGATGTCGGATTCTGAGCCGGCACAGAAGAGCGGGGGAGATTCGAAGGGATATTCGAAGGGAAATTCGCCGGTAGGTAATCCTTGAGGAGCCCGACGTAGAACGTCGGGTGCAAACGCATAGATGTAGGTATGTCTAGCGTGTAAGCGTCACCATGCACCTTAACAAACCGAAGTGGGCCAATATATCTTGGCGCTAACTTATTAGCGCTCAAATTCGTCACTGAGGTACTCGGTAATCCACTTGTTGATAATAATACTCTGTCACCTTCTCGAAATATCAATATATATATTTTCGACCTCTTCTGTCTGCATTCTCCTTTTTCTTGTCGGCTGCCTCTTGTAATGCATCACGCACAAAACGCGTGATTCCTTGTCGTAATAGCAGAAATTCGGTTACTGCAGCCGAACTTACAGGCGACGTATTCTCTTTGAGCAAAATAAGCAAAGGGAGACACGATGGAATGCATCGCGTCAGGAGTCGACATGCCGTTGGCCACAAAAAATACCAGCATAAGGTGCATCGACAGCAACCTTATCCTCATCGTAATCAATCATCAATAGTTTCGGCGCAATTCCATCCGTAGATGCTCCCCTACCAAGCTTAGAGACTGGGTGCTCTTAAGCTGAGAGAGCAAGTAGCACCGGAACACGAGGATGCTTCGCGATGTTAACGAAATAGGGCGTCAACCCGGTTGACGCATGTACAACATTATTGATTGCAAACTCTGCAAGTGGAAGAAACGAACTCTATGACGAAAACAATGTTGCATAACTGCGCAAGACATCTTCGAGCATTCTGTTCACACGCTCCGTTTGCCCATCCGTCTCTTGATGAGCCGCCGTAGACATAAGAAATCACGTGCCTAATAGTTGGAATAATTCGGCCCAGAAAGCCGAAGTGAAACGCGGGTCACGATCCGAAACAGCACATTCTGGAAATCCGTGATGCCTGAAGATAAGATCAATGAAGATCTTCGCCGTCGTCTCCGCCGTAATGTTGGCGGAGATCGGAGCAAAATGCACCATTTTGCTGAATCGATCCACTAATACCATTACGCCCGTGTGTTTCTGTCATCAGGTGTAAGTCCAAAGATAAAATTCATGCTGACCGAGCGCCAGGCTTCCGTAGCAATCGGAAGCGGACGCAATGGGGCTTGTGAAGAAGGCGCGGGCTTCACACGCTGACAGGTTTCACAGGAGCATACCCATTTCTCAATATACTTGTAAATCCGCGGCCTGAAAAACACACGAGAAATAGTCGCGAACGTCTTTTTGCAACCCAATTTACCAACATCAGAGCTGTCGTGAAACTCATGAACCAATCGGGCTCTAAGATCGTTATCATCAGAGATGACGACAAGCGGTGAATCAAAGACTCCCATTGTGTACGTCAGCAACCGTACCATTAAGCGCGTAACGCTTAATGTTATCGAGTTTTGGTTCGTCAACTTCGCGAGTGAATCCTAACAAGGTTGTCTGCGATAGTTGATGGTGCTCGCATAAAGATTCTTCATTGCGTAAGATTACGCGATCTGAGTACGGATTAACAGCACAGGTGTCGAGATCCTCGCATTGAGCCCCAGCTCATAGCAATACATGAAATGTCGTCGGCATCTCAACATTCTCCGACTGATGACCCATATCACGCCGAGGATCGTAATCAGGACGACGAGAAAGCGCATCAGCAAGAATGTTATTCTTGCCAGGCTTGTAATGCACCACAAAATTATACTCGGCAAAAATGACAGCCACCGTGCCATACGCTGGTACAAGTGAGGACTCTTGACGGCGGTACGCAATGATGCGTGATTTGTGTAGACTGAAAACATCTTCTCGCCGAGCAAATATACTCTAAACTTGATTAGCGCGTAACGCATAGCCAAAAGTTCCTAGTCGTGTACCGAATAATTTTTCTCTGCAGGGTTTATCTGTCATGATTAAAAACTCCGCACGAGCTCTCGACCATCGTCATCAAATTGCATGAAGCACATCCTATAGTGAAATTTCTCGCGTCACATACGACGTGAAATGGCTTGGATGCGTCAGCTAACATCAGCACTGGTGCTTCGGACAAGCTCTTTTTCACGAAGCCGAAGGCAGATTGATGTTCTGCCTTCCATATCCAGACTGCATCTTTCTTGAGCAAAATCGATAACGGCTGAACTAGCTCAGCATGATTCTTCGTATACTTATGCATGTAATTCTCCAAACCGAGCCATTGACGTAATCCAGTTTGGTTCCTGGGCGTTGGCCAGGTAACCGATCGATGAATCTTTTTAGGGTCAGCGCGGACATCTTCCTTGCTGACGTAGCATCCGAGTACTGGAATCTCGGGAGTGTAGAAGACACCTTTCTTCAAATCTGCATACAATTTCTTCTTGCGCTTCATACACTTAAATAAATATGAAGATAAATTAACTTGACCCTTCTGATTCAAGTACCCCCGTAGCGCTGATATGTTTCTCAGTGCGGCTGTGAACAACAATGTCGTCAAAGTAGCTCGATGCAAAGTCGCGAAGTGGACGAATTACTTGTGCCACCATCCGATTGAACGTAGCTGGAGCGTTATTAAGACCTTGTGGCATGACTAACCACTCCCAAAGAATCACGCTTGAAATGCTGACCGCAGTGAACGGAATGTCAATGTCTCTCATGAGGATCTGATAGAAACCGTCTGTCAGATCTATGGCGCTGTAGATCTCGCTCCCGGACATGGTATTCAATACCATGTCTTTTCGAGGGATAGGCGTTTGAGCCGGGATCGTGTCGTCATTCAGCTTGTTGAAGGCGTGCACAATGCGCCAACCGCCGATGGCTTTCTTCACACAGAAAGTCGGGCTCGAATGTGGCGAGATAATCTCGCGGACATGGCCAACCTTGCGGCGACCCTAAAAAAATTCATCAATAGCGATGACTTGGTCACGCGGTAACGGCCACTTCCGTGTCACGCAATACTTCGATCCTGGTACGAGATCTATCTCGTGCCGCACACCACGATACGATGAAAGCTCAGCTGGAATTTTCTCCGGAAAGATATCGGCGTACTTGTGGGCGATATCGGAGACAGGCTGCCCGAAGCACGAAGAGCATCCCAAAGAATGTGCCGCGAAGCGTTCTTCGCGCGTTATTTTAGGCTCAACGCTCTTTGGGCGAGCCTCCAAAACTTCTTCACTGGCTGCTTCGGTGGCTGAAACAATGCACACTTGCTCGATGTCGCCGGCCTTGAGGTCATGAAGGAAGTCTATTCATGCAAGGTCTGACAGAGATGTGATCTCTGCAGCATTGCACGAAGGGATGGCTACCTCAATGTAGCGGCCACGATATGGGGATCCCTCCACATAATCAAGCGCACATACAGATACCGTCACTATGGAATTATCTTCATCAGCTTTTTAACGTGAATGTAGTCGTCTCGGTGATCATCGTGCTCCTTTCTTGCGTTTTCTCTTTCGTCTCGAGCCCCTGCTCGAGGCTGGCGCGTCACTATCACAGGAGGAGGATGTACACCCCTCAAGACGTGGGAGTCCTGTCTTTACCACATCGGTCTCATGCGGATCGATAGTCTGCCCATTCTCGTTATCAAGAGGCGAGAGATCGTCTACGACGGCCTTACTTGTATGTGGTAGCTCGTTATCGACCGCCTCGGTGACACTAGAAAGCTTGTGCTTGACCGATGTGTGTTTTTGTGGTGGTTTGGGAGTCGCAAAATTGCTGATGCGATTCCAACTCTCCACTGGCGCCCGGACGACCGACTCACGAAGGGGGTACCCCGATTTCGTGTATAAAGCCTTCCTCACCTTGTGTACCCGTCGGTTGGGAGAGTTGTACTCCTTTCGGTAAACTTGAGTCGATGTTGATCCTAATCGGGTTAGGGATAGGGGGTTTGGTTATCTTGTGGAAATCTTCACAAGATAAACCGAGTACTTGGTGTGATCTTCCCAATCGATCACGGTTATTCAATAAAACGAAGCTTGAATCTTCTGACCACTTGAGCAGAACCTTCTGACCACTTGATCCGTTCTGCACTTGCTTGCCTTGTCCTTACTTGTTATTTCTGCGTCCGATCGCAGTTGAGTTGTGTTGAGAGTTCTTGCAATTCCTGGCCAAACAATCCAGGGATATGACTTGCGTAGTGTGTAGGCTTCTCGAGATGTCGGGTGGCCAAAGAATCCAGCCCGGAAGAGAAGTCGACACGTGTATTAGAAGTAAAACTGAACTCTGTTTAATGTTAATTAATCAAATGTCTAAACCTACGATTCCGATTATCTGTAATCCAAAATCTATTGCCACGTATCACCCTTTCGGAAAAATCAGATCTTGTCATGTGGTCCACTCCAAATTTGCCGCGATCTGGATCGCTACCTCGATCGGATCTAATACCAATTTAGTATCGGATCGCGGTACTAATAATTAGTATCGGATCGCGATTCGCCGGATCACGACTTGTCACCTTTACAGTTCACCGGATCATGTGAAATGGTCCATCTATGATATGTCATGTCCACCTCATTCCAGTCTTCCATAGTGGCGTGATCTACACTAGACCGTCTTCCACATACTTGGATTTACCAATCCTCACCCGGATCGCCATCGAAAAATACCGGGGATCGCAGTTGCGTAGTTCTAGGCCGTAGTTAATTCAACATAGAACTGCGAGAACCACCATTCACTGTTGTCCATTCCATTTGCAACGTCTTGAAAACTTCTTCTGCTGGATCGCGATTCATCAATATTGACCATTTCGGACTTAAGCGAATATATGCGATCACACTTTGCAAAATTCACTCTTTCGCTTCGCCACATGTTTACAGGACCCCCTGCTCGAACGCCTCGGAATTGGTGGGGTGCCTCTGCTCAGCCGATGTGCTTGTATGTGGGAGCGCTCCCTCGACCGCCTCATTATTGTTTGGAAGCCGCTGCTCAGCCGATGTCCTTGTATGAGGGATCGTGTTCGACCGTCTCAATGTTAATCAGGACCTTCGTTTGACTGATGTAAGGCTATGCGGGATCCGCTGTTCTACCGCCTTGTTCTGTGGATTTATCAGGGTAACGGAACATACCGCGCACAGAGGTTCATCACTCTCTCTGTGCTGGATACTACTTGTGGCGAGCTCTTTTACGAGTCTGACGTGAGGCTTATCGGATGATGCACATAGCAGATGAGTGAACACTTCACTCACGTCATATGAGCGACGAGCGACGAGCGACGAGCTTCCTCGGAAGGCATAGTAACAGCTTATAAAAAGAACAGCTGAAGCTTTGCTATCGACTTTCAAATGGTTGCCGCCTCGGTAAAGTGAAGACGCTTAATCACTAGACCTGAACGAAGTCTCATGAAGGTTTGAATCCAGCGCCATCCTTGGCGCTTGTTGATTGACCCCACTCTTAGCTACTTCATCCAGCACAACAGAATGTTTCTTCATCGTGCAGTTCCCTCAAATTACTGCAATGCCGTACAAACAAACATGAAAATGCTAGCTAGATGGATTCAATTACGCTCGGTCATGTCCATATGGATATTAGTTTCTTGTTCAACAAGTTTTTTTATAAACCCTTTCGCAGTCACATGCAGCCATCCAAGTCATTTACAATTATCTAAAGCCTTTTAAGGTCGTTTAAACGCATTTGTTTTAACGTGGTTGTTACTTGAGGGCAGTCGATTCATATTGTGTTTGATGTCTTACCCCAATGTAATAAGCATATTGTCTGAGACAGCCTAATCCACGGTTTTATCAGGTGGGTATGTATTTGCCAGTACATGTTTCTAACGACAACTATCATAAAGCTCGTCTACTCGTGCTCGCTGCCTACATCGCAGCTGTCTTGGCTGCTTCAAAAGGCTCCACAAGTCGTGCAAGAACCTCGTTCACAGCTGAAGCAAATCCGTCACTTGCCTCCTCTTCAATAGCAGGAGCTGAAGATTCATCGACGGCTTGCTGTAGCTCTGATGTCTCACCGTCGACGGCTGTGGGTCCATCAGCATGCGACACCTCGGGATCACCAATTGCATCCATTTGATGAGTAACCGTGGCCGCTTCTAAGGTAGCAGCCTCTACTTCGTCGCTGATGTGAGTTTCGTCTTCGGCAATACCGACATTCTCTACATCACCAGCGATTGGACCATCTTCGATAGACATCGCCTCATCAGCAATTGGAGAATCTACTTTTGTCAGAGATGAATCAACAGCCTCAGTATCCCCGATATCTTCGTTCACTTCATCAGGGTGCTCAACAGAAACGGTATTTTCATCGTCCGACCCGACCGCGTCTTCAAAATCCACCACAATTCCCTCGCCCAGCTCGTGGCCCAGGTCAACTTCAGACACAAATTGCATCACTTCAATTTCATCTGAAGCAGTCGATTCAGCGCCTACCTTATCCATCTCGATGGGAACATCTTCGAGATTCTCTACTTCGACCTCAGACAGCAAATTCAATCTCTCACCAACTGCCTCGATCTCCGCTGAAACAGCTTCTTCGACGCTCCCCTTCAGATCATAATCCTGATTCTCCAAGTCGTCCGTCAATTCAGGCGCCACGATATTCTCGCTCGGTACGCCACCATAGTATTCCTCTACCTCCAGCTCGCTTGCTACCTCCACCTCAGCACGAATGACCATCTCGTCGTCGGCTTCGTCGGATTTCTCCTCAAACATATTTTCATCATCACCGTTATGTAATATGAGTTCCTCCATTTCAGCAGGAGCGACCAATTCCTCATTATCATCGTCACCCTCCTCTTTGATTGTCATATACTCATCATCCGACGAACGAACAGTGCCCTCCTCAGTCAATATCACTTCCGCATCAATATCGTTCGAGCTGAAATCCGGCTCACGCTCAGGTTTTGCCACGATAAAACCTTCTTCCGCTAGCATGTTGGCATCGTCTTCTTCGGACGGAACTCCCTCCTTTTTGTCAGACGTCGTCTCCGTCTCCTGAGCTTCAGCTTTGGTTAGGTCATCCAACTCCTTGCCTGCTTCCGACTCAGGTCCTTCACTCAGCAAATTAGCAGCAATCTCCTCACCCGCCAACATCAGTGCCAGCTCTTCAATGTTTTCAATGCTAGTAATATTTGACGATTCACTATCCTCAAACACCAAGCTGAACTCTGAGCTTAGCGCATGTGGAGGCTTCATCTGTAAGACTTCGGGGTCAGTTGGCTCCTTTTCGATGTTCTCCGCCTCAATTTCGACCACCTCGCTTGTTGTGGCAATGTCGGACCCCAAATTCGTCACCTCCACATCAGCCTCAATGGCACTACTGGTTGGCGCAGCAAAATCCTCGTCAACACCTTCCATCACTGGTGCAATATCCTCCTCTGCTGCACCGACAAAGACATCGTCAGACGCATCTTTAGCCTCAACTACCTCCGTCTCGTCGCTTAAAGCAGACGGCTCTTCACCGCCACCGAACAAAAGATCTGATTCCTTGTCCACCGATAAGATTGACGACTCAGCAGACTTCGCAGTCAGCGCTTCATCCATCTCTGACTTGGCGTACGACAGTTCGATACCATCCTGGCGTACTTCCACCTCCACAACGCCCTCCGATACGGTTATGACATCTTCAGCTGACATCTCTTCATTCACTTCCACTTCCACTGCAGCTTCAGCTACTTTTTCAATATCGTTATAGGAGGTGTTCTCAACATCGATATCCCCTTCTTCAGTCTCGGTAAAAGCAGAAACGCCTTCATCGGTACCAAAAATAGACTCAGCTTCAGATACTTCCTCAATATCGTTGAAAAAGGTGTTCTCAACATCGATATCCCCTTCTTCAGTCTCGGTAAAAGCAGAAACGCCTTCATCGGTACCAAAAATAGACTCAGCTTCAGATACTTCCTCAATATCGTTGAAAAAGGTGTTCTCAACATCGATATCCCCTTCTTCAGTCTCGGTAAAAGCAGAAACGCCTTCATCGGTACCAAAAATAGACTCAGCTTCAGATACTTCCTCAATATCGTTGAAGAAGGTGTTCTCAACATCAACATCCTCTTCTTCGGTCTCAATAAAAGCAGAAGTTCCTTCATCGGTACCAAAAACAGACTCAGCTTCATATGCCTCAATATCGTTGAAGGAGGTCTTTGTAGTAGCGACATCCTCTTCTTCGGTCTCGGTAAAAGCAGAAGTTCCGTCATCGGCATCTGCAGCAGACTCAGCCTCTTCTGCTGGGATGCTCGCATCGGTCCAAGTTTCCTCTCCCTCGGCCTCATCGAACGAATCCTGTTCGCCGGCATCAATCGACTCAGCCACTTCAACTGGCGCAACATCTTCCAGCTCCAACACATTGACTGGTTCTACTGTAGCAAGCTCCTCTCCATCTGTCTCTGAAAGCAATGAGAAGCCCTCTTCACTGGCAGTTGTCATACCTTCACTAACATCATCCTCCATTAACACATTGTCCGTCAAACCAGTTGCCCGATCACTAGTCTCAAGGCTATCTGTCTTGCGGTTTTCGTCAAAAGTGTCTAGTTCTTCCTTAACTAAAACTTGTTCCAACAAACCAGGTGCCACCGCAACAGCCTCACCATCAACCACTTGTGCCTCCTCTATTGGTAAGGCATCTGCATTAACGTTGTCGGCAAAAGGTTCGTTGTCCACCTCAGCAGTTTCACCGAAATAACTAATCCACGGCATTCTTCACAGCCGTAGACATCGCCGACACCTCAATATACCCTGCCAGCTCGAGAACAGAAGACCACGCGAATATACCGGCATCCAATGACAAATCCACCACAGGCTTCGCATAACTGTCGTAAAATGTTTGCGACGGTACTTGTTCTTTCACAATCGCAATCCACGGCACGCCAAACGATACAGGCGAAAACGCAACTAGTCGCGCCAGTTTGACAAGGTCTTCACCTGAAAAGGTATCAAACAACGCACTCTCGCGCGCCTTCCACTCCGAGCAAAAGCAAGCATCCGGATGCGACTGGACCACGTAGGTAGCTATGCGCTCGTACGTGAAAGTCTCCAGCTCCTTCTTCAGCGGAAGACAATCGCCAGCAGCTTCCAGCTCTTGTTCCTCACTGTCAAAAGAGCGGCACCCCCACGCATTTAACACGACAAAGCTGACAAAAACAGCTCCAAACGAGAAATTCAGCAGCACTGTGAACCAAAACACCAGTGAGACCGTTCGAACAAAGCAGCCTCGCTTCTTCCTGGTACCGTTTTTGCTCATGTGAGCACGGTGGGTACGCTCCAGACTGTCCAGGTTTTCTTCCAACCGTTTCACGCTCAGTACTCCATACTTTCCCTTCAACAACCCAACAAGCTCACGCTCTCTGCCAGCGTACTGCTTTGCAACGATGGAGACGTTTTTCAGCTTATCAGGTTGGTGGGTCTTGTACAGTTCCTTTAGCAAACCCTCTAAGGTCACATCAGGACGTTCGACACCAGTACTTGTTTGGCTGCCGGCAGACAATTGGTGGCGCTGTCGGAGACCTACAGGCGGAGTGTTACTGTTCTCAGTCTGAGGGCGGGAAGGTAGCTGATTGAAGTGACTGGTCGGCTCTCCATGTCGGGTTCTTCGGGCAGGCCCACTCCTTAAAGTTGCGCCGTCCGTGCCAACAGCAGTCGCATTGTCTCCTTCGCCAGTCTCTTGCAAGGTTGGGAGCGACGGCGGAGGGCCAGATAAAGAAGAGATGTTGCTTCCAGTCGGACACTTCTGAGGTGAAATAGAGTTTGCAGAAGTTTGTTTGCTCGGACTCGAACCGGTGTTAATTTCTTCGGCAACCTGTCGTATCTGAGAGCGCGACTCGTCCTTTTCCTGAAACGGGGCAACGGAAGAAGCCACTGAAGATACACCGGCACCAGCACTAAGGTCTACATTGCTGGCAGGCGTAGGCGGATGAACGAAGTGTGGATGCCGAGGGTGAACTTGACGCCCTGCCTTTGCGTGGGTCGAGACATTAGACGAATTCTTTGCGTGAGGATCATTGCTGCTCTTGCAGTGGTTGGTGACAGCGGAAGCATCGCCACTACTTCCATCGTCGAATCGAACCTTCAACGCTGCCACTTTTGCTGCACCATATCGCTTCGACAACTCAGCAAACAGCCACTTCTCGCGGCCCGCATATCGCTTTCCATAAACCTTCGCCATCTTCAGTCGTTTATTATCCACCTCCGTGAAGAAGTCTATCAGCAACGTCTCTAAAGATTCAGGCTCTGCTGGATCAGCAGCACTTTCAATTTGAGCAGAAGCGGGACTGGGTGCCTGAATCTCTGAGATCGCGGGAGCCACGGGTGGAGAAGAACCTGATGGCAGAACGCTGCGAACGCCAGTAGCAACATCTTCTGCTACAAAATTAGATTCTTGCTCAGGTTGAGCGACCTGAGTGTCTCCGCTGGAATTTGTAGCTACCTCTGACTCATCGTACTGAAACTGAGCATTCTTTACCGACGCCTGCGACGACGGCACAGCAAAACTTGATGAAGGAGGCAGTACCATCTCCCCAATGCTTGCCGCTTCGGCACTCACAAAAGACGGGGTCGAGGTTGCAGATGGCCACTGCTGGCCTTGTAATCCATTACTTCCCGTAACACTATGCTTGCGTTCCAATAGATTTTCGTTGGCTGAAGTTGTCATTGGAACATCTTGAGATGAAGATTTTACAAGTGGATCCACGCTCTGCACACCAAGCGCGGCACTCGGTGTCCCTGAAGACGCAAAAGCTTGCTGGTGCGAGTCCAATGGCGGCGGCCTTGGCCCCATGTCAAAAATTGCAGCAGGATTCTGCTTCTCTTGTTGTGTGTCAGGAGGCGCCGTAGTAGTGTTCTGCTCTTCGTGCTGAGCATACTTGCCGTTTCCGGAGGCTTCAATCTGGTTCTGTTTCTCGCGCGGAGACAACAGCACAGACTTGAGCTCGTACTCTTCAATAGTAGGCGTTGTCGGGTCTGACATTGACGTCGGAGAAGATGGCGTGGACAAAGACACCGCTGGATCTAATCCTGTCGACCCAATGGTAAACACAGGTGGAAGGTTTTTCGTCGGATTCGTACCTCCTGCTACCCACGGATCCCAGAGTGGTCGATCTGGTGATCGAGGTGATGCAAGTCCGAACTGGGTACCGCTATTGTCCTCCTTTGGCTGGTCACGGTGCGCAAGAGATATTGAAGATTGCTGTTGCTGCATCGCGGGAGTTGGGACCGGAGGAAAGATGTCGGGGCGTTCATTCGTTTCAGCAGTCAGAGCCGACGTGTCAATCTCTGTTTGTACGGTTGCTTCTTCAGCGATCGGCGAAAGGTCGTTAACAGCGGGGACAGCAGTACCCTTCGATTTGAAAGCCTCTGCTTGTTTCAACTTGGCTGCAAGATCACGAATAAGTTGTTCCTGTTCCTCCAGCTTCCGTCGAGCAAGCTCGCGATCTCGTTCTGCCTCCTGCACAGTCCGTTCTAGTTCATTCACCTTTGATAACGAGTGCGTCAACTCTTCCTCTGTATGCTGCTTATTTTTCAAGAGCTGCTTACGCAAAGTTGCCTCTGATAACTGCAGTTCCCGCACATAACCCATGAGACTGTCCACACTGGTGCGCGTAGGCAGGAACTTTGACGGGATGAGCTCATTATTCCGCAGTTGATGTAGTTTCTCGATTGAAAACTGGGGCTGTCTCGTGTTATTAAACATCAAAGGACACGATTGCGGACCGTTCTTCTCCTCGTCATATACTATAGAAGACGTGGCTGCAAACACATTGTCCGTGCTGTTCGTACGAGAGTCCACACAATTGTCCGCATGCGGTGTCTTGGGCGACGGTACATCGACTTCTTTTGCACTTGTACCCGTGCTGTCAATAGCAACATGTCTGAAGAGCGTCGCCGCTGAAGTGAGGTCCTTTTTGTTGCCCTGTACTTGTCACTTCTTCTCTCGTTACAGCCGACGAAGCCCAGCTCAGTCTCGTTACCTGTTCCTGTTCACTGTGTGCTGCACTACCGCCACTAATCGACTCAATTTCACTGCCACTCCAGCTCACGTTACTGTCAATGGACGACAATGACGGACGTTTCCGGTTTTTACCGTACAATGGTGACTATCCCATACAAAGAACAAGTGTTTAGTTGCTCCAATCTCTTCAAATTTAATACTAAAATCGACCTACATCATGACGTCCTCCGACTCGTCCCGGTCTCCATCCACGTGTAGCGACGTTTGTGTTTGTATTGACAGGCGCTGGGAAGCCAAACGATTGAGGTGGAGGAGGAGGGAGGTTATTCTGCTCGTTGGATCTCGTCCGTGAGGTCGCTACGACGTCAGTTAAAGGCCCCGTATGAAGAGCAAGAGATGGCGGGTCGGCGGTGGTACCGACGGGACGTTTCCTTTCCATGGATCCTTCAGGAATGATGGCCACGTGCTTGTTCGGTGGTGTCATGTCCACAATTTGACACGAAATGGCTGCAGTCACTGCCGATTTAATGTATACCACATATCACGGGACTGATGGATACCACATAATACGAGGTTGATGTAACCCACATAATACGGGGTTGAGGTATACCACATCACACGGGAACAGTAAGCAATTATGAGGCAACGCAAATGTACGCAGGTATCCATCGAAACGTTCGTGTGTCCGAGCCCTGCCAAGCGCGTAGCTGAAGACGTGCAGATGAAGGTGCCTTTCCTACCACTGACATCTCCACAGGAACCAACACCCGCCGCGTTTCGTCCCGAAGTGCCACTGTATGAACACCAGCGTCGCTCCCTGCACCGCATGTTACAGATCGAGGCGCGTGTCGAGAGCGTCACCAAGTTCAATTTTGGTCTACTGGACTATTATTCGAAAGGTGGATGTTTGGCTGATGCTATTGGCATGGGTAAGACAGCGACGATGTTGGCGCTTATCGTAGGAGAGCCACGAGATTATGCGGCCGGTGCCAATTTACTCGTGGGACCGTCGCATTTACTTGCACAGTGGAAAATCGAAGTGGAAAAATTCGTCAAACCGAATGAAATTGAAGTGGTGCTGGGCCTGAAAAAGTACATGGAACTGATGGAGAATCCAGCAGCAAGAGCAGACATTTCGAATCGAATGCTCGTGCTTGTGGGCGTGGAAGAAGCTGTTCAGTCGAGAAATCATTACTACCAGAACGGGAAATTTTACACGATAAAGGTAAAAGGGCAGCGAAAGCCTCTGTCTGTGGAGCCTACTGCGTTGCAGGAGTACAAGGAAGCAGCTAAGTTTGTGCACAAAGCCTATTGTGGGCCGCTGTGGGTAACCCCACTGCATCTGCCGCAGAAACCATGGAGACGGGTGATTTTTGAAGAAGTGCAAGATTTAGTGCTGCCTGGAAAGAGTGCGAGAGACTGCTTTATTCAGCTCACACATAGGTGTTTGAATGTGTGGCTGATTACCGCAACGCCTTTTCCTGGCAAGACGGAGTCAATGTACGCAAATAATCAACTGTTGGGATTCAAAAGGCTACGACTGCTGCCGCACGATCCTGCATTTGATGAAATTAAACGGAAACTTTATCTTCGAAACTGTGCACAGGTAAAGCAGCAAGCAATCACGGATAAAATTAAAGTGGACGAAACCTACATCCCTATAAAGCTGCACCCCAAGGAAATGTTGCTGTACAAGATTGAGCAAGTCCTGGCCGCGAATCAATCCGAATACGACGTTTTTGCTCTTGATGATGTTGACGTGTTGGAGGCTGGTGGAAGAGAGGGTACGACCGCTGTAGTTATTCCAGATAGGTCACCTGTATGCGGTAAGGATGCGCTGTTAGGGATGCATTGGACAGAACAGTACCAATCCGCACGACAAAGTTGTGTGCACGCTGCCATTTCTGATCGGATACTCGAGCGGGAGCGTGGAGGCAAGCATAACGACTCGAAGGTCAGCATGGCATCAACGCTGGTCAAAATCAAGAGCCCTAGCGAGGTGTTTCGCGACGAGAACTATCACTTAAAGCGGCAGTTGGCTGTGGCAACCAAGCGAAAAGATGAAGTAAATGTGATGGAGGCTGCGACGCGTAACACAGTTGATATTTGCCGTGCCATTCGTTTAAATGCGTATGCTGATGTGCAAGAGTGCTTTCAAGACTTGAATAGATCTGGTCTAAGCAACTTCTTCAACGAAAGTGGAGAGACTGAAGCTGGTTTCCGGATGCTGTACAAGCACTATCAGTCTGGTGATGACATACCTGAGCCAATGGAGCTGTTACTTTACCACGAAAGTGAGATTGAAGACTATATTCTAAAACACTTCAACACGATGAACAAAGTGGAAAAACTCGCCAAGATTATGAGATCCACGTTGAACGAACGGTGTCCACGTGCTCGCGCTATCGTTGAAGAGCAGTTCAAACAGATTACTGACTGCGTGGCGCTAATCAGCTCAAAAATGGTTTGCGAAAGTGATGAGGAAATGCCAGTGTATGGCAGCAAGATATCAGCACTGGTGCAATACTTGAGCCGCCGGCCAACGATTAAAGTCGTGGTCTTTACGATGTGGGATCAAGTACTGCGTGTAGTAGACAAGGCGCTTCGTCTGGCAAACATCACAAGTGCTGTGTTTTTGCAGCACCAGTCGAGCGAGACCAAGTCCGCACACGTCGCATCTTTCCATAGTGGAGACATTCAAGTCCTTATCTTAAACTCGCTCACAAGTGCGTCTGGGATCAACCTGCAAGTGGCATCACATGTTATTTTCCTGGACCCGGTCGGATTCAGTCCCATGCAAGCCAGTACATTGGAGCAACAGGCTATTGGTCGTGTGCTGCGAATGGGTCAAACAAATGATCTCGTGACTGTCGTCCGGCTCGTTGCTGAGGATACGATGGAGGCTACGCTCTACAATGACATCCACGTAGCAACTACAAAGGCCGTTGCAGCAGACGATACCTTTTTTGACGGAGAACGCGAAGATGCGTACGTGTGTGCCGACTTTGAGGCACCAGTTCGACGCGTAGTGCGCATGTTTGCCCCATCTTCAGATGGAGCCGAGACACAGGATGAGGAATTTCAAATCGAGGGGTCCATGTCAATTGAGGAAGCCATCACTCATCGGATCGAGCAAGCTGTGGCAAAAGGCGAGGTCTTTGATCTCACGGAAGACACGCCAATGGACTTGAAACAGCAACGAGATGCGGCTCAAGACATCTCACATCAACGCAAGAAACAACGAACTCGTGGAAAAGCAGTGACCGTCGCAGCAGAAGCTTTCGGTAGTGGAGAAGTCGTTGTTAAAAATGAACCACGACGTGCTTCGAGATGATGACGTGCCTCCAAGCGCTTCGTATCGTCATGTCTTGTACATGGAGTTCTCTCATGGTGACACTTTTGCGTTGACCTTACATCGGAGCACTTTAAGCGTATAAAAGTATAATAAAAGCACAGAGTAGATACGAGACATGGCAGCATACAAACATGAAGCACAACAAATAAGAAAGTCTAGGCTGCATACAACCAGCGTGCAAAGTAAAAGAGTGAGCTTTGTTTAATTATCGATGTGAAGCAGGTGCGTCTGCAATAGACACGACACCGTCGTTGCTTGTCACGCAGCAATCATTTTACGCAGCTTGGCCGCGAAGAGTGTAATCACTCGGTGCTTAGAGCTCTCCACAGTTTTCCACAACTACAGCGACCTTGGTCTGGCCCGATTGCGAGCCAACCTTCTCAATGTTCTTGACAACGTCCATGCCCTCAACGACACGTCCAAAGACCACGTGCTTTCCATCCAGCCACGAAGTCTCAACCGTGCAGATGAAGAACTGCGAGCCGTTCGTGTTGGGGCCAGCATTGGCCATGGACAAAATGCCTTCGCCCTTGTGCTTGAGCAAAAAGTTCTCATCCGCAAACTTCTCCCCGTAAATGGATTCACCACCCGTGCCATTACCACGCGTAAAGTCGCCACCTTGGCACATAAAGTTGGGGATCACACGGTGAAAAGAGCTGCCCTTAAAGTGCAGGGGCTTGCCAGAGCGGCCAATGCCCTTTTCGCCCGTGCACAACGCACGAAAGTTCTCGGCTGTCTTGGGCACCTTGTCAGCAAACAATTCAAACGTAATGCGGCCAGCGGGAGCGCCACCAACGGTCATATCAAAGAAAACACGGGGGTTCGGCATCTTTAAGTATTGGATCTCTTGGTCTTGTGGGAAATACGCGAATGGCTCATAAGGGGGGGGGGGCAACACTTGGACATGAAAAAACCTCTTGATTGACGTAGGCATGGAAAAAACCTCAAGAAAGGTACTCGCACCGTTCAAGTTGATGATCGTTTTCGCAGGGGATCCGAGTCACTTCAACTTGGTCGTCGACCCGGAGCCACACGTTTTTTGACAATGACGTAAGAGAGTGATGAATAAAAGGTGACTCTGCTGTCGTCGGTAGGTAGAGAGAACTTGGTAATAATTGTCGTCTGAATTGGCCTGTGTGTGGGTCGAGATTGATCAGACTATAGCGTTTACATGGACCTTGGAATAAGTCTTGGCTGATACTCATGGAACTGTTGACAGCGACAAGCACTGGGTTGAAATGGGTGATGCTCTGGCGTGAAATGAGCAAGTATTGCGTCTGATTGGCAAACTAATGGATGGGACATGACGTTGCACTTGACCTACCAGTAGAGTGTTGAAGCTTCTGGGTCTAGAATGTCTCCTTTGCATTACTTACTAGGCCGCCAAGACACGAATTGAGCCATTGAAAGACGTCAGCATCTACGTTGCGCCCCCTGCACATGTCAGCGCAAACACGCATATGACGAGAATCATCTTTACCGTGAGATTTTGTAATGGATGTCTCTGCATGCAGAGGTATTGTGAACGATGACGGTAAAGATCGAAGCTCCGGAGATGGCGGCAATGTTTCGGATTGCCGTGACGTCGAGGTGTCAGGATTGTGATACAAAATCGTCAGTGTTTGACGTTCTAGATCGAGGATGGGGTACAGAAAACAGAGCTTTGGGAATGCCTTGAGCGTGAGTGCAGTAGACATCGACAAGTTCACGATCGCAAATTCTCGGTCGAACAGGAGCCCTCTTGATCCAATAGGCCACGCGTCGACGACCATTCCTGAGCATGATTTGATCGGATAGTGTAATTTGGCAGAGGTGTGGTTCCTTTGACACATACCCGGGAGAACGAGACGTAGACGATAAGCTTGGAGCTGAATCTGCTGGTGCACTTTTGCACACAAAATATTTGGATACAAACTTCACAAAAAGTGCGACGTCTTCGAATGTTAACATGTATCTCAAAAATAATTGAACTGCACCAGTGAGTAGTACATGCACCAGATCAATGTCGTCACCTCAGACATGGCCAGCCGCAATGTTCGTCATCAAGTCGGACTCCTTCAAGCCGAGGTAGTGCTGGCACGCAACTGGATTGCAGAAGCAGCCTGTCCGCAAATGGATATTGTGAATCTCCGACAGCTTGTGAACTTTGCTATATCCGACGTAGCTACCATCCGAGCGAAGAAAATTACAAGCAACAGTTGGTCCCTCTTCCTTTGCTGTCGTTTTGCTGCTACCACTGCCATAAACAACGCAGATTGGTCGCCCATTCCAGTGCTTCAAGGCGGCCAATCTGCCAACAAGCAGCGGTCTCAAAGATGCAGTATGAGCTAAGATACGCGCCATCCCCAGCTTCTCCACCTGCTCGATTCCGTGACGCAAAGATAGGATTGACAGAAACGACTGCGTCCCATTAGCGAAAGAAGAGCTGGAGTCTTTATTGTTGTCCATCCCACGCGGAACAAAATCGTTTCGGCCGGCCAAAATGCTCTGCATGGTCCCGCCGCCATGGTACTGCTTCTTCAAATATGACATTGTAGACTTACGCATTACTAACGCTCCAAGCCCTGTCGGATACCCGCAAAAATTATGTAAAACAAAAGCGTTACGAAATCAGGATGGCACGGTCGGCAGATCGAGACGGTGTGTCGCCATGTGCTTAGCACATTTTGTCCCTCATTTTGTAATATTTTTAAAAAAGATATGTCAAAATTTGACATTAGACCACAGATGTCGTGAGTACCTTGTATACTTAATATATTGCAGTAAGGAGATCGACCTCCATAATCTAGTACTTTTCTACCATCACATTACCAGCATCCATCAAACATGACGGAAGTCAATGCCGCGAGTCGCAAGCGACGCAAGAACCGCAAGAATAAACAGCAGTTCGCAAAGAAAGGCCATTACGCTGATCCACTCTCACCCATTGCTTCCACTCCCATGAAACGTCCGGCAGGTGAGGGACACAGTAGCAGTAGCAATAGCATTGAGAGCTACCGTCACCACTTACTAAATATTCATCTTGATCTCTTTGCAGAGAATAATACGTCCATCAAGTCAAAACACGCGTCATCAGCTGCATCAAATGATGTCAATGCTATTACGTCGAAAGAGGAGGAAACGCTCTTTTCGCCACGAAAATTAAGGAAGGAATACGACCAGGAAGAGGAGAAACCAAAGACGAAAAAGACACGGACGAGATTGAATTATGACTCGGCAACTTCTTCAAACGGGGAACAGGAACAACAAGAGACAAGTTTTGCAGACGCTGGTAAAGAAGAGTTGTTTTCACCAGCACTGAAGCCTCCATCAACGTCGCGATCGACGAGCGCGTCTCCAATGAACGCTCGAGGACGACTTGAGACGAAGCCTGAGCCAGAAGAGCAAATGGAAAAAGATATTGCACTAGCTGAGGAGTCTCTTGATACTAGTGACCACATGGTAGATGGAGAAGGACAGGAGGAGGAATGTGCTACTCCTCTAGAACACGAGTTTAATCCGTAAGTTGCATCGGATGAGTGAGTTGGTGTAAGTAAGTGACTGATGGATTGACGACTTTTTGGCTTTAGGTTCTGCTTTATGAAGACTTTACCAAGGTACGAAGACATTGTAGAAGGAAAGCGGCCCGTTTCTTTACCGGACAGGTCACGTGACGCGCCCAAAATTTGTTTGGTATGTCTTTTACGTTTTTTACCATTTGATTTCGATTCAACTTGTTAAAGACGTTTTCTTTGATCAAAACCAGGTTCTGGATCTAGACGAGACTCTTGTGCACTGCAGCGTGGAAGAAGTAAAAGACCCACACATGCAGTTTCCGGTGCGCTTGATCTGCTGCGAGATATATGTGTGTGTGTGCTTATCGTGCTAACTTCTGTCGTATCTTCTGAATACTGGATAGGTCACATTTAACGGTGTAGAGTATGTTGTCAATGTGAAGAAGCGTCCACATATGGAGTATTTCCTCAAACGCGCGTCCAAGCTCTTTGAAATCGTCGTATTCACCGCGTCGCATAAGGTGTACGCTGAGAAGCTGATGAACATGCTGGATCCGCACCACAATTTCATCAAGTATGTTGATTACTTGTACGAACATTCCGCTAGTTGCCAAGACTTACAAGATGCTTTTGCTACAGGCACCGACTGTATCGAGATGACTGTCTTGATGTCTTTGGGAACTATGTGAAGGATCTGAATGTCCTCGGGCGTGATCTATCGAAGGTCGTGCTCGTGGATAATTCCCCTCACGCTTTTGGGTATCAGGTACGGCACACACCTCGCTCATTCTCAGTTGCTATAGCGCACTAACTGCCTTTTGCTTTTGGCCTGCAGGTGACCAACGGTATTCCCATCGAGACGTGGTACGACGACGAAGCAGACGCTGAGCTACTGAACCTGCTGCCATTCCTGGAGAGTCTCGTAGACGTTGATGATGTGCGGCCAGTTCTAGAGAAGCAGTTTCAGATTCAGAAACTGATCGATGCCACGCCTGACGAGATTGTCTAGTGCTGCGACAGTAATGCTGCATGGTTAGGCTGCTATTGGACCGATAACTCGTCAAAAGACCGTAGGAACAGTTGTCTGATTGGCCTGTTCCTTTTGGTACCACAATTGACTTTATCTCATTCACGGAGCATGGCATATTCCTACGACTTTAGCGATCGGGCGCAGACTTCGTCTTCCTCCTCTGTGTGTCACCCTTTCGCTGTTTTTTTTTCACATCCCTACATGTCCATCTACTTACCGTTGCATACTCACTGTATTTGGACTTGGTAGTCATCGTATTTGGCTCCCCCGTCGCAACAGCTCAATCGAGTACGTCTCATGTCATCTCTACCTTTCCATCAATTTGCTGACGTTTGTTGTTTTTGCTGACGTTACAATGAACAACATTAGGAGATGAAGCTCTGGGATGACACGAAGGATCGACGCAAATATGAAGACCTGTCAGACCTTTTTGCTATCTTCAAGACCACGGAACACTTGGAAGCCGCTTACGTTCGAGATGCCATTACACCCGAACAGGTTTGTCAGCTACTTTAACGCTAGAGGCTGGCTACTATAATGTATTGACTACTGCATTGGCTGTGTAGTATACAGAGGCGTGCACAAAGCTCATCTCGCAGTACAAGACGGCGGAGACGGCGCTACGTCTCGGCGGCTTCATTGATAGTGTGAACAGCTTCATCTCTGAGTACAGACTGGACTGCCCCCGAGCCCTGGAGCGACTCGTACGAATTGGCGTGCCAGCCACTGTAGTGCACAACACGACCAATCGCAAGACAGACTCGGTTAATGTAGCGCAGACTGTGCAAAACTTTATCACGCTCATGGACGTCCTAAAGCTCAACATTCGAGCGGTGGATGAGATCCAGCCGTTGTTGAGCGAAATGATGAGCTCGTTGACTATGGTTAGCGGCCTTCCGCCTGACTTTTCTGGCCGCGACAAGATTGAAGGCTGGTTGTGTACAATGAATGCAATGCGAGCGTCTGAAGAACTTGATGAGGAGCAAGCGCGTCAACTCAGTTTCGACCTCGAGCGTGCCTACTCGTCCTTCATGGCTTTCCTGAACAAATGATGAGGTATCGATAGCATGCCCGATAACTCAAATCACGGAGAAGCGTTGCGGGTGAAAACGTTGGAATTTTTATTGTCGCTTCTCCATTTTCTTGTTTTCTCACTCCTATAAAAATGAAACAGAATATGACGTACGCACGCGTCAAAAGAGTATTGATAGCATTCTGCTGTCAATCGTGGTGCGCGTGAGGATCCTAAAAAACAAATGGTAGCAGTAAAAGATAGGACTCTTCTTCCGGCTTCAGCTTCGATCAAGTGAGTGCCGATACCTTCTCTACTTCATGGTGTAGTGAAGTGCAGCAAGCCAGAGCGGCATCAAGCTCAAAGCGCATCGTATCCAGCTCATCCATCATCGAACGCAGATCGGCGTTACCCACCGACTCAAGATACAACGAGCTTTGCGAGACCAACTTTTTCTCTGACTTGGAAATCGGCTCCAGCTCAATATCCATCAGAAAGTTTGGCTCCACAACATGAGCACTTGGCGGCGACATTGACACCTGTGGTACCATTGGCGGTGACAATGGCGGAAACTCCTCCAGTGAAAGAGCAAAGTCTTCTGGCTCGTGTTCTCGCTCTACATCCTGTTTGCATTCAGCTTCATACTCCAGGTGGTCTTGCTCATCCAAGTTCACCACTGTTCCGACGTTCGGGTTCAAGTAAAGCAACACCTTGCGCGTGACAACCACGTCACGTTCGATAGCTGCCTCGCCGTTTACAACTTCTATCAAAGTCTTGTGCTTCGGAAAAACAGGAAGTGGCGCCACAGCAGATGTAACATGCTCTACATTGGCAGTAGTCGTAGGAGAAACAGTCTTCGCGGTGGGTAGCACCGCCGGAATGGCAACCCCCGGCTCAATTTTGGGTAGCACAGCAGGCAGCTGACTCTGTTTCGTGGCAGAAACCGTAGGTGCCTTGGGTGCAGCCTTTTTTTGCTGGGAACGCGTCGTATTAGCTTTAGCCTGTACGAGCGTAGTCTTCTTTTCCTGCTTTGCCAACGTCCTCAACACTGCCGACGTCGGTCCCGCTTGCGTCGTCTTCTCCTGCACGGGGTCTAGATTCTGCCCCTTTGCCTTCAGTGGCAGTAGCGGTCGACTCCGCAGTACCTGCTTGGGCTCTGAATTGGCTCTGGGCTTTTCCATTATCAACGCCTCCGTCGTCTCTACTAAGAGCGAGCTGATCGTCGACAAAGGCAACAGGTGCACACGATTAAGCGTCACCAGTGGACTGATATCCGTACAAAGCTTCGTCTTCCTGTTCTCCTGAATCCTCAGAGCCTCGTCGTCTTTCAGTGCCATGGTCGCCACCACCTTCTGCGGCGCGAAACTGGACGGCACTACAGCAATTTGCAGCTCTTTGCTGCTGTCCGTCTGCTTGTACTCGTCACTCTGTGCGATCGAGAGCGTTAGTGAATAGTCTAAAGCACTTCGATGCAGTGTGAGCAATCGGTTCATGACCTGCTGGAGTCCCAGTCCTTGTTTACTGGCCTTACCATCATTATGGTGCAGTAACGTGACCCCCACCGTCGCAAGTAGCACGGCACAAAAGAATAAAGTACCACCAAACACGAAACCACTGAACACGAGCGCCACCACAAGCTGCAGAACGCCCACTGCTGTCACAAGACCACCGACATGAAAAGCTGGTGGATCACAATATACGTCGTCCGTGAGTGCATATGATCTGCACATTTGTTCCTCCTTTAGACGCCGTTGTAGTGTCTTGATACTTGGACGCTGTTGCATTGTCGTCAGTTCGTTATGTCTTCCTTTTTCCAAGTGTATTTGATACTACCAGTCAATCGTCGAGAAGATGGACGTCAACTGACTAGTTCAAAAGAGTGCGACGACAAGTTCAAGTGCTTTCAACAAAAAGTGACTTTGTAGAACGTTTCGAATCCCTCACTGACTGCCAAGCAGCAAATTGGGCCAAGAGCTATCGTTTGGTCGTTAGAAATGAATCTTCTCTTGCCCATGTCTCTGTATAGGAATAACTGCACGGAAAATGACTATTGAAAACGCTTTTTGCATGGTTGATTGTTATTTGGGAACGGCTCTTTTTTATCTTGCTCAAGGAGGGGTTTCCTCTATGTTGTCATATTCATATCTCATTACTTTGTTTTTCGAACCGACAATTACAAGCAGCTCAGAGGGTGGACTAGATCTATAGAGCAGTACTGAACAGGGTGGACTACAGATGCATCGACTTGGAAGCCATTAAGAAACGACCTGAGTTAAATTTTATGTCGCCTTTCACTGTAACGGTCGTTTTCTAGGACTGATTATGCTGGAGTCAGACACTGGAGGCCTGCCCTTAACACGGTAACTCACTCGATTCGGTTCTTGCAATCAAACAACGCGTTGTGGTCGCCATTGCATTAGTATTAACGACACTTTAGAGATGACGGTTGCGGATACTAATCGTTTCTTACGTCTCTCTTGTTTACAATAAGAGTCCAAATGACAGTACAAGCTCTTAGAAACCAATGGCTGGCAGATTACGCTGCGACTATAAATATACCTGATGTACGTCGTCGATGTAGCCATCTGCGGGACCAAAAGCAGGTGTCATTCATGCGAGTCGTAAATTTCACGACTGGCAAATAATTACTAAAAGTCGTTTTCAGAATATTAGGATTGAACTCGGATCGAAACTGATGATTTTTATAAAATTTCCAATTCTATCGCTACAAAACTGTTCGAAAGCATCTGGTTTCGTGAAAATTACAAAAACAGCCCAAGTTGCCATGGATGAGGTCGAACAAGTGCATGAGGCAGCGCGTCTGGCGCTCGTGCGTCACTCCGGGGGTCAAACGCGCTGGATTCCTTACTCTTCCCTTCATAATGCGCCTCTAGACACCACCGTCTCGTCTTTATCCATGCAGCTACAGCCAAAGACGATACCGTCTCGTCGTGGTGGTGGCCATCTCGACTTGGACGTCTCTTACTTCCCTCACGCCCCACACTTTCGCCTCTCTACAGCCTCATACGAGCGCTCCAGTAGCTCAGAACGTGCTGATTTTTCTCCATGGACGTGGTGATTCCCATGAGCCTTTTGCTCGTCTAGGCAAACAAATGGAACTGCCTCAAACAGGTACTTTTTTGTCTTCGTTCTTACAGCTGACAACGATCGGTTAATGCAATCGTTTGTTCCCATTTTACAGCAGTGATATCTCTCCGTGCTCCTCAAGAATTGCCTTTTGGTCTTGGCTTCACTTGGATGAACGACCTCGATAGTATCGGTGATGTGATTTTGCCTGTTACGTCACACAAACAACGCAGTCAGAGTCTTGAAATGGCGAGAGATTACATCTGGAGCTTCCTGTGTGTACTGCACGATCGGTATTCCTGGAGTTATTCTCGTTTATTTGTGTTTGGATTCTCACAAGGAGCGTGTGTGGCGTTCCACTTGGCAATGACTTTACCACGTGATGTGCGGTTGGGAGGCATGGTGCTCGTATCTGGTGGTGCCATTGCAGGCCCTCATTTGTCTTCCTCCTCATCACAAGGAGGCGCCGCTGCCACGCCCATGCTCCAGGTCACTGGCGCAGCAGATGACGTCTACCCAGCAGCACTCGCAGAGCAATCGCGCCGCGAAGTCAAGCGGAGATATTCCCAGGAAGCAGCAATAAAGTTGTTTACGAGCTTGGTTCGACCAGGCAAAGGACACGCAATGATTGGCTCTCGCGAAGACATGCAGCAGGTAATGTCGTTCTTCTCCAAGCACCTGTACCTGCGCAACATCGCTCTAGAGAATCGTAGCGACGTTATCGAGCTCCAAACGTGAGCAGTATTGGCCACACAACATCGAACGAAGACGAAGAAACAAGCAGTGACGGTGGTGATCTCTATAAATCGGTGATATCTGACAGTCCTGTTTAATCTGCCGGATCACCAAAGTAGCGGATCATGCCATGAGAGACTTGAATAAGGCTATCATCCTCGAGCGAACGCAGCGCCATTTGAAATTCGCTACCTTTGACTTCGCTCTTGCGTTTTTCTTCAAGATGTCGACGGGTTTCGCCAACAGTCATCGACTGGTTCGGAGCCTCGCCCAAAATCTCCTTCAGTCCAGTAACTAGATCCGCTAACAATTCACGCTCTAGCACACTGTGACCAGTGTTGATCATATCCATATCAATCGTGCCCGTCCGCGGGTCCATTGCTGCACGCTGCGTTGCCACATTCATAAGGCGCAGTGCCTCATCGACATCACTTCGCGTCACGGTCTCGCACAGCTTTAACCTTGCCAGCGCTTCGGAGATTCGGATGAGCGATTCAAGCTGTCGAGGCGTTGCCGTGATATTTTTTTTGGCCGATGCAGCGCTGACACCACCCATTCTTCGAAGGTCCAAGTATGCCCGGATGAGGGCGTCTCGAGCCTCGGCTGAAAGCCGTGGATAGCAGTTCCGTTTGGCATATGAAATGTATTCAGTCAGCAGCTTCATGCTAATAAGCTGAGGTGCAGCCTCTCCACCTCGGTTTTGCGCACGCACACGTGTTTCCTCGTCGTAGTACAGTGCGACGATGTGTTTCGCTAATTTACGGTCTGATTCCGGTTGTGGCTTATCCAAAATGAGGTAGATGAGGTCAAACCGTGACAACAGTGTAGGAAGGATGTTGACGTTTTCCACCACTGACTTGTTCGGATTATAGCGAGACTCGATGGGGTTGGCGGACGCTAGAATGGATGCCCGTGCGTTGAGGGAACAAATGATGCCAGCCTTGGCAATACTTACGGTCTGCTGCTCCATGACTTCATGCAGCACAGAGCGAGCAGAATCACTCATCTTGTCAAACTCATCGATGCAGCAGATGCCTCCGTCAGATAGAACCAGAGCGCCTGACTCAAGCACGAGGTCATTTGTCTCCATATCACGGATAAGCGAAGCCGTTAGACCGACGGCCGAACTACCCTTGCCGGACGTGTATATACTCCGTGGCGACAGCTTGTGCACGTACGACAACAACTGTGACTTGGCTGTACCAGGGTCTCCGCACAATAACACGTTCATGTCAGAGCGCATACTCTTGCGCTTGGGTGCCACACCGCCATGCTCATGTTCCCTTTCGTCTTCGTTCACGCTGCCGCTACTTCCATCCTTGCGAGTGCCACCGAAAAGCATGCACAAGATACCTTTCTTCACATCATCCAGCTCCCATATAGACGGTGCCAACGAGTGAGCCAGATTCTCATACACTCGAGGGTGTGCTGCGATACGGCGAAAAGCTGCCAGCTTGCGTGTCTGTTGGGCATCAGCTGCAGTAGCGGCATCTTCATGTTCTTCGGAGGCATCTGGCATTTCAACGTCAAAATCTGCCGGTCCTATCGCGCTGGTCTCAACCTCCTCTACCTCAACGGCAACGGAGTTGAGATTTTCGCCATTTTCACCCTCTTCTCGCCGGGTAAGTTCGTCCACGCGACGAAAGTGCACAACGTCCACGTACGTCTTGAATACAGATTTGACCACACGCTGGCGCGAGTTTGAACGCATCGGTACTGCACGGTAAATGCCCGTTACCTCCACCTTGTCACCAGGACGTACACCATCCACGAGGTCATCAAACGCAAACAGGAGGACTGTGTAGGGTGTTTCGCCCTCAGGAATAGCATCGGGCGTCTCCTGCATTTTGATCATCTGTTTGTCCGTGAAAGCACACCGGTTATGGATCATCTCCATGCTCATCCGAGAGGAACAGTGTGCGCAACTGGTAGGTTCTTCGATCCGTCCACGATCCAGAGCTACCTGTGTCGTAGCATGGCACATTGCGCAGCGAAAGAATGCCTCCTTCAGATCTGGCAACACCCCACTACAACGAGTGACCATTCCTTTTATACACACCAACTGGTCAATATCGGACGGATTCAGGTGACGCATTGACGATAGTTCGCGCAGGTTAGACGGTCGTACTTGCAAAGCCACATTAGCCAGATTGTCGATAGCGCCCGCTCCAGATCCAGGGCCGGCTAACAACGCCTGATACTCTTCCGTCACAACCATATCGAGGATGCGAATCAGCACCTGCGGGAACAAAATTAACTGGTTATACAGCTTTCTTGCACCACGAAATTGACGCAGGTGCTGCGTATCGAGATCTAGCACCAGTGACTGCGTCAGCGCCAATCTTCTTAGTGCCTTGACATAGTACGGCTCCTCCTGAGCACCATAGTTTTCCGGTTGGAACTGGTGCAAAAAGGCTCGAAACAACTCCATACTTTCCGACACACTGATGTTGGTACCCCACACCACTGCGCCGGAAAAGGCCTGCTGCTCCTCGTGTTGCTGTCTCTGGAACTGCGAATACGCCGACGCAGACCCAGACGCAGAAGCTGAAGCAACAGAGCGCGTTGAGCTGGGCGGAGATGCCGGCGGCTGTGGCAGTACCGCTTGAGTGGGCACTTGTATGCCAGACCGTCTGCTACGAATGCTGATCTCGGAGCCTCTACTGCTGCTGTTGGGAGACGACGGCGGTCCGTCCGGCTTCACGGCATGCGACCCTTGCTCCATTGGATTGAAACTGTCAAGTCTCCATTCTCGTCGACCCAAGTCTCCTCGGGGCAGTTGGCGCTGGGCCATGCGCCGCAGTTCTGCTTCTACGTCGTCGCCGTCCTCTACGCCCACTGCATCATCTGTCACGGACCCATAGCGTCCAAGATACCGCGGCGCCGGTGTAGCGTCGACTGACGAGCTCATCTCAGCGAAATGAAAGCGGCCTGACATTTCTGTTGCCGACACGGCGGACGCAGAGACGGCGGAGGCCGAGACAGATGCCGACATGGGCGACAAAGGTTGTTCATGAGTCGGAGGCTGATCGATAGGCGCTGAAATTACAAGAGGAGGATCCGAAGACAAAGAGGCAGAGGTATCACGTGTTAGATACCGAGGCGCAGGCCGCGGAGGGCTCGTAGGCGACGGCGGAGTCGCCGGAGGAGTCCCATTTCCATCCATTTGCCAAATACTTGACGTTCCCGCCAAAAAATCTACAAATTTCTAAAAAAAAAGTTGAGATGGTTGATGGCTACGAAAAAAAAGAAGGTGGTTGATAAATAGTGCCTGTTGAATGGACCCATTTCAGTCAGTAAAAACAAAATGGGTCACCTTGTTTTTTTGTTTGTTGACGGTATATATTTTTCCTGTCTTGTGCTGCACAAAAGCTGGACATTCCCCACTATTTATCCTCATCGACGCTGATACGAACGAATACTACCTACTACCATATACGTACCGGTTATACGGCCTCCATGGCTGGTGTTGGCAATTCCGAGTCCGTAACTAAACCGGTACTTTGCAATTGACACGAAGGTGAACGATTAGACCCCGTCGACGTTGGAGGTCCCACTGATCCATTTGCCAGCATCTCTCGCCGTTTTTCCTCGACACGTTTGGCTCGAATCTTAGACACAATATCATCCACATCACCCGTCTTCAACGTTGCAAAACTACTCTTTTTCTTCTTCAGTTTGAGCTCTTCCAACCGTTTTCGTGTCTCCTCCTCACGACGAATTTTTCGTTCTTCGGCAATTCGTTTGCGCTCATTGTCACGATCAGCGGACTGAAGGACCTTGGCAAAGGAGTAAAAAATAGAAAAAAACGCATCAGGTCCAGAATCAGGACTTGAAGGGTCTTCACCATAATACGAGGCCGTCTCTTCAAATCGTTTCGTCACGTTTTCCAGGTCTTTTGCTATTTGCTCCGAAGTCATTTTTGCACGGACAGCAATGGGATTCACAACGTCTTGGAAACGATCGGAAATCTTTATCGGTTCGTGCTCCGACTCTGGCACAACATCAGGCTGTGGATACTCTTTTTCTGGTAATTTCGCATGCACCTCCAGCTCGTTGCATATTAAATTCGCAGCTTTACGCACTGCACTTTCACCTGCCTTTAGCACCTGTATGGTGACACGGCTTGCGCTCTCGACAGACGGCAGACTCTTGTCAAAATCAAGGATAGCTGGGTCTTTCGCACGTAATACCTTGGCGACGTAGTTCAGTAGATTGATTGAGTTATCCGCTGCCTTCACCTGGTTCAGCTTGAGCAATATGCTCAAACGAAAACCTTTTGCTCCACCACGCGATGTACCATCGTTCAAAGCGTTTCCTAGTGACAGCACAACGCGGAATATCTCCTTTAAAGCATCGCAAGCTTGCAACTCGCGACACGCATTCAAAACAGACTCCATCAGCTTGCGTTGTTCTTCGACGTACGAGTCAAACTGCCACGTAGCATGGATTGCTTGTAACCGAGTCGTTAACCGCGGAATGCACATCATCTCACGGAAGTACTGCTCCGCATCACCCAGAAGCTTAGGATCACCCGTGTAACCTTGTATCGCATCCAGCTCTTCGCCTTCTGGGGCGAATTGAAGAAGCGAAGATACCCGCTCAACAGAGAGAAGCTCCTTGTCGACCAGCAGCACAGCATTTCGAAGCTTGTAGTACGGCAGTCGAAAACGTGCCAGCATGATACCTATATTATTCGCGCGCTTCGCATCTATCAATGCGACACGAGTTGGTGCTCGCCGCCTCATGGGTTTCTTCGTCTCTGATTCCTTTGCTTTAGCAGGCTTATTCGCAAATATATCTGATAGTTGGTCAACAAATTTGTCCAAAACGTCCTTCTTCGGTGCTGTGGGTGTGGGCTTCTGTGCCTTTGATCGTACAGCAAACAGATCCCCAACGCTTGGCGGACCGGCTGGCGCTGCAACATCATTCTTCTTCTTTCCCTCTTCCACAAAATTTTCCCAAATCGTACCAGCAGTCTCCTCGTTCTTAACTGCTTCCCAATACAAGTTCCGAAGCTTAGGCTTGGGAGGTCCCGTCACGACAAGTTTCGCCGGTGCCTTTGAAGCTGTAGCAGCAGACAAAACCTCCGAGATCATCGCATCGGGTGTGTCTAATACTTTCGGGTCCAACGACTCCGCGCTCATCCTCAGCTCGAGCTGTGGACGCGGCATGCCCATCTTCAATAGCGCAAAATACTTAACGTAGCTCTGGTGTTCCGATGCCTTCACCATCTTCCCGCCACCTACCTTGATTTCCTTTCCATCCCCGTCTACCAACTTGTCAGGTGTGTCGAGAAGGTTACCGTCCAGTCCCTCCGACACTGCCTTAAGCTTGATGTGGGCTAGTGGCATACCCATTTTTATCAGCTTGAAAAATTTGGCAAACTTATCGTGCTCTTTTACAGGTATGGCCTTCACAACGGGTACCTCATCCTTCATTGCCTTTCCGTCCTTGTCAACCAGCTTGTCGGGTGTTTCTAACAGGTTGGCATCAAGACCCTCAGACGACAACTTTGACTTCACGTGATCCATGGGCATCCCCATCTTCAAAAGCTTGAAGAATTTGACAAAATTTTCGTGGTCCTTCACGGGTATGCCCTTCGGCTGCTCCGTAGCTGCCTCCACTTTCTTTCCATCCTCGTCTACTAGCACATCAGGAGTAGAAATCAATTCACCATCCAAGCCTTCAGCTGACGCTTTCACTTTGATATGTTCAAGCGGCATTCCCATCTTCATTAGCTTAAAGAACTTGGAGAACTTCTCGTGCTCCTTCACTGGAACTCCTTTCACAACCACCCCTGCGACAAACCTGCTTCCATCTTCATGTAAAAGGACATCTGGGGTCAACAGCAAGTCGCCGTCCAATCCCTCCGCAGACGCTTTTAGCTTAAATTGTTCCAGCGGCATACCCATCTTCATCAACTTGAAAAACTTGGCAAATTTTTTGTGATCTTTCACAGGGATTCCCCGCGGCGGTTGATCCAATCGACCAGCTACGATCGCTTTGCCTTCCTCGTCCAAAAGTTGATTAGGTGTGCTCAATAAAGTTGCATCCAGTCCTTCCGATGATGCCTTGACCTGGACATGCTCAAGAGGCATTCCCATTTTTAGCAGCTTGAAGAATTTAGCATACTTCTCGTGCTCCTTTACTGGAACACCAGCAAAACCTGTATCAGTTGCATCCTTTTTTACTTCGTTACAGTCATCGTCAAGCAGGAGTTCTGGCGTCTCCAAAATCGAGCCGTCAAGTCCCTCTGCAGACATTTTTAGCTGGATCTGTGGCAACGGCATGCCCATTTTCTTCAGCTTAAAGAACTTCGCATACTTTTTATGTCCATCAGCTCGTGTTCCCTTCACCTCCGTTTCTCCATCCGGTTTCGAAAGCTGGACCAACTTGTCAGGAGTTTCCAAAATCGATGGATCGAAGGTTTGCATTTCGCTTCTCATCTTGAGTTGTACATGTTCCATTGGCATTCCCATCTTGAGGATTTTGAAATATTTCATCAACTCCGGGTGATCATGTGCAGCCACACGCAAAGGTGCATCTTCCTCGTCAGTTTCCTCTGCTGTCGCATCTGAAAGCGCAAGGTCGTCATGATCCCGATCCATATTATCAATCAAAATAATCGGACCCATACGAAAGTGAAACGCAGGATCTTCATCGGCACACCTCTGTAAAAACTGTGCATAGCGGTCTCGCATCTTTAACAACGTCTTGCGGTCGTCGTATCCGAGATCAAAGTTGCGTACTTCCTCGACCGGAGCTAATAGCGTGATTTGCTTTACAACCTTTTCCGACATTGCCCACATCTCCTTCCCAATCACGCGATCGCCTGGAATAAAGAGTAATTGCTGTAAAATCGACAGAAAACATGCTTGAAGCTCAGGATCGTTCGTCACACTGTCGAATAGAGATCGGTACACACTGTCTACTGAGGCCAGATCTGTTTGCTCATAAATCGTGTCCTTCCGGTCATCCTCCATGAACTGCTCGAACACATCGATTTGTTTCTCCATGTTGTCCAGCTGATTCCGAAGCTGCGTGACCGAGCTGCTGATGATGCTATTCCCTCCATTTCCAAATCGATGCGCACCCTTGATATCCAGAGGAAGCGATGAACGGGATATGGCACCATCAGGAGAAAGTGATGCCATTTCTCGATCTATAGGAGATGGTGGTGCGCTCTTGCTTACTGAATGGCGGGTGCCGCTTTGATCATCCCTGCCCTTTCGAATCGAGGATCGTTTTCCACCGAGAGCCTTCAAGGAGTCGAGTTTAGTGACAGGGGTTCCTATGCACATTCCCCGCCCAGTGACAGGTGATCCTGAGGACCGGCTGCTCAAAACAGGCGACGGTGTATTCTTTGCAATATGCTTGTTTGGAATCGGTGAGGGAGTCATCGGAGCGCCAGAGACCGGAGATATTGCTCCATTAGACCCTTCTTCGGGCAACACGGTAGTAGCAGAACTAGCGAGAGGATACTTTGTGCGCTGTACAGCTAGAGATTTGGCCCGGATTTCTTCAAAATAACCAGCCATCTTGAGCGCCATAAAGTCGGAACGAATCGCTAATCGGTCTTCCAATCGAATGGCCTTGTTTACAATAATATTCACAAAACTCAGCACATCTTCCTTGAATACCAACGAGTACCGCGTCGATTTGAGCGCATCCCGCAAACAGCTAAAGCGAATATTCTCGCCTTTTGTTTCCTTATAGTGGTCAAACGCTTCAATAACAGCGGCATGCCCCTCCGCGCTATTGTAGCACACAATTCCAAGCAGCTGCAGTGTATATTTCTTCACGTCTCCATTTTCCGTATGGAAGCACAGGGCCACTCGCTTAACAAGTCCTGGTGTGTTGGTGATTGCCTCCACACCTGCTGTAAAATGAGTAAGTGACCGCAAGATCCGTAGAATTACCTCGCACACGCGCGTAGCTTTTTCGTGCTTGGAATGCTCGATCGGGAATGGAGACGGATCAGGAAGTTTCATCGTAAGATAGTCCAACCCAAAATGCGCCAAAAAAGCTTCGAGCCAGTCAGTCGACGCAATCGATAATTTGGCACGGAGCGTCTCAAGGTCTTTCAAGCCTTTGTTATCCCATTTCAGCTCTACCAAATTCTCTGCAAACTTCTCAGCCTGGGTTGCGTTTGATTTTGTATTATCCTCATTATCATTTTGCTGGGCGTACCAAACGACGTGCCACTTGGTTTCGAGCGACTCAATCCGAATGAGTTCGTCCATGACGTCCTCTGGCACTCCACGCTTCGACATCAACTCCCGGTACATTTCATCCACCGTCTCCCATCTCTGTGGCTTAGGTGGTTTCTCCTTTTCCTTGAGTGCAGCACCACCAGTAGGTATCCTCGTCGCAAAAAAGCCACGAAAGTACTGTAATTTCTCGTTAAAGTTTCCATCCTGCACAGGATTTGACATGGAAATCGACGATCGAAAAAAACTGTTCCGTCGTGGTTTTGTCGATGACGAAGCCGCTGCTTGAGTGTTGCTTTCATTTTTCTCTGGTTCACGTCGAAATTCCATTGACAATGGCCAGACCGTCGCGTCTTTTTGTAATTGTATCGCATGTTTGACAATCTGTTCAAAGGGCATATCATCAATTGGAGTTTCATGTAAAACCTGCAGAATATCACCCATTTTCACACGACCAGTCGATTCCACGTAACCTGGTTTACCACCTTCAAGTGGACGAAATCCTTTCACAACAGCCCCACGTTGAGGTTTGTCCCGTTCAATATGTCGTGCTCGTAAATCAAGACCTAATGGACCAGGTGTTGGGACTTCAAGACGAAAAATAAGGACACGATCGGTAGCATTGGGATCACTACCAAAGAATGGACTTGTAGTCGTCATCGATATGGAAGATGGAGTGCTTGTAAGTGAAGTAAAAGGCATTGGACTCGGGGAATCTCGCGCTGTATTGCTACCGCTGCTCATCGAGCCGCGGCGCTTACGCCACATGGACTAGATATGTTAGTAGTTTCAAGTCTCAGAGATGATTTCTCCAATAGGACAGAGAGAGAGAGAGAAAAGAGAGAGCGAGAGCGAGAGCGATTCTTCCGTCCAAGTCGAGAGCTGTCTATCTATCTATCTCTTTGTCGAAATTGAGTTTCTCTTTTAAAGGGACGTTGTCCGCCCTTGAGGTGGTACAGTGTACCGTATATATATATATATATATATGTATATAATGTAAACCACACGGATCCTATGCGACATGGTAGCTGTTTTATTTGTATTTTTGTCAACTGCTTTTCCTCATTTTTCAAAAAAGAGTTCAGTACACAATTGAAATTTCTCTTCTTCTTCCTCCTTTTCCTCCTCTTCCTCGTTTTCCCTCTCTTTTGTTATAATGTGCATCTTGTGTTCGAGTGAGCCAGTGGAAAACGATGTGCGCAAGAACAACCCCGGGGCATTTCATGTGGGCATGATGCAGGCCCCCGGTGCCGATCCTTTGTGTATGTTTATGATTGCTTTCTTTCTTTCTCTTTCTATTATCTACTGTAAAAAGATAGCAAGGTCTTAACATGTATGACTCTGTAGGTTGTTTGGGTTCGTGTCTCTGTCCCTGTTGTGCACAAGTCATTATCCGTCGAAAGGCGCTTAATTATGATATGAGCAATTACACGTGCTGTCAGGGTTACATGGATGGCATTGTGCCCTGTGTACGCTCTGGTCGCTGCGGCGAGTCCAGTTGTCCCAATGGCTGCTTGTGTCTTGAGGTCAGGACGTCGTGATGCTTTTTACGACGGGGGTAGAAGAGGTGACTGATGCTCTTTTCTTGTGGATGATGATGATGGTCTTTGTTGCTGCTTTCTAGGCTTTCTGTTGCAATGGCTGTGCAGTTTCTGCCACGCGTATGATGGTCATGGACCGTTATCGTCTGCAGCCAGACAAGTGGGACAATCGCATTATCGTACGTGCTGTTGACCAAGTTTTGTTAACGATAAAGAGCTCTCTACTAACAAGGTGTTACTGTTGTGATGATTGTGGTTGATGTTCGTAGCGATGTAACAATTGTATCCAGTTGGCCAGCTGCATTTGCAATCTACTCTCGATTTGTATCTCGGAGCTCAGTGAATGCGCCGACATCTTGAACTGCATCGCGCAGTGCACGTACGCCTCTACGCAGGGCTGTATGACCGCTCAAGTGAACGTAGAGCTTCGTGAGCGTGAGAAGGCCTTTGAAGTGCCAGATCAGACCATGGACCGCGTCTAAACATGCCGATCGACGTCATTAAGTTGTCGAGTCGACTTGTAATGGGTACAGCAATAGCTTTTGACGATGGGGAATTTCTGGACGATGAAGAATTCTTTTGCACTTTTCTCCCTCCTCCTCCCTCCCCATCGTTTGCCTGTAACTTGAATACACTTTTTGCATGTCATAAAAGCCTTGAACTATTGCGTACATGCACAGGGACAGTATCAAACCACCTGCACTGAGAACTCAGTTCTATTCGTCTTATCCATTTCAGCATTACCTCTCTGCTGTAATACGATCACCGTTTTGCCTGTTTCTGCGTTAAAACGTATTAAAACGAAACCCAAAAAGCGTTTAAACAAAACACCATTTCATCATGGCAGCCGAGCCGGAAGAGCAGCAGAATGACGCGACGATACAGGGCCGTGTAACGGGCCTTATTTACCCTCCCCCGGATATTCGTGCAGTAGTGGACAAGACGGCACAGTTTGTGGCCAATAATGGACGAGCATTTGAAAGCCGCATCGTTGGCGAGCGCATGTCGACCAAGTTTTCATTCCTGCGGGATTCGGATCCTTATCACGCGTATTACGAGCATAAAGTGAATGAATTTATCGTTCAAAAGAGTGATTCAGTGACCTCAACTCAAGAGCCTCAGGACGAGAAAACAGAGGAGCAGACGGAGCTTTTGGAGCGGCAAAAGACGGCGACTCAGGAGGTTGTCAAGACTGTGGAAACTACGGGCGATGTGGTCGTCGAGAAGAAACCAGTTCAGGACGTAACAGCTCGAGTGGCTATGAAGATCAAGGAGAAAGAACTGGAGCCACCACCTGAGGAGAAATTTATTATTAAACATCCGACACTTGGTGCACTGGATCAAGAAATCATGTACTTGACGGCACAATACACGGCGTTGAGTGGGAGTTCGTTCCTGTCGGGATTGGCTACACGGGAACAACGCAATCCGCAATTTGACTTTTTAAAGCCGACGCACCCGTTGTTTGCCTACTTTACGGCACTTGTGGAGAGCTACACGATGGTGTTGGCCAAACAAGACGCGCAGCTGAAGCGGTGAGATGTTATGTGAGGAGTTGTGCTGATTTGGTTTAGTCATATGTTGATTTGTCTTGTACTGTCGGTGACATGTGTCGTGGGACTATAGGATAGAGGAAGGCGTGAATCGCATGCAGGTGTTGGATCGCTGTGTGCATCGAATGGAGTGGCAGCGGACCGAGCAAGAACGCAAGGACAAGGAGGCTGCAGAGAGTGATGCAGAGCGACGTGCACTTGCACAGATTGACTGGCATGACTTTGTGGTTGTCGAGACGATCAATTTCGACGATAATGATGATTTGGGCGCTTCTGCTGCTGATGGTGATGGAGAAGCAAAGGCATCAGATGATGAAGATATGGATATGGAGGACGATGACGATGATAATGATAATGATGACGATCCAAAGCCAGATATTAAGGTGGTTGAGGACTATATACCGCAAGCCATGGCAGCGACAGCGCAACAACCACTGTTGAGTGTGGATGGAAAAACACTTTCGTCTGCTGAGGCCAATGAACACATGCGCATTCTGTTAATGAATCCAAAGTGGCGCGAAGAAACGCAGCGTCATTTGGAAAAGCAGAAAGAAAGCTCCTACGCGGCAGGCTCGGCGATTGCAGACTCATTGCGGCGGTTTGCAACGAAGCGTGCAGACATATTTGCTTCTTCTGCTGAAGAAGAAGCGCGGTTGTTGCAAGCGACGGCAGCATCGACTGAAAAGCAACAGCAGCAGCAGCATCAGCAACAGCAACAGCAACAGCATGATGACGATATGGAAGAAGATTCCGACGAAGAAGAAAAAACAGAGTCTTATTCAGGGACAAATCGAAACCAGCAAATGTCAGTGTCCACTGGGTTTACTGACCAAGGGATGATGCCTACAAGTGCTCAAATGTCTCAACATGCTGCAGGGATGACTGATCCCATGGTGTCAGGATCGATGAGTGGGGCTCCAGGCATTGCTTCTCCGGTTGTTGGCTTTCCAGGAATGGCTCCTCCGGTAGTGGGAGCTCCTGGTATGATTCCATCGCCTGGGATGGTACCGTCTGGCATGGGAGCTCCAGGCATGGGTTCTCTTGGAATGATGTCTGCCGGAATCGGAGCTCCTGGCTTGGTACCTCCAGGTGCTGGTCCCCCCAGCATTATCCCCCCACACATGCAAGCGCCTGGTGCTATGCCACTAGGAGTGAACAATGGTCCGCCTGGCGTCGGTACTGGTCCTCCTGGTGTAGCGACCGCAGTCGTAGGACCCCCGGGCGAAGATCTTGAACCAGCCGCAAAGAGACAGCGTACTGGCGGATCATCTTTGCTGCCAGAAAAGGAGTTTGCGTCCCGGCATCCGGTATGTGTGTTGGTTGTGGTGTCTTGACTTGTTCATACTAATGTTTTGTTGCTTTGTGCGTATGTTAATGCAGGGGGTGGTGCGATTGGTTGTGAAAGTTCCGAACGATCCAGACAACGCCCAATGGAAACTAGAGGGTCAGACACTGACGATAGAACTGGATGTGAAGGACAATATGCGGACGCTCAAGCAGAAGTTGATGGTGAGCGTCAATCAGCGTTGTTGTGACTGTGATGTGTGGAACTAACCACATCTTACTCTGCTCGATGCAGGCCGAGTTGCAGGATATGCCAGTGAACAAGCAGCAGCTCAAGTTTTCGATGGGGTTCGTCAAGGATTCCCTCACGTGCGCACACTACAATTTCGTTAACGGCACGGTGCTTGAGCTGACTGTTCGCCAGCGTGGTGGCAGGCGGTAGACTAGTAACGAGGAGGAGTGTAGTGGATCATTCATTACACACAAACCGCTCGAGGCGGTTGTCATGCAACACAAAACAATAGACACCGCGTCCGTGCACTGCACGATTGTTCACATTCAAATCGTTTTTCTAATACCCGTCCAGCTTCTCTTCCTTGAGGTCGATTTCTTCTACGCACTTGACCATATATTGGAGCTGGACGGCGTATTCCTTCGTGGACTCGAGGTCCTGGTCCCTGTCGTACACTTCGCCCAGTTTGTTAATCACAGCGTCAATGTGGTCCGAGATTTCCTTGCGGATCTTGCCCAACTCGCCCACATCCGGCGCTTCTGCAATTCGCTCTCTACCATTTGTGTTCGATCATTGTCAGCATTTGTACATGCAGCGATCCTAACGCCAGTTCTCTCCTACCTGATCTCCATCGTTTGCATAAGCAGCTCTGGGTCTACGGCAGTACTTGCAGTCTCGCCAAGAGCATCAATTCCGTGCAATGTCAGCTACAGCAATGAATCTCAGCGCGTTAGAATACAGCTCCCCAACCAATGACAAAAGCATTGCAACGCACACACACCAGGTACTTGACGCGCGTGTTGGGCGTTTTCAGCATCTTGTATGCATCATTAATAACTGCAGCGTTGACAGCTGATAGCTCCTTTTCAAACTACACAGCACAAAAAAGATCAAGACACATGACACGCCCACACCATCGTTACAAACTTAATGGGATGAAGAATCTTCATCGTACCTCTGACTTGGAGCCGTACAGATCCGGATGTAAGCGTTTTTGCAGATTCCAGTACGTTTTCTCAATAGTGCGTAGCTCTAGATTAAAGTTCTTGGGACTACATACGTGTCAATTAAAGAAAAAGAGAGCGTCAGTCACGAGAAAAAGAGAGAGAGAAAGTTTTTCCTCTTGTCTTTTGTCGTACATTTGAAACATTTCAAAGTAGTCACAGTGACAGTTTTTACTAATGGGTTGAATAGCATTGCATGTCTTACAGAAAAAAGAGCAGCAATCGGTGACATGGTGACATTTCCAGCAGTTTGCTGCATTAAAACCAACATAATGGAGTAACGTCAGTCTCTTGTCAATATTTCAAGTCGATTCATACGTACGTCCATCATCTTTTTGACGGCACAAAGTCAATGAAATGTCGTGTTTTGTCTTCTCTGTAGTATGTAAGAAACTGCGTGTCTGCCATGTCGCTCTCAGCGTCTCTTGGAGGCCTCGACGTAGCAACTTTCCAGACAGCATCACGAAGTGGGGAATAATATAGCTGCTTTTTTAATTGCGTCACGTTTTTTCAGCAAAAAAACGGTTATACTCAATGTGATAAAACAACATCGTGGTTTCTACAAACATTCGTTCTTGACAAAATTGTTAATTCAGTACATTCGTCTCGACCGACGAAACTTCATTAAGTACATTCGCGAAACTTCCTTGAGTACATAGGCTAAATTTCTTAAGTACGTGTTTAAACCTTACTTCCTTATGTACATATAAACCTTAGGTGCATGGAATATCTGGGCATTATTTGGGGCACGACTCCTCTGGTGGTGGAAATGACAACACCACCTTTTTGCCATTAAGTGTGTCCCGCAGCAACGTGTTTGCAGCACGGTGCACATCAAACTTACCGCCTTTTATACGGAAGCCGCGAAGCTGCGCATACGATTCACACAAAGTATAAGGACACCACACGTCATCGTCGTCTTCCTCCACATGCTTGAGTTTGTACACCTCATGGAGGTGCGGGACACAGTTTTCGGCAATAAAGCGTACGGCGCTGAAAGGTTCGCGTGTCTGGGCGATTGGAAAACTTCCAAACAGGATCTGCAGAAGAACCGGTACGTTGAAGCGAGGAAACACGACGCCAGGGCAATCACACATGAGAATGCGAGAATAGGTATTGTCGTTGCGCTCGAGCATTTCCACACGGTCAAAATAGTGCGTCTGCAAATGTTTCGTATGGCCAGGGGTGGCTGAGACGCTTACGAGCTTGCGGCCAAAGAGGCTGTTGAGAAGTGAACTTTTACCGACGTTGGGCTCCCCCACAAATCCAATTGTCAGCGTGCCCTTCTCAGTTGCATCAGTAGAATCCTCATTCAAAACATGATGCTCGAGACCAGCGCTCACTTGACCAATAGTTCGCATTAGGACTGCGTTACTTTCGTCGACGTTGTCACGGCTGTAGGCCAAGATAGGGATATCATGTCCATATCGCGTTTGCAAGTATCCCGACCATTTCTCGACGCGCTCTGTCGCAACCAAGTCGGTCTTTGTAAGTACCAACACCACGCGCTTCCATGGGAATTTTGTGCGGATATGCGTCATCAATTGATCGCTGATATGCAACATTGGACAGCGAGCGTCCGCAAGATGAACAAGAACAGATGAGAGCTCAATCACTCTCCACAACTGGCGCCAGACTTCAAGGTTCCTCTCGTACAGATTGACCTGCGTATCATTTCCATGGCTCGTCATTTCCTGCTCAAGGTATTCCACCCACTCGTTAAAAGCTTGACTGTCCACCTCATTTAATTTTTCTGGAGTCATAGCTCGGGACCACTCAGGCTTCGTCAAGATACGCGGCTGGTTAACTGGATCTTGGATACCATAAGCATAAATTGATTGGGAGTTACCCTGATCCTCTGCATACACAAGCTCTCGTGTCGCATCTTTTTTTCTAGCTTCAATAGCACTCTTGGACTCCTTTTGGAAGATCGTACGTAGGTCGCCATGTCCAGAAACTCCCTACAAATCAGACATCAAGAGTCAATAAAGAGTGACGTTTCATTGGTCCATACAAGGACTTACCGGTTGAAAAGCAAGCGGGACTACCACCTCTGTCTCATCAACAACATCATCTGCTTCGTACGCATGTCGATCCCTTGCTCGTTTCTCACGAAGCTGCTGTTTCTTGGCCTTCCCACTAAAAGGTTTCTTCCGACGCGGCATTCTTGATGATCTATCAAACAGCTCTTTTATTTTTATTTTTGGTGTGGTGTACATAAATCTCATCGACGATGGCTTCATGACTTCATTCATACCTTCTTACGGGTCGTAGCACTTGCATTGGCATTAATACTCGGTCGGAACGTACACTCGCGCATCTCACGTTCTTGTCGCATACGCTGCAGTCGCGCGTTGCGTTTGCGGACATAGTCGGGGTCGTACAGACGACTGGACACGTTGACAACGTCCGTCATGGCCGACATCATCGATGTCTGCGAGCTCGAGCCGATTGAATCTAGAGATGAGATCGAGTCACGCCGATTAATGCGCGGCGTGAACGAACAGTTGAAACTCTCGCGCCGGTCGCGTATGTTCTTGGACTTTTCTTCACGGTTCTTGTAGAAATCTGGTTGATACAGTCGTGAAAACACAGTGCCGTCGTCCGTGCAATTGCTCGTGCGAGACTTTTGGGAGCCACAAATCGAACCTGTAAAGTTTGGGGTGGGCAGCAACGAGATGTTTTCTCTGGTTAAAGCTGCTACACGCGTAGAACGTGGCACTGTGCGACAACCAGCAGAGCTGTCACGTCGTTTCGTAGGTGGTGTCTTTGGTACAAAAGCCGCTGCCATGATACCGCTCTTCTTGTAGGGCGACATGTTGCCCACGGGAGGTGTCATTTTCCGTCCGGAATAGATGCCCGACCTCGAAAAGCTGTCGGAGTTGCCACTAAATGTGCCGATCTTCTGTCGGTACCGTGGTGGGGTTTGTTCAGCTGACAAAGAGTCGTCGTTTGCATCGCATTCATCCACAAAAATGCTGAGATCGTTGTCGCCAATGTCGCGCACCCTTTGCTGCAGGCGTGTCACCTCCTGCATGAGATCATATACCGTCGGAAGATCGCTTGTCTCGTCGTTACCCTCTGTATCCATATCAAGTTGACGACACACAGGAAGAGGGAATGGTGACGACACGTTTCTAAGCGACGTTTGCGACTGTGATGTCTCCACCAATAACATGCTCATCATCAGCCACCAGACCACTTGTTGCTTGAAACCTTCCTCGCTGATGTTTCGTACATCAACTGCACCATCATTCCTGATGTATCCATGGTATTTTTGGTATCAGTTGTCCAAAAAAAGCTCTTTTTAGCCAATCGTACTTAGCACAATGAATAGTCCCATTTTTTGGCAATAGGACTCAGAATGGCGACACAGACGCAGGGCACGCTCGCGATGGCAGATGATGAGATCGTCGCTTCAACGTCACGCCAATTGACGCCCAAGAACTCTTTAACACACGATAACGAGGTAGAAGAATGCAAGAATATGAGTGAACAAGAGCGAATGTCCCGAGTGCGCTGTGTACTTTGCGGTTTGGCAGCCAATCCGGCGATTCGCCTCGTACGTTGCAAAAGCTGCAGTAGCCCATTCCATGCCCATTGTGCGAGTTTACCACTTCCACCTGAGGATGTCAATCTCTTTTGCCGTCATTCATGTTATGCCACATTTAGTAAACAACAGCAATCAAAGAGCTTTGTCTTTCGGAATGGAGATTATCCTCGACTTGCAACGCAGATTCAAAGCGTGTTGCAAGAAAAGTCGGATCGATTGCAAATACGTCGACAACTTTTGCTGCAAAATGTGAGCCCTGTAAGAAACACTGGACGTGGACGGGGACGTGGACGTGGAAGAGGTAGAGGACGTACAGCAGGGATTAAACGGGCCCTGCTAACAGATACTGACGAGAGACTCAGGTATAGCCACCCTCATGTGTCGTCAATGGATCAAGAACATGCAGAAACCATCCCAGTCTCCACTTTAAAGAGTTCAAGTGGCTTGTCTTATCCACGACAGGTTACCATGACAGAGCTCACTAGCAATAGTAATAACAATACGCCGCATCGAGAGGATAACGACAGGAATTTGCAGCCATCGCCACGAGCTGTGTCTCCATCTTCTCGCCGGCCAGTGCGAGGATTTGACACAGAGCAGGATAGTCACTTTCACCGTGCACCGCCCAATGTGTCTATATCGTCTACACTGCAGACATCCCGGCCGACTCGAGGCAAGTATGCTCCAATACCGGCGCTTGACCAACAAAGTGCTGAGGGGATGGAACCACGCTATGGGGAGTACCCGATTACAGGTCCTCATCAAGCACCACAAGATGATTCACGCGTGCTCCAATCGCCTTCGGGGTTTAATTCCGGGCCAATGTTTTTGGACGGACGCTCTTCGAGGCAAATACCACCAGTTCAGGTGGGTCCAGGCATGCAGCCACCTCAACAGCAAATGCAAGACAAAGAGGTATCAACTCGACGTGTGATCGAATCTCCCTATCGCGGGGCATCAGTTAGTTCAGCGCCACCTCCAGCTCCATATACTGACTCCCATCTTGCGCCAGGTACTAGAAATGACCCGCCGTCAAATGCAAACAGCTACGGTTCTCAAGGGCCATTTCCGCCACAGGCCTCATCGCAGCTCCCAAAGCGACGCCACACACCTAACATACCATGGCGCAATCCGTCGGCATTTCCGTCGGGCATTTACGAGCGATTTAGTTGCCACTCTGACGATGCAAACCATGTCTTCCGGATCGATCTTTCGCCCGTTTTCGCTGATAAGGCTACGACGCTTTATCAGACAGAGGTCGACTTTTTTTTCGGTGCTTTGAGTCACCTGATGTGAGCCTAGTTGTGAAAGGCATGAGTAGCGAGCTTAACCAGTACATCTGGGCATGGCCTTTCATTCTCGAATGTTGCGGTAACGACACACGGTTTGCCTTCGACCACTTCCAGTTTAAGCGAAACACTGAGACAGATATGCCGGAGTTGGTTTACGTTGGGGAGTTGCACTTGTCTATGGCATCCTTCAACTCGTATCTGGAAAAGTATTTATCAAGTGTCCCCGGCAACGACATCGTCGTGCTGGAGGACCACGTCACTAAAAAGGCAATTACTTTTGTGGCGTCCGAAAATATCATTGCGCTGAATAATTTGGTGCTCGCGAAGCACTGCGCACAGGTATGATTGCCATTTTTCTATCAGCAGAGTCAACAGACTCGACTGACATGTTTGTGTGCTTACCTGCATAATTATTCCAGCTGTACAATGACCTTATAAAGGGATTTCAATGGGACGTGTTTGCAGGCGGTATCCATTGCTTGCTGCAATATCTCCCACAAAGTAGTTGGCACCACAAGTTTTCCAGTCCAAGATTACATCTCAATTTCCCTGGGGCGCGAGGTTCCCTGATCGATCCAGGCAACGGCACTACTGATACCGCGTACCAGGTGAGAGTTATACAGAGGATGAATGCGAATGTAAGAATGCTAACAAACGTTTTTGCTGCTTGCACTTGTCTTGCAACCAACAGGTATTGGTGGGGTCATTAGAGTTGGTCATCTTTGAGCGATTCGAGCCACAATGCAAGGCCAAGTTTGATCACATTTTGCAACGGTCGGGATATGACGCAAGACGAAAGACTATGTTATTAGATGCGCACCTTCGGGCTCTCCGGTACGTTTAGTTGCCGAGGTTGTCTGCATAGATCCGCAGCTCTAACTTGTTTGATAAATGATGTTTACTGTTACGATACAGCTCTGCGGGATTTGCATTCTCCACCGTGCTTTTGCAAGATGGAGAGTTTGTGCATGTCAACAAGGTGTGCTCCCTCTTACATAATAGATGCAATGCGTGTCCGAGTATTTGTTCTTGCTAATCGTCGTCACTGTTGCGTCCAATTGTTCAGGGCCGTCAGCATTTTTGGCGTGTTGTAGAAAAAGATAGCGTTAGTGAATCCATCGACGCGCCATGTGTGTTTCTCTCTTGGGAGTGGGTTTACCAGGGTGTATCCCAGCGCGGGATCTCTACTGAATGCTGGGTACGTTTCATTGCTCAGTCATGCGTTGTCTGTGCTCATGTGTTCGTACTGGTGTTGATTTTTATGTTAGTTTGCCATGAAGAATGCTAGCATGTGTTCAGATGGCTGGGTCTTTGACCCTCGTCGTGCGATTGTCGAAGCTGCGAAGGTGCGTGATTGTTTGTGCTTTTTCGTTGGTATGTTTTGTATGATATGACAATATCCGTGATTGTTACGTAGTGTGGCGTAGCAATCGTGCGAACTGGTGAGTTCTTACGCTCGGCGCTAGCATCGGGGCGTCCACGCACGTCCCAATTGTTATTTTCCACATCCACGCCGGCACCCATTGATCACGGTGTAGTGGCGCAGCGTCAACCCCAGATGGTCCTCTTTTTGGAGTCGATTCTACCGTGTCTAGATGCAATTGTCGAAGAGGCGTATGAGCTAGGATTGTCAAGCACCGATGATAGTGGCGAGTTCCGTAAGATATTTGATGACGAGATTATGTGGCGTACTGTGGACGCTGACCTGCGCGACCCACCGGCCCAAGACGCCGAGAATTACTCATGCGGAATCTGCAGACGGGAAATCCCCAATCTGTATAAACAGTGTCTTGGCTGCTCTGTATACTCGCGTCGATGCCGTCCCAACATGGCGTATCCGATCTTTCGCATCTGTTTGCGCTGTCACTCACAGCCGGAGCAGCACCACTTCAAGCCGCGAGCAATTGCCTCGTATTACGACAAGATGCTGAGCTCCGAGGGCCACACGGGCGTGCTGCCGGCCACGCGCCGGTACCAGTCGGTGCGCAGTTACTTCAAGTGTCGATGCGTGCCATCACTCCGCTGCGCGCACTGCGGTGGGTGTGAGTCATGTTGTTGCCTGTGCCACACGCTGTTCCAGACCCGCTTCCGTTTCACGGCTCCAGGTGCGTATAATGGCTTGACTCGTTTGGTTTGAGTAGTGGTGTGCTGACACCTGCAACCGTCCACGTGCTTTTGTTTAACGTGGAATGACTGACAACCCGACTGGGGCTGTGTTCTATACTCGTTATGTGCATGCGCAGCGAACCTGGAGAGACTGCGAGCGGATGTGGACGCTGTCGTCAAGTATCATCATCAACAACATGAGCAACGTTAGCTTCACTAAATGGCCATTTTGTCCATTGATTTGCCGCGGATGTGGAGTCGGGTTCAGCCACCCCGCCTCAACTCGGTGAGCGTCACTTGACTCGTCACTACGAGTGCACCTTCCAATTCGAAGAAGGCCCACCGTTATTAATACAACGCCTTTCGATCGTCATAGCCCAACGGCACGAAACACACAACGTCGACACCATCACCCCGAAATCTCATCTTCGCCATCGACAAGTATAGTTAATATAATTGATAATACTGTATCCTTTGTCTAACATGCAACTACATATACGCACGATACGCTTCGTTGACTGCTTGCTCCACACATACAAGTAAATGTCGACTATGTATGTAGCCATGGTGTCACTTGCGACTAAATGAACGGATAAACGGGTCAAAACACTTTAAACAGTCTGTCTACTTGTTTTGGAATGCAAGTCGCAGTGACTAATGCGTGTGCACATTGAGATGCACTCATCAAAGAGACAGTGAACTACTTGTACTCAGATTGAATCCGCCTGTATACTCATGGACTGGCCCGGTTTTTCGACGCTTGTTTTGAATCTTGAGCTGCGATATGAAGCGTAAGAGAGAGAGAGAGAGAGCAGTGACTTCATGCGTTTATCATCAGCCGTGAAGTTGTGCAAACGTATTTCAAGTTCAACTGTAGGAGAATTCCATTCGAGCAACGCACACCCAAAAAAAGGATCGAATTCGAGTCACGCCAGTGGCTGTCCTCAGCGTCTGAGTAGGTTTGAAGCCATTATAATGGTCTGGCCCATCAACGCAGGTCTGACACTTGCTGTAGTGAGTAACCATCCCGTGTGGATGTAATAATTAGTCTAATGTATAGCAAGTTGCTAGTAGCTGCCAAGAGAGGGATTGTGTGTACGAATGGGGCAGTAGACGGTTGTTTGTCACTGGGACGTTGTCCAGTATCATTGTATCACTGTAGCTCCTCACCATGCGATGCCGCTAGTAAAACCGAGCCAAATGCGTTTTCTTTGCATGGTTTAGTGGACGCCCCGTCGCTCGTTCTACTGACCCGATATGAAGCCAGCGGTCGCCATTCGCTCCAGATGAGGGGCTCCTCTTCATACTCCTCAGTCGGAAAGTTCCCACGTCGAATGGAAAGCAATTCGAGTACAATCAAGTGCCTCAAACGAATTCCTCTATCCATTCCCATCCGTCTCGAGTGTCAGTTGAAAGCATTTGGGATTGATTCTACACCATTTCTCTCTCTTGTATTCAAACACTCCAGCATTAGACGCACACTTTACGATGAAGCGCAACTTTGGATCACTGAACCTTGCGGCGTTAGACCTGAATAGACCTGCAGATGTTACCGACTGCAGCCTGGAAGACCGATTTTCGGCCATGGGCCCTGGTGCAGAAGACTGCAGTATGGACGCTGGCTCTGACTACAGTAGTGACGAGAATGTGGGCTTTCCTTTGGAACGATTTCAGCTATTGGCTACGATGCCTCAGTCGTTTTGTGATGAGGCACCACGATACATGGACATGAAGGACGGCTTGCCTAAGCTCTCGCTACCTGTGCGTACTCCGTCGGTGAGGATCCAGACGCACAATGAGGACTGTGACGTACGGATAAGCGAGCTGCTGCATCCGTCATCGTCCGAGACACCGCCGCTTCAGGTGGAAATTAACGCACTGAGATGTTTGAGTCTCAAGGTAATGCTGTCCAATCTGTCTACGTCCAACAACAACAACAACAACAACAGCAGCAGCAGCAGCAGCACTAGTGCCACTGCCAGTGTTGCATCCAACAAGCCCAACTACACATATCCTGGCGTGAACGATCGCACCAAAACGGCGCTTCTACCGATCCGTCACCCATCACTACAGAGCGTCTAGATATATATTGCATTACACCTTCCTCGTGGTGGCATTTCTCTTTTAACTTACTTTATCGTAATAGTACGCATTATTGAAACGGAATACGTCGAAGCAAGGGCAGAGCGGGGGGGGGGGAGGGGATTGAACGTGACAAGGAACTTTAAAATGGCTTGACGAGATGTCGCGTCACGTATTTGCAGTTCATGATAATGATGATATGACGAAAGCTTCGAGAGGAGTGAAGCGTCTAGGACATTGGTGATGACTTTGCGACAACGTCACGCAATACAGCTAATGAAGGAGGACCTTCTTCGGGCCACTGTCGTGATGCCACGTCGCGGTTGCACGTTTCAATCTCGGTTCTATTACCTTTAGCATGTCCGTTTACCCTGACAGAGAGTATTTAAAGAGCTCTGCTTCGTCACGTCACATTGCGATAAAGGAAAGCATTACAGTAGACGAGCGCACATGACGCCAAGGATAAACACGGCAACAGGCCCATGATTGAATCACTATTTACAATTCCATGGCTTGTTGATGCTGCTGAAGCGCTGCAGTATGAATACATGTAGTTATGGACTGCTGTCTCAATGAAGTTGACTGTAATGCACCTGTAAGTCTGGACTTTATCATGCATGTCTTTTACACGGATACAAAATACAACAACAAAGGCTTTGGACATCGCTGATGGATCAGCCTGGATCTGCTATTATCACTTTTCCAGCAAGCTGGCAGCAACCTTCTACGCTGTAGCGGCGACGAGACTGAGCGGGAAAAGCCGAGCCACATTCATCAACGTATGCTACTGAGGAAGCCAGCGATTGGCGTCAGAAGGTTCGGATGGAATCATCTGTCTAATGATTTGACTCAAGTCTGGACATGCATTGCTTACATTTGATTCCATTTCAATGAGCTGTAGCAAGTTGATGCCACGGAAGCAAGCAAGAATGCGCGAACGAAACACAACAGCAAGTATGAAAGACTCTTACCCACACACCCACGACCAAATTTAATTCGCACCCATTTGCCGCAATGGTGAGGGTGCATGTAACGGGGTTACACGACGGTTGTAACATCATACCGAAAGTACATTACGGTTGAAGTTTCTATCTTGCATATCATGTATTCTCAATACCGATATTATTAAAAAAGGGGTATTATAGACGTATATGGTATCGGTAATACATTATACTATCGGTATCACTTTCATAATTGATACAGTAGTACTAAATACAACACACTTCCCAATTCGCGCCTTCGAGCAACAACGGCCAAGAAACGAAGACCTCCAAAGAGCCGGTCAACCGGCCCCCTCAGACCAGGGCGGGAAGTTTCTCCAACGGGAGGCCCAGGATATAGAGGGGGGAGGTTTTTCCTCTGCTGCGTGCGCTATGGGGGGCAAGCGCAGCGTGCGAACCGTAAAGGGAGCACCAACCCTGTCATCCCCGGGGGGAGAGGATCGACGACCGCGGTTATCATTCCCTTCTTCCCCGATAATTCCTGCTATTCTACGTCAGCCTTCAAGCCGCCGACTCGATCGCCGAGCGCGAATCTCGATCCCACGAAGTGAACTTGCCAAGAACGTGAATTGATCGGCCCCGTCCAGGTGCATCAGCGGTCGATCGGGACTGATCGGTGTGGTGCCCGGCGCTTGTTGCGATCATTGAGCCACTGTTTACACCTCGGGCTGGATACCCGATTCCACGTGCCCTTTTCGGAGTGTCCCCCGTGACGCCCGACGTCTCGAGCCAGCAGATTGAGCCAGCGAGGCGAAGAATGACGAAGTCCTGGTAGAAGCACTACAGACATCTTACCAATCCTTAATGTTTGAAATAGACGGTCTGTTACTATATCCTAAATACAACATACACTGATGTGGGTGATTCCAAATCCAACTAACAGACGATGGCATCCTATTATTACTATAAGAGTAACTAATCTAGTGTAGGGTCTTCGTGTAGGATTATTCATAGAAATTTATGCATAAATAAAATGAGTTTTCATTTTGAGTTAAAAATCGCAAATCTTTCCAAAACTTGTTCTCTTGTCACTTCGTGCGTTGGTTCTCTGAGTTTCTAAGTATCTAGCTTGTTCTTGCACTCTGTGCGATGGTTCTATGAACCTTAAGCTATTGCTGTGTAGACTAGAAAAAAAGTCCCTCCTAGTTCCGTAGAACGGGTAGACTTCGTAGCCGTTTTAATTAGTTCCATAGAACCAAGTGGCTTTAAGCCGTCAACTTTTAACTAATTCTATAGAACTAAGAGGCTTTCAGCCTAAGAAGTCTTCCTATGACTTAAGAGCTGTGTAGCTCGGCTACAGTGTACATCATGTCATGCGGGTGATCGTGAGTGGCGCGTTGGCGAAAGAGATGGCCACTATAACGGGGTGAGCCCGTTACATAATATTGACACTTATATGAAGTGTCAATAAAAATATTATTACAACTAATAATATTTGACAATATTATCTTCTCTTATAATATTGTTCCTAGATTGGAGATGCCCTATCATTGGTTGATATGGGCCATCATATCAACCAACGAATGACCGATGGACGCGCGCAATGAGTGGAGGGCAAGTTGTCAAAATACATAGTTGTAGTTTAATATAGTTAACATAGGTTATAACAGATTAGTTGTATTAGATAGTTAACTATATTAAATACAATTTTTTCTCTACTTCTAAGCGTATCGTTTAGAAGTAAAGCTTCCTCTGCCTCTTGTGTAAGAGAGGTAATTGAGGCACCTGCTTTCACTGTGATCAGTGAAAGTAGACTATACTGTTATCAGTATAGTCGGAGGGTGCCCCATTTCAGAAGCGCTGTACCAACCGTTGCCGGTAGTCTAAGTGAACCGCGCAACGAACTTCTAACAAGTGCTTCATTTACGACACGCAGAAGATTATTCAGCTTCTCGTGCGCAGTGGACAATGTTTAGCAAATTCAAGACCCTACGTGCGAGCTTAAAATATATTTAAGCTCGATGATGACGTCCGTTTAAAGCGTCACCATGTCGCCTAGTCCCAACTAGGCGTCATCCCCGTTGAATGCAAATTCATCCATGGATATCACATTCACGAGGGTGGGTCACATTGATGTACCTTACCCAAGTGGTAGGTCTAAGGTACCGCGTACCCTTTTAGACCTACCCGTTAAGTATCATATACTTAATGAACTCGTATAACCATCGTCCCGTTACACCATCCACCTCTTTAAAACGTTTTACACATTTTTGTAAAACATCCTAAGCAAGAAGATGCCACCGAAACGTGGTAAGGCTGATGGATCGTCTGCGAAGGCTTCCATGCAGACCAGCACAAAGCGTACGCTCCACGATAACTCGCAGCCGTCGCTAAGTTTCTCTGTGACAACGCCGACATCTAATGTCAGCTTGTCAGCAGAGAGCACCACTATTGTGCGGATGAGGATCTTTCTAGCACGCCATTGCCATCCCTCAAAGTGGTGATGAGCACAGTGTGTTGATGGAACATATGTCCCCATCATTTGAGGTACTCTGTAATGGGCTACATTACACATATAGTATTAACATAAACAAACAATTACATATGTAGGCAGGTGCTGGGCCCGAATAGCGGGCACAGCGTGGTAATTTATTATTGGTTTATTATTGGGCCTAAAGTCCCCAATATGGACCAATGATAAATCAACCTGAAATTGTGTGGTTCCCGAAAGGCGGGAACACTGTCGTATTTATTACGACTAAAATCTTCGTAAGTAGTACGACTTAAATAAAAATCAGAGTAAAAAGTACTTAATACCTAATACTTGGGCTTGAGTCTTCCTCAAGCGCGCGTGTGAGCTAGTGAAGGTACGTTCTAGCCCCGTTACACCTGGTAGCACTTTGTAGTCCTTCCTATGCTCGAGTTTGGGATGAGCGAATCGTCGTACTTTGACGCTCCAGATTTATTTCTGGAGCACGCGACCTTCCCCCATCTCACTGGTGTTGAGTAGGATGCCCTTAATCGCCTCGCGGCGATATCAGGAGAGGCATTCGTCGCGTAGCTGATGAGATCAGCGACTCTAAAGCGCAACGTCTCGCCATACATGAGTTTATGGCACGCGAGCTCGCCGAATCCAACCGGCGAGGCTTAACTCCCTCGCGCTCTTCACGTAATGAGCCCGTGAAGATGGAAACCTCCCTATACTCTGGAGAAGGCAAGGACCGGTTGTCGCTGAATTGGTGGTTCCGAGAAGTTGATATCGCCATCGCCTCGAGACTTCTCCAGGCACCCAGGCGAAGGTCAACTTTCTTCTTTCCCGCCTCACCGGGAAGGCCAAGGAGTGGGCCCTTGGTAAGCTCGTTGTGGACGAGCACGCATTCCCCACCTTGGATACCATCCAGAACGATCTTCGTCTTGCTTTCGAGCCACCACAAGAAGAAAAACTGGTGCGATCAAGATTCCTGTCGGATGCGACAGGGTAAAATGGCGATGCGTGACTACGTACAGATGGATAGTAATCTCGCGTCGTGTATTATCACGCACCCCATGGACATGTACAAGCAGTGAATATCTTTGTGGATGGTATGCGTGAAGGGAAGACCCGCTTATCGCTGGAGCGCGCCGAGCCTGCCACATTGGAGGAGGCATTTGCCATCGCACTCCGTGAAGACTTTAGGGTCACAAAAGACTATGCCAAACCCTCGGTCGTCAACATTCCCCGGCCTTCTGGTCCAGAACCTATGGAGATCGACGTGATTGAGTCGTCGGGTGACCGGTGACGTGTCATTTACCATAAGGGTGATGCTCGCACCGGGCGTCAAATTTTTTACTTTCGTTGTCGCAAGCCAGGGCATCGCGCAGCTGAGTGCCGTGAGCCAGCACCGATATCGGTGCAAGCAGTGGATGCCCATCATGAGGGTGCTGTACCGGCCGCACGTCCAAAAAACGGTCGGGACCAGTAGGTGCAGGGCGCCCTACTGGTTGGAACGGAGGTCCGAGTCCCCCGGTGGCAGCCCAACCTTCCAGTCCTCCTGCGCTACGCGCACGGTTACATGCCACCACTACGAGTGTTGATTCACGTCTAATTATCGTCAGTTTACATGTCGCCGGCGTCCGGCGACCTCTGCGAGATCTCCTGGACTCAGGAGCAGCGAATTTTGTTTTCGTGAATCCTGTTTATCGATGCTCCCTCCCAGCATTAAGGTCCGTAAGGGACCTGGCCAAGTCGTCGTCAAGTTAGCTGACGGGAAACCACACCGCGTATTGCGGCGCGAAGTGTCGTTGCCGTACACGTTTGATGGCTTTCGCAGTAATGATGATTTCTTGGTGATCGCAATGAATTATGCATTCGATTGCATACTGGGCATGCCATGGTTGGCACGTTATAAGCCCCAGATCGACTGGTTAGCCAGATCAGTGAGACGTCGACGCAAGTTCGATGTCAGTGAAGTGTTTACCCATCTCTTGGTATCTCCAAGTGACTGGCCGAACGTCACAGTCGTGGATCGTGATTCCACGACGCTGGCGGTACACAGAGCGAGCGATGGCCCTCTCTGCACTGCTTGTTCTGTTCTTCGAGACAAAAGTGACAGTGACTCCTCAGCGAAGAGGACGACGAGGACGACGCGGTCGAACAGGGGTTCCCGCGCGTCATTAATGCGGTTGAACAGGGGTTCCCGCACGAGAATGCAGTGGTTGAACCGGGGTTCCCATCTGCACCTATTGTGGTCGAGCAGGGGCTCCCACAAGGGCATTGTGAAGACGAGCAAGAGCTCTCCAGCGAGTGTGACGTGGACGGACAGGAGTCCCCACGCGAGAGCATGATGGTCGAACCGGGGTTCCCATCATCACCCACTGTGGTCGAACCGAGGTTCCCACATGGGCATATTGTGTCGAGCAGGGGCTCCCACACGAGTACAAGGTGGACGGAAAGGAGTCCCCACGCGAGAGCATGATGGTCGAACCGGGGTTCCCATCATAACCCACTGTGGTCGAACCGAGGTTCCCACATGGGCATACTGTGGTTGAGCAGGGGCTCCCACACGGGTTTACGGCGGCCGAGCAGGAGCTCCCGCATCAAGTGTCGACGGTCGAGTTTGGGATACTCCCGTCCAGTGTTTCCGGCATCTTGGATGACGACATCCAGTGCCTAGAGGGGGTGATGGTTTATCACCTGACTGCGGTTCGCCAGCTTCGAGTAGTGACTCGAAGCACGATGGGGACAACAGCACCAAAAATTTAGCGTTGGAATGTGTCCACGCTATCGTGTACGTGGAAGGGAGTCCACAAAGGCGCCAATATATCGAGGTCGAGAGTCTTCCTCGTGATGCGTCTTCCATTACTAGCCTTCCAGGGCTTTCCTGGGAGCATTTCCTACGTGACCTTAAGGGAGGCACTGTAGAACAAGTGGTCTAATCACCAACGAGGTGATGCTGTGGCGAACGAGAAAGATATGACGCTTCCTCGAAGCGCTGAGCCGAAGTCTGCGCGTGAGGAAAGGTTTGCATCACAGTCAAGGAGGATCTGCGAGAGTCTGGTAACCCCGTCTACGACATTGCTCGTGAGTATGCAGACGTGCTCCCGGACAAGATCCCGGCTGAACTTCCTGCGGACCGTGGTGTTCGGCACGAGATTGATCTCGTGCCAGGGTCGAAGTATTGTGTGACACGGCAGTGGCCGTTGCCTCGAAATCAAGTCGAATTTATTGACGCATCCTTTGAAGGCCGCCGCAAGGCGGGTCATGTGCGTGAGAGTATCTCTCCAAATTCGAGTCCAACCTTCTGCGTGAAGAAGGATACGGGAGGCCGGCGGATAGTGCATGCGTTTAATAAGTTGAATGATGCCACTATTTCTGCGCAACCGCCTATTCCCAGGAAGGACATGGTGCTGAATTCCATGTCAGGAAGTGTCATTTTCAGTGCCATCGACTTGACCGATGGCTTTTACCAGATTTTGATGCGACCGAGCGATATCCCACTCACCGCGGTGAGCACCTCGAGTGGCATGTTATGGGAGTGGCTGGTAATGCCACAAGGGTTGAAGAACGCTCCGGCCACTTTCAATCGCATGGTGTTTCAAGTGTTGAGACCTCTTCGGAACTTTGCCCCAAGTTATTTTGACGACATTTTCGTCCACATTCACGCCGAGGGAAACCTCAACGATGTCCAAGTTCACCTTCAACACCTGAAGCAAGTGTTTCAGGTTATGCGGGACAACAAGTTGTACGCGAATCTCAAGAAGTGTGTCTTTTGTGCACCGGAGATTCCGGTGTTAGGTTGCTATGTGAGTAAATCGAGAGTTCGAGCTGGTCCAGAGAAGGTGTCGTCCATCTGTTCTTGGCCCACGCCCAAGATCCCCACGGAGTTGCGCCAGTGGCTCAGCTTGGCTAATTATTTGCACAAGTATACGAAGGATTATGATGGTTCTATTCAGCCTTTGTCGTCACTCTTGAAGAAAGACGTCACGTGGTTGTGGCGTCCCGAGCACCAAGCAGAAGTGAAGAAGAGCCTAGCGTCAGCGCCAGTCCTGGTCCTACCAGACGATTCCAAGCCGTTCCACGTGGTTTGCGACGCCAGTGATTTTGCAATCGGTTGTGCCCTCATGCAATTTGATGATGAGGGCCGTGAACGAGTCGTGAGTTACCAGTTGCGACAGATGAAGCCAGCTGAGAAAAACTATCCGGTTCACTACAAGGAGTTATTAGCGATGCGCTATGCACTCATCAAGTTTCGCGTGCATCTACTTGGTGAACGTACGTTTGCTCTGTATACCGATCATGCATCGCTGCGCACAGCGATGAAGAGTCCACACCTGTCCCAACGGATGGCACGATGGCTCTCATTCTTCTCTGAGTACAACTTCGTCGTGCATTACAAGCCAGGCAAGACCAATATTCTCGCTGACGCCTTGTCACGACGTCCCGACTACGATCCTCGGACTGTTCTGAGTCGCCAGGCTACTGATGACGAGGACGATGATGTGCGATGTGCAATGTGTGTATCGTTGAACTTAACTCGGGTTACACCCGAGCCGTGTTTATGTGATGAGATCGTCGCAGCGTACAATGGTGACTCAGATTATGCAGACATTATCGAGTATCTGCGTGCTCCCAGCGATGCTGCACTGGGAGCATTATCCCGTACCAAGCGCGACCATATTCATCGATACAGTTTAGACGGCGATTGCTTCTGTAAAGCATCGATCAATTCGATGCTCCTCGCACGGTGTATTTCCAACGACATGGATTTGCGTGCAAGAATCATCCACGAGGATCACGATGTCCCTGCTGGCGGCCATTTAGGCCGCGAAAAGACTTTCGCGGCTGTGTCTCGAGACTTCATCTGTCCCACATGTATAAGTGGGTACGCAACTGGATCCGAACGTGCGAAATATGCCAGCGTGTGAAGCCATCTCCATCGTCACAGGCTCCCTTGCGATCGTTGCCAATTGCAGCAGAGGCCTGGAGATCAGTTTCGATGGACTTCATTTACGGGCTTGCGCCCAATAGTCAAGCTCGAAAGGGCATCTTGGTCTTTGTTGACAGATTCAGCAAGATGACACATATAGTGCCTGTTCACGCTAAGATCGCCGCGGCAGAGACCGCGGAGCACTCTATTGACGCGGTTTTCCGTCATCGTGGCCTTCCAGAAAACGTTGTTTCGGACCCTGATCCGCGATTCACATATGCATTTTGGACGTCATTGTTCCCCGGGACAAAACTGCAGATGTCATCAGCGGCCGATCCGGAAACAGATGGGCAAACTGAGCGCGTGAACCAGGTCCTCGAAGACGTTCTTCGAAGTTATGCTACGTCATTTACAAGTTGGAGTGCATTTTTACCACTTGCTGAGTTCGCAATCAATAATGCCGTAAACGCGTCAACAGGGTTAACGTTATTTTTTGTGAGTTCGGCTTGTCACCCTCGTGTTCCTACTCTCCTGGCCGTGGGGCGACCCACAACACCTAGTAGCTCCACTCTGGGGGGATAAACGTGATAAACAAGGATCGAGTGCAGCTCACGGTATTTTGAGCGCGAATGCAGTAACACGATCCAAGGCAAAAACGGCCACTTTGACGCCATCAGACGTGGCGTCCCCATTACTCGATAGACTGCGCAGACATTGATTGACCCGTCTTCGGGTAAGCGTTCCCCTACTGCCAACTACGCGCCGATTGAGTCGGCGCGACCAATTGATGACATGGCTGTGTCGGAATTTATACTCCAACGTCAAGCCATCACCCGGTTTGTACGCGACGCACTACAATCTGCGGTAGACCAACAGAAGGAGAACGCTGACAAACATGGAAGAAGGAACATGAGCAAGTTTGAGAAAGGTGACCGTGTATTATTATCTACTGAAGGTTTAAGGGATTCTGCGGTCACTAATCTGGGCGCGAGTAAGCTCGCGCCACGCTTCATCGGTCCATTCAAGGTTCTGAAGGCAATTGGCGACGCTTATACACTCGACGTCCCCTCTTCACTGCGACTCCACCCGACATTCTATGTCGGGCGGCAGAAGGAATATCGTCCGGCTACGCTTCACGGTTTGGCTCCGACGCCGGCTTCAGGGGTTCGTAAGTCGAACGGCCTTCCCGTCGTGCTCGACGCGCCGATGACATGGGGCGGGGTCTCGATCCCGTCTGAACCTGACCAAGCCCCTGGCGCTCCAGAACCCTTATCCGTTCGAGCAGTTCACGGTTCGACTGCCGGGTCTCACTCGAAGTCTTCTCCGCCTGGGCAGCACGTTCACTGGCAGCCTCAGCCTCCAGCCGAGCATCGGCAGCTATTATTCACGGCCTGATCAACGTCGTCCTGAGCAACCAGGACGCCAGCACTACCATCGCGAGGGCCCTCCTCCGCTTGTTGATGCGGAGGGACAGGTGCGCTGGATTGTAGACCGCATTGTGGGTCACGAGGACCCTCCACAACCATTACTGCAGTCGGTTCATGAGAAGCGTGCGGTTCCATCCGTGCGCAGGTACCGAGTACGTTGACTTGGATTCCCTCCCGAGCAGGATACATGGAAACCACGTTCCTCGCTCCTTCGTGACGTTCCAGATGCGGTTCTGTCGTATGAAGCCACGAAGTCGGACTATTCCAAGGCGGGCGAGCACGCGAACGCTCTCGTGACAAACGAGAGTGGTAAGGAGATCCACGTCGTCGGGAACGGGAACGATGACGCGAACGAGAACGATGCCGTGAACGAGAACGATGTCGCGAATGAGAATGACTCCGTGAACGAGAACGTCGCGGTGAATACATACCACGATTGCGAGGCGAGAATCGCGAAGCAGGACGGACAAGCGAACGCTTCGCTGCCCTGCGCTGATGATTCCGCGGGGATTGACTCCGCTGTCGCGAGTGGTGCTGCCAGCGAGGCGCACCACGAATAACTGCGCTTCTCCGTTCGCTCAGACTTCGCTCATACTTTGCAATATAACTTCGTTCGCGATCGCTGAGTGGACACTCAGCGATGTGTCGTCGCCATTCGTCTTGAGTTGGGCGTGGAGTCGAGTCACAAGATTGGCATCCTTCATTGACATGGACGAAGCAGAGGCATTCCTCATTCCAAGCACTTTTATCCACCCTTTCGCGTAGCGCGTCGATGGAGTGATCGGTGCGAAGCTCCTCACGATTGTCGAGCCACAGTTGGTATTTTCTACCATCCTCGCGCATCCAATTCCAACGTTGGATGAAGGCACATTAAGAACGTTGCAAGGCCTCATAACCAATTACATCAAGGCCCTTTACACTCAGCTTTCGGAATCGCCGGAAGTAGTCCCGCATTGTGTTCAGTGAGTCCGGAGCGTGAGCTCCGGACAAGTCGTACAGTTGCAAGGTATAAGTTGTTCCGCCATGATGCTGGTTGTTGCACTCCCGATGATGGTGCTTGGGAATGCTGCTGGATTGGGTGTTGGGTCTCTGGACATTTCTTGTTCGTTTGTGGGCGAAGGGTTTTCGACAGTTGAGCACTCACGGTTGGTGAGTGCTGTCGTGAGAAGGGGGTGATGTAATGGGCTACATTACACATATACCATTAACATAAACAAACAATTACATATGTAGGCAGGTGCTGGGCCCGAATAGCGGGCACAGCGTGGTAATTTATTATTGGTTTATTATTGGGGCCTAAAGTCCCCAATATGGACCAATGATAAATCAACCTGAAATTGTGTGGTTCCCGAAAGGCGGGAACACTGACGTATTTATTACGACTAAAATCTTCGTAAGTAGTACGACTTAAATAAAAATCAGAGTAAAAAGTACTTAATACCTAATACTTGGGCTTGAGTCTTCCTCGAGCGCGCGTGTAAGCTAGTGACGGTACGTTCTAGCCCCGTTACATACTCAATCTTCAGGATTCTTCCATGCTTCCTGACAGCGAGGGTCATGCTTCGTCGTCTGCGCCAATGAGCGCGCTGCTTCGAAAGAAACAGCCGCGGCACAACAGCAGGTCGTCGATTATAAATCACCCGCCTCTGTTAACCCTACGTCTGAAGTCTTGACAATCCATAATGGAGAGCCAGACTCAGGCGAGGGTGAGCTAAAAGCTCCTTTGACTTCACAATCGGCCACACTAGCACGACGTCGCAAGGGCAGATAAGCTGGATGAAATTCTACTTGATTGTTTTATTTTCATTTACCCAGTGGCTTCCTACCATAAATGACCTCGAACTCAATGCAGCACCCAAGAATCTTGACCATGCGCGCTCCCCATCCTGTATGCACCCAGGAATTGCATGGGCAGATGCTCGCGTCGCCTAGTGCTAACATTACGACACTTGCGGATGATGAAAACTAATTTGATCCCGACGAGCATGCTATCGTAGTATGGAGTGGCAGATTGCAGATCATAGCATTGCTTAGGGAGTGTGCTTCTTACCATACATTGAGGTCGATTAAAATTCTGAGTCGCGCGTAGCAGCTTCCAGCTTGTCTGCCAGCATGTGGTGAGGCCAGCTAAAAAGAGATGAAAAAGAGGCGAGCAAAATGAAGTAGGACGCGGAATGATGTTTCCAACCTGAATATTAGTGGTCTTGAGCCACGAGAATTATCGTATCTTGTCCCAGTGCACACATTACCCATCCGTCAGCAACAAGGAAATACAAATAGATACACTATCTCTTCCTGGCTCGGTGCTTGCTGTCCATGAAGTAAACTCATGTCTGGGTGGGGAAGCTGCACGAAAAGGCGCGGCTTGTCACACTGCTGCATCGATGTCTGCAACTGGCCGTATTGCTGCATCGATGTCTGCAACTGGCCGTATTGCTGCATCGATGTCTGCAACTGGCCGTATTGCTGCATCGATGTCTGCAACTGGCCGTATTGCTGCATCGATGTCTGCAACTGGCCGTATTGCTGCATCGATGTCTGCAACTGGTCGTATTGCTGCATCGATGTCTGCAACTGGCCGTATTGCTGCATCGATGTCTGCAACTGGCCGTATTGCTGCATCGATGTCTGCAACTGGCCGTATTGCTGCATTAAAGGCTGCAATGACCGTGTTGCTGCATCGATGTCTGCAACTGGCCGTATTGCTGCATCGATGTCTGCAACTGGCCGTATTGCTGCATCGATGTCTGCAACTGGCCGTATTGCTGCATCGATGTCTGCAACTGGCCGTATTGCTGCATCGATGTCTGCAACTGGCCGTATTGCTGCATCGATGTCTGCAACTGGCCGTATTGCTGCATCGATGTCTGCAACTGGCCGTATTGCTGCATCGATGTCTGCAACTGGCCGTATTGCTGCATCGATGTCTGCAACTGGCCGTATTGCTGCATCGATGTCTGCAACTGGCCGTATTGCTGCATCGATGTCTGCAACTGGCCGTATTGCTGCATTAAAGGCTGCAATGGGTATTGCTGCATCGATGTCTGCAACTGGCGTATTGCTGCATCGATGTCTGCAACTGGCCGTATTGCTGCATCGATGTCTGCAACTGGCCGTATTGCTGCATCGATGTCTGCAACTGGCCGTATTGCTGCATCGATGTCTGCAACTGGCCGTATTGCTGCATCGATGTCTGCAACTGGCCGTATTGCTGCATCGATGTCTGCAACTGGCCGTATTGCTGCATCGATGTCTGCAACTGGCCGTATTGCTGCATCGATGTCTGCAACTGGCCGTATTGCTGCATTAAAGGCTGCAATGACCGTGCTACATCGATGTCTGCAACTGGCCGTATTGCTGCATTAAAGGCTGCAATGACCGTGCTGCATCAATGGTGCCTGCAACTGACTGTACTGCTGCATTGAAAGCAGCGACTCACCATAATGCATCTGAGACTGCATTGCGGGTAGTGGCACTCTTTAATCTGCAGCTGCGGTGCCTGGGACCGCATTACAGGGCAATGAAGCTGCTCAAGTTGCGGCGGTGGGTGAGGGTGAGCTTCCTGGTGAAGCGCTGGCTGAGGCGGTAAAAAATTCACGAATTTCTTCTCGCATTGGCGTCAGACGCCGTGTTGGTACCCCAACTTCCCTTACAGCAGCTTTTTTGGGGTGTTTCTGGTGACACGTTGCAATGTTATGTCGAACATACTTCCTACAAACATGGCACATCTGCATTCCACGCCTTTTCGGTACCTTCTTCCCGTTATTATCAGGTCCAGTGGGTCAGCGTGCCTTTACGGTTTTGTTTTGCCTTTGTTCTGCAAAGGTTTTATTGTCGAGCTTTTGCGGTTGGAAAGTGGTTTTTATGTTTTGTCCAGGAACCAAAAAACGTGAATGGTGGTAGGATCCACTCGTGCATCCTCTTCACCATTCTTCTCAGCCAAATCAAATAAATGGTGAGAACCCATGTAACTAATGAACCTATAAATACAAACCGTCACAAAGCGGCTTTTGGTAACGTCCTGGGACCAACTCTTATTTCTTCTTGAATTTACTTTTTGCAATGCCCAGTTGCTTTTAAAGGGTGTTAAAGAGTTGAGGGAAATTGTACACACAGGGTCGCTAAAAATCGGAGGAGGGCGCATCTGCGCGGCTCATAAGTCATCCGACCGCGCTTTTTGGCATTTATCCAATTACTTGGCCGCCACTTTCTCGATTGGCTTGTAGATCATACACAGCGACTTTTGGGAGGAGGCTTATTCTTTTTTAAACGCGGCGTGAGCCCACTACACTATGAAGTCGTCAGTTGACCAAATTGGAATACGTGAGTGAACCAGGGGGCTCAAAATCTCTCCTTGACAGTATTAAACCAAATATTTTGTGCATACTTGGCACATTCTCCCGCGACGCGCTTCTTCATTTGCGGTCCATATTTTGTATAGGTCTTCCTCGGTAAATGTTCGCAGGCACAAATTTGCAAAGTTTTCCACAAAGGTGTCCCAAGTGTTTAGATCCACTCCCACTAGTGCAGCATCTTCAACTTGCTCTTTGCTAGGAAAACTTCCTCTATGGTGTTTTCGTATATTTTCTTGAATATGCATGTAGTAAAGAAGATGGGGGTACTTCGGGAAAACTTTATTCATAGCGTTCCAATTGCTACATCTGTGTCCGCTGAAATCCAACACCGACTGAAAATTCAGGTTAAATTCTTCTCTGTGGTAATGCGCACAAAGAATTAGGCTAAGGTGACGCTCGATTGGTATTTGTAGGAACTGATGATATGCAGCATTCCATCGCAATGGACATTTGTGCGGTAGTTTTCTTCTAACTTCACCACAGTCGTTCGCCATTTCATTTAAAGTAGCTCGAGAATCGTGTGAGGGATGATCAGCAGGTGGGTTAAATGCCCGTCGCCGTCTACTCGAGTCTTAACCTTTGCGTCGTACGCATTCAAATTTCTCTTAAGAGCTTCCAATTCCGTCAGTCCATCTAATTCTTGTACGCACTCAGACTGTTGAATGTTTACTATATCCCTCTCAGCCACTAGACAGATCTCATCTGCAAGGTCACTTCGAATCACGTCTAAGACAGATGACGGCTTCAAGCCAGTTCTCAGTAATCGCTTCGAATTTTCAGGCTTCTCCTTGCTCATTCTACGGGCAATTGGAAAAGATTGTAATTTAAGCGCAGCGGGATGATTATGCTCCCCAGCAAAAGCGATAATGAGGTAGCCAGTATTACCAGGCGCATCATTCTTAATAGTTGCGCTCCACTTGCAACTTGTCAACAGATAGCGGTGCTTTCGTTTCGGCTTCGCCCCGTCCTTTAAACGACTGTCTAGTTTCAGTGCACGAGCGCAACCAATGTAATAGGTAATGAAGAGCCAAACATTCTTGGGCTCGGCTGATTTGGCTCTGTTCGTTTTCTTATTTCTTGACGGAGAATCCGTGCTCGTGAGAGGCTTTCTTTAAGGCAGTAAGGGCATTGTAATGTTTGGCGAATACATTTTCAATGAGCATATCTTCCGGAAGCATAGGCAAGATGGTTCCGTCGTCAAACTTTAAGTTAAGGTCAAAGCGTTGAGTCCAAGGGAAAAGTTGCCGATGTAACGGGCCAATAACTACACGAGTTCGTTAAGCATATGATAGGTCTGAAAAAGGTACGTGGTACTTTAGACCTCCTGTAATGGGCTAAAGACCCGTTACTGTCTTACACTAAAAGGGCGTTGAGAAAGCGCTCATCATTAACTCGTAAATATAACTCTGTTTTTATTTTTGTTTAATTCGCATTAAGTGCGAATATGTTCCCTAGCTCATGGAAACCACTCAATATGGAAGTCAGTTTATTATTGGCTAATTATTGGGTCTGGCACCCCAATAAAAAAACCAATAATAAAATGACACGCAGTATCCGCTAATCGGATACTGCCCTATGCCTACTTATGTAATTATGTATTACGCCTATAACTACTTATGTAATAGGTTGCCCCATTCCATCACCCCCCTCTTTAAATTGCGCTTACCTTAACGTAAGCGCGAAACGCAGAAAGTTTCTTCTCGACCAGCGACGTAACTTCGAACCTGCTCAGTTAGACATAACTGAGCAGCATGGACCCTGGGCGTCCACGAAACAATGTCTCTGACAACCAGAAATGGGGACACCAAGCAACGATCCGAAGAGAACACGCGCCGCAGGTCATGGATGGGGACTTGAAACCGTGGCGCTTGTATTGTCTTGAAGGTGCTGTCGAACCCGAGCCACTGGAGGTCGTGAAGGACCTCTTCACGCGATACCGTACAGTGAGAGGCAAAGCAACGCGTATACCGACGATGCGCTGCAGAGGTCTTGGTGTGCCTTTATCAGACGCTGGAACGCTAGTCGACGTGAAGAAATGTCCTTCACGTCCTGGTTAGATGGTCGCAAAGGAATGCGTGATAGACACGCTATTGACCTGCGCCGGCGCATCTGTCGTATGACTTGTGACGAGTATCACATTTGTTACGTCCATGTTCGTGAGGGATGTCCAACGTGCAACATGGGCAGATTGCGACCGGTCCGGCAGGAATGGGACGACTTGGTGTGTACGCGAGGCATGACCGATCATATTCGTCCATGAATTTCCCGTTATAAGAGAAGCCTTTCGCAGCTCCAGGTGTCCGAGCTACGGCGAGTGAGATTGCGTCCTTAAGATCGCCTTGGGCGTTCACGTAGCCGAGGTCGTCATAAATATCATCCATATGCTTCCGAGCCTCGTAATAGGTCTTGCTCTCGGAGTCGCTCGGGAGGTCGTCGTGGTTTCGTTGCTCGCGAGCATTACGGCTCGCGAGATCGGAGATGGAACCGGCAGCGTCGATCACGATCACCGTATTTCTACGGGATTTATAGTTCTCGAACACGTCCGGGACATCTTGGGACAGCGTACTCGATGGCTCCAATGTATCGTTCACCGAGGAATATCCCAACCAACGAACCCTGTTATGTTTCTTGACATGGTTCTTCGTGGGCGCCGAGTTATTACTCGGCGCCTAGGGATTGTGGTCCTCGTGATCGACAATAAGGTCGACAATCCAGCGTCGCGCACCCGATGCATCAATTAAGGGCGGAGGAGCATCACGACGAAAGACCTATGGCGATGAGCGCCGATTCTCGCAGTCGGGCTCCTGTACCGTCGAATGACGAGCTTCACCCACTTCGCGCTGAAGCCGAGGAGTCGGAGAATGTCCTACTTGATGCTCGCGAGATGGCTGAGAGAGCTCAAGATCGTGCGGATGCTGCGACTGAGGCTGCTGAGCAGACTCGACGTGAGCAGCTGGTACTGGTTGAACGCCTACGTCAAACGCCGACGTCAACTTGATATGACTGCGTTCGGAGGACCCCAGAAGATCTAGTCTGCACGCGTTCGGGCAGGACTTTGACCCAGTCGTCGTCAACGTCGTCGTCAAGGGATGTCGGATTTGAAGCCGGCACAGAAGAGCGGGGAATATTCGAAGGGAAATCCGCCGGTAGGTAAGCTTTGAGGCGCGCAACGTAGAACGTCGGGTGCAAACGCATAGACGTAGGTATGTCTAGCGTGTAAGCGTCACCATGCACCTTAACAATCCGAAATGGGCCAATATATTTTGGAGCTAACTTATTAGCGCCCAAATTCGTCACTGAGGTGTTCTGTAATCTACTTGTTGATAATAATACTCTGTCACCTTCTCGAAATGTCAGCATATTCTTTCGACCTTTTCTGTCTGCATTCTCTTTTTGCTTGTCGACTGCCTCTTGTAATGCATCACGCACAAAACGCGTGATCCCTTGTCGTAATAGTAGCGATTCGGTTACTGCAGCTGAACTTACTGGCGACGAGTCCCCATTGGGGGCAAAATTAGCTACGGGAGACGCGATGGAATGCATCGCGTCAGGAGTCGATATGCCGTTGGCCACAAAGTTACCAGCATAAGTTGCATCGGTAGCAACCTTGCCTATATCGCAATCAGTCATCAACAGTTTTGGCGCAATTTTATCCGTAGATACTCCCCCACCTAGCTTTGGGTCTGGGTGCTCTGAAGCTGAGAGAGCAAGAAGCGCCGGAACGTGAGGATGCCTCGCGTTGTTAACGCAACAGGGCGTCAACCCGGTTGACGCATGGGCACCATTGTTGATTGCAAGCTCTGCAAGTGGAAGAAACGAGCTCCACGACGAGAACGATGTTGCATAACTGCGCAAGACATCTTCAAGCACTCTGTTCACATGCTCCGTTTGCTCATTTGTCTCTGGAGGGCTGCCGTGCCTAATAGCTGGAATAATTCGGCCCAAAAAGCCGTAGTGAAACGCGGGGCACGATCTGAAACAATAGATTCTGGCAAGCCGTGATGCCTGAAGATAAGGCCAATGAAGATCTTTGCTGTCATCTCCGCCGTAGTGTTGGCGGTGACCTGACCAAATACACCATTTTGCGATTTTGATCCACTAGTACCAATACGCCCGTGCGTTTCTGTTCATCCGGTGGAAGTCCAAAGATAAAATTTATGCTGACCGAACGCCAGTGTGGTGGAGTGGGTACTCAGAATTGTATGATGAGACCCCAAACCACTCATTGTGCCGGACTGCAGACTGTCGGAGGGGGTACCCCGATGCCGCGTATGGACCTTCTATCACCTTGTGTACCCGTCGGCTGGCGGGTTGCACTCTTCGGAGGACTTGGTGACGATGTAGATGTCTGCCTTGAGGGAGGTAGACCTGGGGGGCCTCGAGTGGATATGCTTCACTCGGTGAGCCGGTAGGTGGCCACTCGATCGACCTTGTCGAGAGTGGACTTAGAGCCAAATTCTTCAGGGGCGCTTGTCGTCCCTGGCCTTTTCCTTCTGTTTCAGGGGTATTAACCACCTGACCTTTTCTTTGCTCCCATACCGTGAGGTAAGGGAGACCGCTTCCGATAGCGGGTCTTGGGGGGTGTTTCTACTCGAAAGAGGTCACAGGCCAAATATATCCTGGAGCTCTATTCGCACTTGAACTTCGCTACACAACTGTCTTCGACGGGGGCCAAAATATATCCCTTCCCGGAACAGGTGGTAGCTTAGAGCAAGTTCTTCTTAGGTGACGGAGTCGTGCCACGTAGATCGCAAATTGAGTAGTATTTAATATAGTCCTATCCTTTTAACTCCTTTACTCTATCCTTGCCTGAAGCTCTGATTCCTTGCGTCGACTAGTCTGATACTTGTGTTAACTGGTCCGGAGTGGCTGAACCCCGAGGGACCCGGATCGACCGAAGAGGGACCGGGTCGACCAATGAGGGACCCAGGTCGACCGACGAGGGACTCAGGTATACCGATGAGGGACCGGGTCGACCAAGAGGGACCGGATCCACCAATGAGGGACCGGGCATTTCAAATGGGACCATGGTCGACTCCTTTCGGTGCCGATTAACCGGTACCCTGATACTGATTTCTCTTTTGTAGGTCCTGCAGATTGTTCTCCATCAACGGTCGCTTCCTCTCGAGTCCCCTATTTATCTGGTCTCATTAATCTGATACACCGTATTTTCACTTGGCTTCTGGGGTCTCCATATTTCTAACAAGCACTTCACCACACCAGGCTTCGGTAACAATCGGAAGCGGACGCAATGGGGCTTGTGAAGACGGCGCGGGCTTCACACACTGACAGGTTTCACAGGAGCGCACCCATTAATGGATGTTCTATACATTCGCAACCAGAAAAATATGCGAGAAATAGCCGCAAACGTCTTTTCGCAACCCAGGCGTCCGCCAGCTGTGCTGTCGTGAAATTCATGAACCAATTGGGCTCGGAAGGTCGTCATCAGCAGGGATGACCCCACGCGGGGAATCAAAGACGTCCATCATGTACGTCATCAACGGACCGTCAAGCGCGTAACGCTTGATGTTATCGCATATTGGTTTCGTCAACTTCGCGAGTAAATTTTCGCTCGGGTCCCCGAGATAATTGATGATTCCTGCATAGAAGGAATCATTCGCGTAGGATTCAGCGATGTGAGTTCGGATCGACAGCACGGATGTCGAAATCATCGCATTGAGCCCCAGATCAATACAACACGCATAGATATCTTCGTCGTCATCAACATTATCTGTTTGATGACTCATGTCGCGCCGAGGATCGTAATCAGGACGACGAGAAAGCGCGTCAGCGAGAATGTTATTCTTGCCAGTCTTGTAATGCACCACAAAATTATACTCGGCGAAGAATGATAACCACCGTGTCATACGCTGGGACACGTGAGGGCTCTTGACGGCGGTACGAAATGATGCGTGATCTGTGTAGATAGAAAACATCTTTTCGCCAAGCAAATATACTATAAACTTGATTAGCGCGTAACGCGTAGCCAAAAGTTTCTTGTCGTGTACCGGATAGTTTTCTCTCTGCAGGGTTTATCTTTGGTGATTGAAAACTTACGACGCATTTTCGACTTTCGTCATCGAATTGCATGAGGGCGCATCTTATAGCTAAATTTCTCGCGTCACATACGACGTGGAATGGCTTAGAGTCATCAGGTAACATCAGCACCGGTGCCTCGGACAAGCTCTTCTTCACGGAGTCGAAGACAGATTGATGTTCTGCCTTCCATAACCATACTGCGTCTTTCTTGAGCAAAGTCGATAATGGCTAAATTAGCTCAGCATAGTTCTTCGTGTACTTATGCAAGTTATTTGCCCGACCGAGCCATTGACGTAATTCAGTTTGTTTCCTGGGCGTTGTCCAGGAACAGATCGATGAGATCTTCTTAGGATCAGCGCGGGCACCTTCCTTGCTGACGTAGAACCCGAGTACTGGAATCTCGGGAGCGCAGAAGACACATTTCTTCAAATTCGCATACAATTCATTCTCGCGCGTAACTTGAAACACCTGCTTCAAGTGACGAAGGTGTACCTCCGTAGCGCTGAGCTTTTGCTCAGCGCGGCTGTATACAAAAATGTCGTCAAAGTAGCTCGGTGCAAAATCGCGACTGTGGACGAAGTACTTGTGTCACCATCCGAGTGAACGTAGCTGTTGCGTTCTTAAGACCTTGTGGCATGACTATCCACTCCGAAAGCATCACGCTTGGGGTGCTGACCGCATTGAACGGAATTTCACTGTCCCTCATGAGGATATGATAGAAACCGTCTGTCAGATCTATGGCGCAGTAGATCTTACTCCCGGACATGGTATCCAATGGTATGTCTTTTCGAGAAACAGGCGTTTGAGCCGAGATCGTGGCGTCATTCAGCTTGTTGAAGGCGTTCACAATGCGCCAACCGCCGTTGGCTTTCTTCACACAGAAAGTCGGACTCGAATGGTCTCGCGGACACGGCCAGCCTTGCGGCGACCCTCGAAAATTCATCAATAGCGAGGACTTAATCACGCGGTAACGGCCACTGCCGTGTCACGCAATACTTCGATCCTGACACGAGATCTATCTCGTGCCGCACTCCACGATCCGCTGGAAGCTCAGCTGGAATTTTCTCCGGGAAAATATCGGCGTACTCACGGGCGATATTGTATACAGGGTTGCCCGAAGCACGAAGAGCATCCCAAGACTGTGCCGCGAAGCGTTCTTCGCGCGCTGATTTAAACTTGGCGCTCTTAGGGCGATCCTCCAGAACTTCTTCACTAGCTGCTTCGGTGGCTGAAACAATGCACACTTGCTCGATGTCGCCGGCCTTGAGGTCATGAAGGAAGTCTTTCCATGCAAGTTCTGGCGGAGATGTGGTATCTGCAGCAGTGCACTGCGGGCTCGCTACCTCAATGTATCGTCCACGATGTGTAGAACCCTCCACATATTCAAGCGTGCATACGGATTCCGTCACTTCGGAATCAAATGCATCAGCATGTTGACGTGAATTGCGTCGTCTCGGTGATCGGCGTGCTCATTTCTTGCGTTTTATCTTGCATCTCGAGCCCCTTCTCGAGATCTATCAGAAGAGGATGATGTACCCCCCCCCCCCTCTAGACGTGGGAGCTCTGTCTCCACCATGTCGGTCTCATGCGAATCCGTAGTCCGCCCATATTCGTCAATCAAAGGCGGGAGATCGTCGTCGACCACCTCACTCTGTTGCTCGAGCCCCTGCTCGACCGCCTCTATATAGATCGGTAGCCTCTGCTTGTCCGATGCGCTTATACGCGGGAGCCCTGCTCGACCGCCTCGATATTAATCGGGAGCCTCTTCTCAGCCGATGCGCTTGTATGCAGGAGCCCCTACTCGAACGCCTCTATAGCCTCTGCTCGTCCGATGTGCTTGTATGCAAAGGCCCCTGCTCGACCGCCTCGTTTAGAATCGGGAAATCCTGTTTGACCGATGTCTGTGTATGCGGGAACCGATGTTCGACCGACCCGTTCTTTGGCTCCATCAGTGTAATGGTATATACTGCGAACAGAGGGCTCTGTTTGTTGACTACTAGTCTTGGCGAGTTCGTTCACGACCCTGACGTGAGCCTAGTAAGATGACGCGACCAACAAATGATTGAACACTTCACGGACGTCATATCCGCTTCGTCGTTTGACGTACAGATATAGCCAATCTATCTTCGGCTGATACCGTGACAGCCACGGTATCTCAAGTATGCAATCAAATGCATAATTCATCTTGTACACCAAAAATTCGTCATTACTCTGGAAACCGTCGAAAGTGTACGGTAAAACCGCTTTTTTACGCGGGACACCTTTGGTAGTCCATCGGCAAGTTTGACAACGATGCCAGATGGACCTTCTCGAACCGTGACAGTGGACGGGAGAAGGGACAAACAGGATGTACGAAATTTTATATATTGGAAACGCCAAAATTCAATAACGCTCAGAGTTTTCGCTTCACTCCAGCAACGATGAGGCTGATTATAATCATTCTCAAATCATCGCGCATGATGGTGGCATTGAAGTGAGTATGAATCACTTTGGGGCTAGGAGCCCGAGCTGCCACCTGAGTACTAGGGGCTCCATTTCTGCCAGTAGGGGGCCCTGCGCCTACTGAAACCGCTCGGTTTTTGGCGGGACCACCGACGACACAGCGTCTATTCGTGAGACAGCTGTGTTCATAGTCACCGGCGCAGGTGCTCGACAGACAGCCGCACGATGGCCTGTCTTACCACAGCGAAAACACTTCATCGTGTTAGGATTGCGAATGTCGCGGCTTAATGATTTGCCGCGACCACGAGAGGACTCGATTGCATTAAGTTGCATTGGCTACGGGCTAGACGTCCGGGGATGTTGTGATGCTGCGTGCAGGTACGACGACGAGACAGTGTAATCCTCACGAAGCGCGAAGGAAAATGCCTCCTCGAGGGACTCTGGTTCAACACGTGTGATGCAGTAACGCGTCATGACTACCTGCATACCAAAAATATAGACATGGACTTGTGAAGCCATGTCAATTGGCTTCGTGGTAATACACGAAGAAAGATGACGTGTCTTCTGCACATAGTCACGCATCTACAGCTTACCCTGTCTGAGTGAGAAAAAATCTGCACGCAAGCGAGATTCATCTTGAGGAGGCTCGAAAGCCAGTCGTAAGTCACGCTGGATATCGTCCAGCGTAGGAAACGCCGACTCAACTAAGACGATCTTTCCGAGAGCCCATTTCTTGGATTTTCCAACAAGGCGAGACAGCAGGATATTAACTTTGGCCGTCGGAGCGTCAACTAATCTTGACGCTATCGCAATATCCACCCCACGGAACCAGCGAGTGAGGAAAAGATGATCCGTACCATCGCCGGAGTATGTTGACGCCTCCATCTTGATATCGTCATGGTGCGAAGTGCGCGAGATAATCAATACTCGCCGATTCGCTTCGGCGAGCTCGCGCACCATAAAGTCTTAGATGGCGGCACGTTAATCATCGGGCGTCGCTGTGCTCATCAGCGACGTCACAATAGTTTCACCAGACACCGTCGCGAGGCGGTGTAGTACCTGCCACTCCACCGAGGTGAGATGTGGGAAGTCAGAATGCTCCAGCGAGACCGCTGGAGCCACCGAAGACTCGCCCATGTTCATTTCGAATCTGTTCATTGGAAGGACTCGAAGTGCTACCAGGTAAAATGGACTAAAGACCCGTTACCGTCTTACACTAAAAGGGCGTTGAGGAAGCGCTCATAATTAACTCGTAAATATAACTCTGTTTTTATTTTTGTTTAATTCGCATTAAGTGCGAATATGTTCCCTAGCTCATGGAAACCACTCAATATGGAAGTCAGTTTATTATTGGCTAATTATTGGGTCTGGCACCCCAATAAAAAAACCAATAATAAAATGACACGCAGTATCCGCTAATCGGATACTGCCCTATGCCTACTTATGTAATTATGTATTACGCCTATAACTACTTATGTAATAGGTCGCCCCATTACACCTCACACTTGGGTAAGGTACATCAATGTAACCCACCCCTCGTGATGTGATATCCATGGATGGATTCATAGTAAACGGAGATGACGACCAGTTGGGACAGGGCATCATGGTGACTTTTTAGACGGACGTCATCATCGAGCTTACATTTGATTTATGCTCGCACGTAGTAATACGCTTTGAAAGAGACGCGTTCCTGATCTTTACATTTAATTAATCAGTGATTAGAATTATATTTAATTACTTTTAAATTAGATATAAGTTAGTCTTGAATTTGCTTAACATTTTCCACTGCGCAAGAGAAGATGAATAGGCTTCTGCGTGTCGTAAGTGGAGCTCTTGTCTTAGAAGTTCATAGCGCGGCTCGCTTAAAGCGACCGGCAACGATTGGTACTGCGCTTAGCGCCGACCAAAACAAGAGCGAATATAGATGGCCACCCACCTATATAGGTGGGGCCACCAAAATTTCTCTCACACTCGTAAGAATGTCTTTTCACGGCCCAGATGCCCCCTAGATGGCGCATCATGGCACTCGAGAAGTATCATCAGCTTGTGATCTGTGTCATGAGGTACATAGATTCTCAAGGGATCACAGGGTGACAGCTGATGCCATCACTGTAACTAAAGCGACGTGACTTCGCTTTCAAATGCGACGGAAGGGTGACCTTCCGTCCACCAAAGTGATCCAACAGCAGGCGACAATGTTCGTCTTGACTGTAGCACTCCTTTATATCGGAGGCCATTGAGCTCGTCACATGGTAGGCCTTCATGGCTGCCAATGTTGACGACTGAAGTTGTGCCTTCGCACGAGACACACTATCCTGGTGTCTTGCCTCGAAGTCTGGTCTGCGCGATAAAGCGTCAGCCAAGACATTCGACTTACCTGGCGTATATTTAACTTTGAAATTAAATTCAGAGAAGAATGCCAGCTTTCTCGCCATCCGAAGCAAGAGGTGCGGTGGATTTATAGCGGTCCGCAGTGATGCGTGATCCGTATAAACCACAAAAGGTTCGTTGCCCAAGAGGTACACCCGAAACTTTACAAGGGCATACTTAGTTGAAAGTAGCTCCTTGTCATGCACAGGGCAATTCAGCTCTGCGGCTTTCAAAAGCCGAGACTGATACGATATGACACGTTCAATGCCGTTGTCATCCTTCTGCATGAGCGCGCTGTCGATTGCATAATTGCTTGCATCGCAGACGACGCTAAAGGGCTTATCCGCGTCTGGCAATGCCACGACCGGTGCCTCTACAAGAGATTGCTTCACTGAAGTGAACGCATCTTCTTGCTCCTTTGACCAAGTCCATTCTGTATCCTTTTTCAAAAGGAAAGACAATGGATTAGTCTGCTCCGCATAATTCCGTACTTATGCAAGTAATAAGCGAGCCAAAGGAATTGGCGCAGATCCTTCACATTACGTGGGACTGGCCATTCCTTTACAGCCTTTACCTTTCTGGGTCTGCTCGTACACCATGTGTACCTACGATGCAACCGAGCACAGGTATTTCGAAGACCCCTATGACGCACTTTTGCAAGTTAACGTACATTTGGGCGTCACCCAGAGTCTGCAACACATCGTCTAAATGACTCTTGTGCGACTCTATTGCACCCAGACCGTCCTCCGCCCTACTATGCACGAATGCATCGTCAAATTAATGGGGCGCGTAGGCACGGTGCTGACGCATCACGTGAGCCACCACTCGGTTGAATGTTGCTGGAGCATTTTTCAACCCTTGTGGCATCACAAGCCACTCCCACAGCATACCGCTTGGGGTGCTTACTGCCGTTCTGGCTACATCAGTATCTCTCATGAGAACTTGATAGTAGCCAGCCTTCAGATCCAACGCGGAAAAGATAGCTGACTTTCCCATGGAGTTCAACAAGACATCTTTCTGCGGGATCGGCGTTTGAGCCGAAAATGGTGGCCGTGTTCAGCTTATTATAAGCATGAACCTCGCGCCATCCACCAGTTTATTTATGCACACAAAAGGTCGGGCTGCAGTGAGGCGACATGGTTTCACGTACATGTCCCGCCTTGGCTCGCTTGTCGAAGAACTCATCGATGTAATCGACTTGTTACTTCGGCAACGGACATTGCCTGGTCACACAATACTTGGTGCCAGAATCCAGGCCAATCTCGTTCCTGATGCCCCTATCGGCCAGTAGGCGGATCGGCACTTCTGCTGGAAACATATCACGGTGCTTCCACAGAGCATCATGGAGCGGGTAGTCCTTCAAGGCATCCCAGCTTTGAGCAGCGAACCGTTTTTTTGGTCGGTCTCCAAGACACTCTCGTCCATTGTGGATGACGAGAAACAGTCCACCACGCTCTCTTCTGGAATTGGTACGACTATCTCGTGGATCTTTCCTTCCTTTAATTCGTCAAGAACAGATCCCACGTCATCTCCGAGAGATTTACTATCTCCTCGGCAGATGTCAAGACAAGTTGGAGCACCTCAACTGAGGATGCCTCCGGCATTTTGTCTTCGACGGCCTCGAACAACTCGCTCGTAGGTCCGTCCTCTTGGACCGAGACTGATCCAAGGATCACTCGTTTCGACGTGCCCTTTATCGTCTTAATACGTCTGGCGCTCGTTCTTCGAGTCACCAAGTCCTTTGACCTGGAAGAAAGTGTCGTTGCTATCTCAGCTAACGCACTCCTTCCACCCGCACCAGGCTCTTGGCTCTGTGCCGGTTCTTGTGGCGCTTGACTTCCTGTCAGCCCACCATCAACTGCCACAGGCTTTCGGCTCTGTGCAAGACCATTGGACGCGTGACTAATTTTCATCGTTTCATCACTACACAAGTCTCCTCGAGCTGGGTAGGACTTTGTGTCAACTATTTGTCAGGACACTTCCAATTACTCCAGGATCAACGAGATGGGTAATACATAGTGTAACGGGCCACATTACACAGATACCATTAACATAAACAAACAATTACATATGTAGCCCGCATTGCTGTTCCCAAATAGCTGGCACAGCGTGGCAATTGATAACTGTTTTATTATTGGGGCCTAAAGTCCCCAATATGGACCAATGATAAATCAACCTGAAATTGTGTGGTTCCCGAAAGGCGGGAACACTGTCGTATTTATTACGACCAAATTCTTCGTAAGTAGTACGACTTAAAAAAAAAGTCAGAGTAAAAAGTACTTAATACCTAATACTTGGGCTTGAGTCTTCCTCGAGCGCGCGTGTAAGCTAGTGACGGTACGTTCTAGCCCCGTTACACCCGGTAGCACTTTGTAGTCCTTCCTATGCTCGAGTTTGGGATGAGCGAATCGTCGTACTTTGACGCTCCAGATTTATTTCTGGAGCACGCGACCTTCCCCCATCTCACTGGTGTTGAGTGGGATGCCCTTAATCGCCTCGCGGCGATATCAGGAGAGGCATTCGTCGCGTAGCTGATGAGATCAGCGACTCTAAAGCGCAACGTCTCGCCATACATGAGTTTATGGCACGCGAGCTCGCCGAATCCAATTGGCGAGGTTTGACTCCCTCGCGACTTTCACGTAGAAAAGGCCGTGAAGATGGAAAGCTCCCTATACTCAGGAGAAGGTAAGGACCGGTTGTCGCTGAATCGGTGGTTCCGAGAAGTTAATATCGCCATCGCCTCGAGACTTCTCCAGGCACCCAGGCGAAGGTCAACTTCCTTCTTTCCCGCCTCATCGGGAAGACCAAGGAGTGTGCCCTTGGTAATCTCATTGTGGACGAGCACGCGTTCCCCACCCTGGATACCATCCAGGACGACCTTCTTCTTGATTTCGAGCCACCGCAATAGGAGAAATTGGCTCGGTCAAGATTCCTGTTTATGCGACAGGGTGAATGGCGATGCACGACTACGTGCAGATGGCTAGGCATCTGGCGTCGTGTATTATCACGCACCCCATGGACATGTACACGCAGTGAATGTCTTTGTGGATGGTATGCGTGAAGGGAAGACCCGATTATCGCTGGAGCGCGCCGAGCCTGCCACATTGGAGGAGGCATTTTCTATTGCCCTCCGTGAGGTCTTTAGGGTCACAAAAGACTATGCCAAACCCTCGGTCGTCAACATTCCCCGGCCTTCTGGTCCAGAACCTATGGAGATCGACGTGATTGAGTCGTCGGGTGACCGGTGACGTGTCATTTACCATAAGGGTGATGCTCGCACCGGGCGTCAAATTTTTTGCTTTCGTTGTCGCAAGCCAGGGCATCGCGCAGCTGAGTGCCGTGAGCCAGCACCGATATCGGTGCAAGCAGTGGATGCCCATCATGAGGGTGCTGTACCGGCCGCACGTCCAAAAAACGGTCGGGACCAGTAGGTGCAGGGCGCCCTACTGGTTGGAACGGAGGTCCGAGTCCCCCGGTGGCAGCCCAACCTTCCAGTCCTCCTGCGCTACGCGCACGGTTACATGCCACCACTACGAGTGTTGATTCACGTCTAATTATCGTCAGTTTACATGTCGCCGGCGTCCGGCGACCTCTGCGAGATCTCCTGGACTCAGGAGCAGCGAATTTTTTTTCGTGAATCTTGTTTATCGATGCTCCCTCCCAGCATTAAGGTCCGTAAGGGACCTGGCCAAGTCGTCGTCAAGTTAACTGACGGGAAACCACACCGCGTATTGCGGCGCGAAGTGTCGTTGCCGTACACGTTTGATGGTTTTCGCAGTAATGATGATTTTTTGTTGATCGCGATGAATTATGCATTCGATTGCATACTGGTCATGCCATGGTTGGCACGTTATAAGCCCCAGATCGACTGGTTAGCCAGATCAGTGAGACGTCGACGCAAGTTCGATGACAGTGAAGTGTTTACCCATCTCTTGGTATCTCCAAGTGACTGGCCGAACGTCAAAGTTGTAGATCGTGATTCCACGACGCTGGCGGTGTACAGAGCGAGCGATGGACCGCTCTGCACTGATTGTGCTGTTCTTCGAGTCACAAGTGACAGTGACTCCTCAGCGAAGAGGACGACGAGGACGACGCGGTCGAACAGGGGTTCCAAAGCGTTATTAAAGCGGTTGAACAGGGGTTCCCGCACGTGAATGCAGTGGTTGAACCGGGGTTCCCATCATCACCCACTGTGGTCGAACCGAGGTTCCCACATGAGCAGGGGCTCCCACACGAGTACAACGTGAACGGACAGGAGTCCCCACGCGAAAGCATGATAGTCAAACCGGGGTTCCCATCATAACCCACTGTGGTCGAACCGAGGTTCCCACATGGGCACATTGTGTTTGAGCAGGGGCTTCCACAAGGTTTACGGCGGTCGAGTAGGAGCTCCCGCATCAAGTGCCGACGCTCGAGTTTGGTCTACTCCTGTCAAGTGTTTCCGGCATTATGGATGAGGACATCCAGTGCCAAGAGGGGGTGATGGTTTATCTCCTGACTACGGTTCGCCGGCTTCAGTAGTGACTTGAAGAACGATGGGGACAACAGCATCGAGAGCTCAGCGTTGGAATATGTCCACGATATCGTGTACGTGGAAGGGGGTCCACAAAGACGTCAATAAATTGAAGTTGCGAGTCCACCTCGCGACGCGTCTTCCATTACAAGCCTTCCAGGGCTCTCTTGGAAGCATTTCCTACGTGACCTTAAGGGAGGCACTGTAGAACAAGTGGTCTAATCACCAACGAGGTGATGCTGTGGCGAACGAGAAAGATATGACGCTTCCTCGAAGCGCTGAGCCAAAATCAGCGCGTGAGGAAAGGTTTGCATCACAGTCAAGGGAGGATCTGCGAGAGTCTGGTAACCCTTTCTACGACATTTCTCGCGAGTATGCAGACGTGTTCCCGGACAAGATCCCGCCTGAACTTCCTGCGGGCCGTGGTGCTCGACACGAGATTGATCTCGTGCCAGGGTCGAAGTATTGTGTGACACGGAAGTGGCCGTTGCCTCGAAATCAAGTCGAATCTATTGACGCATACTTTGAAGGCCGCCGCAAGGCGGGTCATGTGCGTGAGAGTATCTCTCCAAATTTGAGTCCAACCTTCTGCGTGAAGAAGGATACGGGAGGCCGGCGGATAGTGCATGCGTTTAATAAGTTGAATGATGCCACTATTTCTGCGCAACCGCCTATTCCCAGGAAGGACATGGTGCTGAATTCCATGTCAGGAAGTGTCATTTTCAGTGCCATCGACTTGACCGATGGCTTTTACCAGATTCTGATGCGACCGAGCGATATCCCACTCACCGCGGTGAGCACCTCGAGTGGCATGTTATGGGAGTGGCTAGTTATGCCACAAGGATTTAAGAACGCTCCAGACACTTTCAATCGCATGGTGTTTCAAGTGTTGAGACCCCTTTGGAACTCTGCTCCAAATTATTTTGACGACATTTTCGTCCACATTCACGCCGAGGGCAACCTCAACGATGTCCAAGTTCACCTTCATCACTTGAAACAGGTGTTTCAATTTATGTGGGACAACGAGTTGTATGCGAATCTCAAGAAGTGTGTATTTTGTGCCCCGGATATTCCGGTGCTGGGTTGCTATGTGAGTAAATCGGGAGTTCGAGCTGATCCAGAGAAGGTGTCGTCCATCTGTTCTTGGCCCACACCCAAGATCCCCACGGAGTTGCGCCATTGGCTCGGCTTGGCTAATTATTTGCACAAGTATACGAAGGATTATGATGGTTCTATTCAGCCTTTGTCGTCACTCTTGAAGAAAGACGTCACGTGGTTGTGGCGTCCCGAGCACCAAGCAGAAGTGAAGAAGATCCTGGCGTCAGCGCCAGTGCTGGTCCTACCAGGCGACTCTAAGCCGTTCCACGTGGTATGCGATGCCATTGATTTTGCAATCGGTTGTGCCTCATGCAAATTGATGATGAGAGCCGTGAACGCGTCGTGAGCTATTAGTCGCGACAGACTAATAGCTCACGACTCTCATGAAGCCAGCTGAGAAGAACTATCCGGTTCACGACAAGGAGTTATTAGCGATGCGCTATGCACTCATCAAGTTTCGCGTGCATCTGCTTGGTGAACGTACATTTGCTCTGTATACCGATCATGCATTGCTGCGCACAGCGATGAAGAGCCCACACCTGTCCCAACGAATGGCACGATGGATCTCCTTCTTCTCTGAGTACAACTTCGTCGTACATTACAAGCCAGGCAAGACTAATATTCTCGCTGACGCCTTGTCACGACGTCCCGACTACGATCCTCGGACTGTTCTGAGTCGCCAGGCTACTGATGACGAGGACGATGATGATTAATGTGCGATGTGTGTACCGATGAATGTAACGAGGCTAGAACTTCCGGTCACTAGCTCACACGTGCGTTTGAGGAAGACTCAAGCCCAAGTATTAGGTATTAAGTACTTTTTACTCTGACTTTTTTTTAAGTCGTACTACTTACGAAGAATTTGGTCGTAATAAATACGACAGTGTTCCCGCCTTTCGGGAACCACACAATTTCAGGTTGATTTATCATTGGTCCATATTGGGGACTTTAGGCCCCAATAATAAAACAGTTATCAATTGCCACGCTGTGCCAGCTATTCAGGCACATCACCTACCAATTTTATTCATGTTAATACTATGTGTGTAATGTAGCCCATTACATCACCTCCTTCTTAATACAGCACTCAACAACCGTAAGTGTTTACTGTCGTGTTTACTGTCTCATCGCTCACAAACGAACAAGAAATGTCCAGAGAACCAACACCCAATCCAGCAGCATTCCCAAGCACCATCATCGGGAGTGCAACAACCAGCATCATGGCGGAACAACTTATACCTTGCAACTGTACGACTTGTCCGGAGCTCACGCTCCGGACTCACTGAACACAATTCGGGACTACTTCCGGCGATTCCGAAAGCTGAGTGTAAAGGGCCTTGATGTAATTGGTTATGAGGCCTTGCAACGTTCTTGGTGTGCCTTCATCCAACGTTGGAATTGGATGCGCGAGGATGGTAGAAAATACCAACTGTGGCTCGACAATCGTGAGGAGCTTCGCACCGATCACTCCATCGACGCGCTACGCGAAAGGGTGGATAAAAGTGCTTGGAATGAGGAATGCCTCTGCTTCGTCCATGTCAATGAAGGATGCCAATCTTGTGACTCGATGCCACGCCCAACTCATGACGAATGGCGACGACACATCGCTGAGTGTCCACTCAGCGATCGCGAACGAAGTTATATTGCAAAGTATGAGCGAAGTCTGAGCGAACGGAGAAGCGCAGTTATTCGTGGTGCGCCTCGCTGGCAGCACCACTCGCGACAGCGGAGTCAATCCCCGCGGAATAATCAGCGCAGTGCAGCGACACGTTCGCCTGCCCGTCCTGTTGCGCGATTCTCATCTCGCAATCGTGATATGTATTCACCATGACGCTCTCGTTCACGGCATCGTTCTCGTTCTCGACGACATGGACCTCCTTACCGTTCTCGTTTGTTACGAGAGCGTTCGAGTTCGCGCCCGCATTGAGATAGCCCAACTTTGCGGCTTCATACGAATGAACCACATCTGGAACGTCACGAAGGAGCAAGGAACGTGGTTCCATGTATCCTGTTTCGGAGGGAATCCAAGTCAACGTACTCGGTACCTGCGAGCACAGGTGCGCTGGATTGTAGACCGCATTGTGGGTCACGAGGACCCTCCACAACCTGCACTTCAGTCGGCTTATTAGAAGCGTTCGCATCCATCGGTATCAACAAGCAGAGGAGGTCCCTCGCGATGGTAATGCTGTCGTCCTGATTGCCCAGGACGACGTTGATCAGGCCGCGAACAATGCTGCCGATGCTTAGCTAGATGCTGAGGCTGCCAGTTAGCGTGCTGCTCAGGCGGAGAAGACTGCGAGTGAGACCCGGCAGTCGAACCGTGAGCTGCTCGAGCGGATAAGGGTTCTGGAGCGCCAGGTGCTTGGTCATGTGTAGACGGGATAGAGGCCGCGCCCAATTGCATCGGCGCGCCGAGCACGACGGGAAGGCCGATCGACTTACGGACCCCTGAAGCCGGCATAGGAGCCAAGCCGTGAAGCGTAGCCGGACGATATTCCTTCTGCCGCCCGACATAGAATGTCGAATGGAGTCGCAATGACGAGGGAACGTCGAGTGTGTAAGAGTCGCCCATTGCCTTGAATGGACCGATGAAGCGTGGCGCGAGTTTACTCGCCCCAGGTTAGTGACCGCTGAATCCCTTAGACCTTCAGTAGATAATAATACACGATCACCTTTCTCAAACTTGCTCATGTTCCTTCTTCCATGTTTGTCAGCGTTCTCTTTCTGTTGATCTACCGCAGGCTGTAGTGCGTAGCGTACAAACCGGTTGATGGCTTGGCGTTGGAGTATAAATTCCGACACAGCCATGTCATCAATTGGTCGCGCCGACTCAATCGGCGCGTAGTTGGCAGTAGGTGAACGCTTACCCGAAGACGGGTAAATCAATGTCTGCGCATTCCATCGAGCTAATGGGGACGCCACGTCTCGTGGTGTCAAAGCGGCAGTCTTCTCCTTGGATCGGGTTACTGCATTCGCGCTCAAAATACCGTGAGCTAC